>JALIGW010000002.1:137235289-137415289 GCA_023053685.1 Diadophis punctatus similis | reverse complement strand
AGGCTCAACCCAGACAAGACTGAGTGGCTCTGGATATTGCCTCCCAAGGACTATGTCGACTGTCCCTCCTTGGTTCTCGGGGGAGAAAAATTGACTCCCTCAGAACAGGTTCGCAATTTGGGTGTCCTCCTAGACCCACAGCTAAAATTGGAGCAACATCTTTCAGCTGTGGCTAGGGGGGCCTTTGCACAAATCCGTCTTGTGCACCAATTGCGACCTTACTTGGAGAGGGAGGCCTTGCTCACAGTCACTCATGCCCTTGTCACCTCACGGCTAGACTACTGTAACGCGCTCTACATGGGGCTACCCTCGAAGAGCATCCGGAGACTCCAGCTGGTACAGAATGCAGCTGCGCGAGCTGTAGTGGGTGTACCAAGATACACCCACGTAACACCTCTCCTTCGCCAGCTGCATTGGCTACCAATTAGTCTCCGGTTGCAATTTAAGGTGTTGGTCGTTACCTTTAAAGCCCTACATGGCTCAGGGCCAGGTTACCTGCGGGACCGCATCCTACCACATACCTCCCTAAGACCGGTTAGGTCCCACAGAGAGGGCCTCCTCCGGGTCCCGTCGGCCAAACAATGCCGACTGGCGGGGCCACGGGGGAGGGCCTTCTCTGTGGGAGCCCCGTCCCTCTGGAACCAACTTCCACCAGAGATCCGGACTATCCCCACCCTGCTGGCCTTCCGTAAAGCCTTAAAAACATGGCTCTTCCGGCAGATGGGGTGAATAGGACAATCAGATTCCCCCTGAATGTTGTGTTTATAATGTTCTTTTTAATTATATTTTAATTTAAATTATGATTGTTTTTAAATGTACGTTCTTATTTATGCTGTACGCCGCCCTGAGTCCCACGGGATTGGGCGGCCTATAAGAGCGTTTAAATAAATAAATAAAATAAATCCCACAGCATTACAACCTGCCTTCTCCTTCCACCATCCATCCTGAAGTGTTCCTCTATTTTTTAACCCTGTGAATGCCCAGCTGCAGGACCCCTGCAAAGCTCAGCCCATCCAATTCATTCCTGCTCTGGCAAAGAGGTTTTTTTAAAAAAAAATTACACTGAGGTGCATCAAACTGCTCATCATTTTATGCAAAGAGTCAAATGGTCTCCCTTGCAAACCCTACCCAGTTGGCATCATAACCCAACTGGAGAAAGGGAATCCCTGTTCTACTTCCCTATCCCACTATCAGCTTCCCACGGCCAAGCTGAGTTGCCTTCTCCTGCTTTCCCTGGATTCTGGCTCCAAGCAAGACATTCCTCATACCTCACAGCCAGTTTGTCTCCCTGGGGGTAATTTAATTGCAATCCCTTCCCCAACGGAATCTATCTCTGGCTGCTGCAGTAATAATGTGATTGCATCATCAGATCATGCGAATGGAGGGGGTAAGCTGAGATTGTTCTCACAGTCTCTCCATCAATGATATCGGGGTATGTCAGCTTACTGCCCCCGTACTGAACCAATGTTTGAGTAGAATTCTCTCTCAAGCTATTGCCCGAGAGGTTAATATTCTGCTGTGAACAAACTGACTCAATTAAATTAACACTGGCCCCAGCGTCCCCTGCTTCCCAGCCTGTTTGCTCAATTATCTCACCCCCAGATGAGCCAGGGAGACTGCAGTGCTGCTGATCTAGAGATGGAGAATAGGAAAGCAGTACAAAGGAGGAGAAGTTGCCTTTGTGATGTGCCTTTGCCACTGGCACTTCCTGTATCATTGCCCTGTGTTCCATTCATGGGTTCTGGGACTGGAACTCATTACCAGCAACAGCTTTAAATTTTCAATAATGCCGACAACTGTCATCTCCTACTGCAAAAAAAGCAAGTCCTGTGGCTCTTTAAAAATTGACCAGTTGACTTGTAGCATAATCTTTTGCAAGTTGAAGCAGCCAGTTGACTTCTAATTTACAAAGTTTATACTGTACTACAAGAAATTGGTTAATGTGATGTAATGATTGGCCTGTCTGAATGTATGTTCTCCACCCTCATCGGTAACATTGGAAACCACAAGCTTGGTAAACCCTGTACCCAATCTATTCCATGTTATGCTAAAGGGTCCCATTTTGATTCCCCAAACCCATAGCAGGTTTTAGGTTAGGCCTAAAGACCAGGACCCCATATGAAGTTCCAATTACACTGATTTATTACTACTCATGCCTATGCACAGGAATCTACTCAACTAATGGTTAGCATTATTTTGCTGCTGGTTAAGGGTCAACAGAATTCAAGAGGGGTTGGATTTGGTCTGTTTGTGGCTACCTAGAGATTCTAGGCTGATTCCTCTTTTGACTCCACCCTCAGGTTCTGCCACTTCTTTTTCTCCCTCAGCACTATAATAGTTATGGAATGCATTCATGCATGTTCATCTTGCCAGTTAACTCATGGTGAACCAAAGAGACAATGGTCTAGACCAGGGGTAGGCAAAGTTGGCTCTTCTATGACTCATGGACTTCAACTCCCAGAATTCCTGAGCTAGCATGATTGGCTCAGAAAGTCTGGGAGTTGAAGTCCCACGAGTCATAGAAGAGCCAACTTTGCCTACCCCTGGTCTAGACAAACTACCCATAATTTCCTTCTTCCAGAAGGGAGCCCATTGGAATCCCTTCTCATTATCCCTAAGGACATCGCAGCAGGACCAGCACCATAGCTTGGCAGAGCTGGGCACCAGCTTACAAGATGGCAGAGTGCCCACTGCTGACCTCAATCTTGGAACCAGCTTCCAATTCCTCAGTGGGAGAAAGGTCTGGCAGTCACATAATAAATGGAGAGCAAAGAAAGTTGTACTCCAAAGGCTTGCCAAACATGTTCCCATTGAGAAATGGGAGTCTGCCCCAGACAGACTCTGCTATAACCCCAGAAGTCTGGCAGAGCAAAATAATAGCTTTTTTCATATTCTTTTTAGCCCTATAGGCTCCTAACAGGATGACAGAGTTTGGCCAGTCACTCTCAACTGGGAGATGTGTTTCTGCTGCAGAGGCCCCTATTGTGTTACCAAAGCTTCTCAAATGATTCTCCATTGTCCAGTTTGATAGAAGGACAGCAATTCCCACTGGCTTCTTTGAATGTGAGTGTGAACGTCCCCTGCCAAAGGGAAACAGGAATGTGTCTCAAAGAACTCTTCAAAATCAGCCAGTTGCTACTTATTTATTGTGAAAATTACCGGGAAAGCAAAAACACCATCTTTTCCTCCAAGCCTTCTAGCTTGATTGACACTGTTAAAAAGGAGCATGAAAACGAATCGTTGTGCAATCCCTTGCAGCAGCATAAAGCTGTATACACAGAAGACCCATGGAGGAGTTGGGAGAAAAGAATATAGAGAGAAGGCACAACTGGGGCAGGAGAAGAGAACTCTTATTTGAAGTGGGAAAAGAAAGGACAGAGTTGGTGGTGAAAGTTTTGTTAGGGAGAGGTAGGGATTGAGGAGACAGGCAAGAAATACCAAGAACTTTGATAACAAAATCCTGAGCTCAGGGGCTGACATAAAACCGGTAACTGGCCCAGTTTTACACTCCCCTGTGTAATAGGAGCCGATGCTCTATACTCAGAGCACCCAACTCTGAGCATTATATAAATCAAGCCTGCTTTGCTAATGGGAGAAAAGGAATATTTATTGGCAGAACAACTTTATGGTAGCGATCCCCTACATTTTGGGGCATAATCTGAATTTTCAGGAAGTGTCACAGGCATTTTCATAAAAATGGATGAATTCGGGTTAGATCTTTCTTAATTTCACTCGACTTTTACTTGTGCAATATTCATGGTTCCATTTCCTTATTTCAAGCAAACCTTAGACCTGTGTTTTAAGGTTAAACCTGACAGACTGAACTAAAGCCACCTCTTTGTAAATGTCACAATGGAGGGGTTTTTCACACTGCAACGTGTTCAGCTGCTTGTCTCCCACATGAGAACCGGGAGCTGGAAAAGAAGCTCACTCATAAAATCTGTTTTCGGATTTCAACCCCATCCTCCACTTTGGCCACCATGATGACCAGGTGCTGTTCCTGGACTGAAGTTTTTTGGATTCTCCTGCCACTTTCCCCCCACTAACAATGCCAAGAAAGCAATCATTAACCGGTCTCCCTTTTGTGGGCACATCCTTTGATGACTGGTGAAAAAAAAAATCGACTCATTTTTTTCATGGGATAGAAGGGGGAACTCTGACTGAATTCTGGTCGATTTGGAGAGTCCTGGGTGCTCTCTGAGCTTGTTTGTTTGCTTGCAGATGTTTCATTAGAAGAGAATATTTGTAGCTCAGGGTTGAACTGTGGAGTCCTTGGTGCTCTCTGACCTTGGTTGTTTGCTTACAGACATTTCATTACCTGACTACATCAATGATAGTGAATGTGGGGTTTGCTCCCTGTTTATACGGGAGCAAACCTTTGGGAGTTGGGTGGCATACAAATCTATTAAATAAATATATACAGTAGTTTGCCCTGCCAGTATTTTTTGGGGGGGGGGGTTCGCCCCTTGGTAGTTCCTTGATTAGGGTATTGTTTTCTGCTTGATTGTTTGTGCTTGATTATCCTTGGTAGTTCCTTGTTTATATACAGTAGATTTATATACAGTAAGGCATACTACTATATATAAAGAGCAAACTGCATACCTGCTAGCACTGATGTTGTTGTATAGTCAAGTAATGAAACTAAAAATCCCACCTTCTCATGACAGGCAGCCCTGCACAAAATAGCTGGAGACCGGGACACACCCACCATACAGGGCTGTGGGTTCTACTTGCCTTCCCTACCGGTTCGCATCGCGTCGGAAGTGCGCATTTTCACATCGGGAAAATTACCCTCTGCGCATGCGCAGAAGCCTTTGCGCATGTGCAGAGGGCTTATTGCAAGCCGCTTTCCAGGAGCGGCGACTGGAGAACCGGTTTGGGGGCATGGACAGCCAGCCAGCCATCGCTGCCGGTTCAGCAAGCGGGGCAAATTTCCTCCACCGGTACGGGCAAACCGGTAGCAACCCACCACTGCCACCCTAGCATAAATCAACCAATGGTAATGAAGGTATTTACATAAGCTGTCATGAAGCACAGCAGGTGAATCCGATTCCCTGGTTTCAAATGGCAGGAGAGAAATCATTCATTTTGATGCAAAGCAAGAAAACTCAGGTGAGGATTGGGACAAGTTAAAACATCATGTCCTGTGTTCTTGTCCTCTCCAATAGGAGGCGGTCTGGGCAAGGTCAGAAGTGCAGATCAGTCCTAAGCAGAGATGTCTCTGAGAGCTGAGGTGGCACAGCGGTTAGAGTGGGGTACTGCAGCCCACTTTAGCTGACTGTGATCCGCAGGTCAGCGGTTCAAATCTCACCGGCTCAAGGTTGACTCAGCCTTCCGTCCTTCCGAGGTAGGTAAAATGAGGACCCAGATTGTTGGGGGCAATATAAATATACATTGTTTAATGGTGTAAACCGCTTAGAGAGTGCTTGCACTGTGAGGCGGTATATAAGTCTCACTAATAAATAAATGTCAATAACCATTTTACTTTGTTTTATCCACCGGCAAAGTTTTAGAGTACTGATGCAAGTCCTACTTGTCTTACAATACCTATAAAAGCTTAAAGTTGCCAGAATTTTCCTTTTTCAAAGGATGTGGAGGAATTGTTCCTGCAGCATCACTCATTTGTCTCCCCTCCCCCCTCGCTATTACATTACTGAGATTCTGCAGCACTAAATCCAGTGCTGCTTTAATCAAGAAATCTGAAATTTCAAGCGATGTCAATTATGTGAGTCTCATTGTCTGGGCTGATGAGTTCAAGAAGTGGGGTTATAATAAAGAATGGGGCCTTCTTAATGGTCTGCAATGGTCTCTCCAACACATTTTCACATTCCTGGTCACCTTTCCAGCCCCTCCCCTTATTCTTCATCTCTTTCAGCCACATCCTCCCTCCTTCCCCTGTTTTAGGGCTTCTCTCTTTGCCCACCCCCCCCACTCTTGGGACCCTTCAGTCATTTCACCTTCTCTTAAAAGCTCCCCATTCCTGCATCCCCGAGTCAGCTTTAGTTGCAGGAAAGAGAGCAGGGCACCAGGACAGCAGAAGGATTTAATTGCATGTCAAAATTAAATCTCTTTTGATGAAGAACAATTCAACTCCAGCTCTGTCTAATCAAATTAACAAAGTCTTTTTTGATTTTCAATTATCTCTTTCACCGAAACACTTTATCTTAAAGTCCTGTGATGCTGCTGAGTGCTGACAAGTCTCGGCTAAGAATTAAGGCAGAGTGACCACTAGCCCTTTCCGCTTCTCTTCTCGACTTGATAGCTCTGGAGGGACAAGAGCAGCAAAAAAATGCAAGAGTTTGCTTGTTCCACCTGCCCGTGTTTCCAGAAAGCCCTGCATGGAGCAGTAAGTTCTCCAGTGCTCAGCATATATGAAATCTGTTGTGCAAAAAACATCATAGCCTCTAAGATAGCCACGGGATGTATTAATAATTTCACCTCTGGATCTCACTCTCTCCCTTCCAATCTCCCCCATTTCCCCCAAACTCCTTCCAAAGGTTCTCGCTTGAGAAAATTAGCTTCCTGGTCAGACAACTTTGACAAAAGCCTTTTCAGCAATTGCAAACATTGCCAGGACCAACAGTATTCCTATCATCAAATGCCATGTAAGAATTAAAAAAAAACTGACCTCAGAAAGAGAGTTGGACCTGAGGCTCAGTATATTTGCATGAATTATTTTGCAAGGAATGCAAATCCATCTCAGATTAAGCATTTAAGTTTCAGCAGAGTAGTCTAGTTTGATGGACAATTACCTGCTTGATGGCTAAGCCTGTATTCCGGTCCTCACTGTGGACCTACCAATTGCAATAGGACCAGTGGTGGGTTCCTACTGGTGCGGTCCACTCTGTCGTTCTGGTAGCGGCCAGCAGATGGTGCTATTTGCGTGCGACAGCTCCGGTGCCGTCTTCCCCAGTCTGTCGCGCGGTGCCATATTTTTTTTCAGAATTTTTGGGCTGATTTTGCTTCCTGCACATGCGCGGAAGCAAAATTTTGTGAGGGGACGCGCACGTGAGCGAGATTTTGGTGATTTTTTGCTTCCACGCATGCCCAGAAGCAAAAAAAGCACCAAAACCACATGCGCGTGGGCATCCCCTCGTGAGATTTTGCTTCCATACATGCGCAGGAAGCAAAATTGCGCGTAGCGAGTGCATGAGTGCCAAAACATGGCGATGCACGCACAGTGCACCGGTAGCGCGAAGAACAGGCAACCCGCCCCTGAATAGGACCATTATACCCTTAAATAATTGAAAAGGGAAAGGAGGGGGGGAATAAGACAATTTTATGGAATAAAACTATCGGTTATTTGAATATAATTTTTGCATTATACTGATTAAGTAGAGTCTAATTTGGGTTTTCCCCTATATTGTATCCAAAGGTATCTATAATAATTTGTAAAAAAAACAACCAATACAACTGTACTAGAAGTTCTCCTATCAACCGTCTGTGCTATAAAAGCTTTAGTCAGTAGATTCCATTGCCTCTCAATAAACAATGCCTTCCCTTTGAGCTATGCTGAAAAGAAATCTGATTCTGCATGATCTCTGACCACAGATAGATAGAATTATTCACAGAAGCTCCAAAGAAGGAGAAAAAGATCAAAATAATGATTTGTAAGCAGAAGAATGAGCATGTTAATCAATCCTTTCGCCTATATGTTTTGTGGGCAATTTTCCAAGATGCTCAAGATCTGTCAATTAAAAATATCAGGTTCTTGATTTTGGATCAACTCCTTGAGATGAGCTTTATAAATCTACCATGTTCCCCCAATTCCCCCCCCCCATTTATTTCCTTCCTTTTTTCTTCTTTTAATGTTGGATTATCTCTCCTCCACAAACCAGCAGAGCTTACTTAACAATCCCTCCTTAAGAAGCTTTTTCTAACTCTCAGACAATGGGCAATAATTAATTGGCTTTAATCAGTTTCTTTTTAAGCACAGCTTCCAACCATCCCTTCCTCTCTTCTGGTTGGTGCTTTGCATTAGCTTTTACCCATCTTATAAATCCAGCACATATATCACTTAATAAAATGACAATTAATAACTCCACCAAGGAGCTTGAAAAGCAGATCAATAACCATGCAATAACATTTTGCAAAAATATACTGTGCACATTCGGGGCAACACCATTAGGGCTAAAACTCTCAATCAAGAAACACTGTAAAATGGACTCCTTAACACAACAATTTCCAAGCTATGGTAGTAAATAAAGGACATGAAGGGGGGGGGGGGGATCAGGAAGAAGGATTGCAGGTGAGCACCATGGCAAGCTAGATGTCCTGCATAAACAGGAGAGCATTTCTGACAGAGATCGTGGTTGAATGCTGTATCCAGACCGGTGAAATCTCTCTGGATAAAAGGAGATCATGACATAACCCACATATGGATCACAGGAATTGTGGTTTTCTATCAATTTATGACTTGAGTGGCTGAGAATCAAGGCGTACCATCTAAGCTCACAGTAGTAAAACAGTCCCTTAAGGACAAAAGGCTTGACTGAGTCTCATATCTTAATCACTTTGGATTACCCTTTTATTGATTTGGAAATATTAAAGAGCCTTGGGATCAGCAAGTTTCTACTGTATTCACTAGTTGAGTCATCTCTTTCTTAGTGAAAGAAGTTTTAAGTACAATTTTAAGAACTTGGAAAAATATTATTTTTGGAATGCAGCAAAAGGGTGTTTACAATATTGATTTTGGAAAGATAAAAATGAACTATGGGTCCAGAGAGATTGGGAATAAATGTTTGAAATTAATTATAAAATCCTTCCCATGGGAAACTGGATGTTTACATTCTTTGGGGAAAAAATGTCATTCTTTGGATCTTTGAAAGTTGGGCACTAGAAGGCACTAGAAGATTTATTCCATTATTGAAAGACTAAGTTATGCCATGGAAAGAGAAACAAATTTCACTTGGCAAAAATGAAATTGATTTAAATGTGAACTTAAAAATGAATTTTTTTAAAAAAAATATTATATAAAATAAAGTCAACTGAACATGCAAATGAAGCCAGCTGATGTTTTAATAATTAAAAAGGATTTATGAGTAATAGACCAGAAGAGTAGCTTGTATTTATTTTATTTATTTATTTATTATTTGTTCTTCTATGCCGCCCTACTCCCGAGGGATTCAGGGCGGCGTACAACAATTGTATAAGAACATTAATAATAAACAGTGATTTAAAAACAACGGTTAAAAATATACCAAAGTTAAAAAAGTATTCACAGTCAGCCATACCAAGGGGGGAATTCAGATGGATTTAGTCTTTCCCCCCTGCCTGCAGGAAGAGCCATGTCTTGATGGCTTTCTGGAAGGCCAGCAGGGTGGGGATGGTTTGAGTTTCTGGGGGAAGTTGGTTCCAGAGCGCGGGGCCCCCCACTGTGAAGGCCCTCCCCCTAGGGCCCACCAACCGGCATTGTTTGGCTGACGGGACCTGGAGGAGGCCCACTCTGTGGGCCCTAACCGGTCGAAGGGAAGTGTGAGGCAGAATGCGGTCCCGAAGGTAACCTGGTCCTAAGCCATGTACAGCTTTAAAGATGATGATCAACACCTTGAATTGTACCCGGAGACCGATGGGCAGCCAATGCAGCTGGCGGAGTATAGGTGTAACATGGGTGTACCTTGGCACACCCACCACAGCACACACAGCCGCATTTTGCACCAACTGAAGTCTCCGAATACTCTTCAAGGGTAGCCCCATGTAGAGCGCATTGCAGTAGTCCAATCGAGAGGTGACAAGGGCATGAGTGACCGTGAGTAGAGCCTCCTTCTCCAAGTATGGCCGCAATTGGTGCACCAGGCGAACCTGTGCATAGGCCCCCCTAGCCACAGCTGTAAGGTGTTGCTCTAATTTTGTACAATCTTGTACAATCTTTTTATATTGGATTTACCAAAAGGGTCTTGTTAATGTTATTTGTGATTTTGTGAGAAAATGCAAAAGGAAAATGGAAAGATATTAAGTCTTGGTGTATGATTTGAATGGGCTTAAGATCAAAATATTTGCGAGTAAGGACTAAGAATATAAAGTGGGTTTATCTCATCAAAGTTACAATTGGTTATTTTTGGCAATCTTTAAAGAATCTTTTTTGACTTTTTAAAGGTTTTGTTCTCTAGATGAGAGTTCTATTTCTGGCAAAAAAAAATTCTGGTTATAGAAGATGTTTTAAGGTTTTGCTTTAATGATAAATAGTTATATGGTAAAAACATTATTTCTTATGTTTTAAATGTATATGATTTCTGGCAATTACTCCTGGTAACCTTTATTGGGTTTTTTATTTATTGTATTTGATTGATGAAGTTTGGGGATTTGTTTAAGAATATAAAAAAAGAAATAGATGTAAAGAAAGAAAATTAAGTAGTTTTATTAGAATAAGTTTATAATAGATAGGTGGTTATTTTTGGTAACCTTTAATGGACCTTTGCTGATTAAGATGAACAAGGATTTAAAGATATGTTTATACAGAATGAGGTGAGATATGGGGTGAAGAGATCATTTGTTATATTTTAAAATATGGCAATGTGTTGTTAAAGTTGAGGAAGTAAACTTTTCTTCTTTTTTCACCTTTTCTGTTTTATCTTTTGTAGTTTTTATCTATACAATGTAATTTTTAATAAAGTTATTATTTAAAAAGAGGAAAAAAGCAGGAAGAATTAGTAGGGGAAGAATTTTCTTTATCAAGTAACATAGCACTAGCACTTAGACTTATATACTACTTCATAGTGCTTTACAGTATACTCTGGGCAGTTTACAGAGTCAGCATATTGCCCCCAACAATCTGGGTCCTCATTTTACCAACCTTGGAAGGATGGAAGGCTGAGTCAACCATGAGCTGGTCAGGATCGAACTGCTGCCAGTGGAAGGCAGAGTTAGTCTGTAATACTGCATTCTAACAACTGCGCCACCACAGCTCGCTAACACTTCCTCATCACAAACTTTGAAGGTCAACATTCTTATTGCAGCACAGATAGGAAAGATAATCACCACAAAGAGAATTTTTACAGGTATTCCTCTTTCTCCGGCTCCCACTTCATGCTATAGAGCAGGCCTGTCAAACTGGTGGCCCACTGGCCGGATATGTCACGCATAGGCCACGCCCACCCCGGCTCCGCAAAGGCAAAAAACGTCATGATATGTCCCGAGCCGGCCTGTGATGCGATACAGTTTTACACCCATGCTATAGAGGATTATTTCCTGGAACATCAATCTCTCTAGCCATATATATACAGAGCAATTATTCTTGGAAATAAATAAATGTATGTATGTATGTATGAAGCAGGGGATATTGTAAAAGTCTCCTTAGAGTCAAGCTCAACTTGTGGTTATCACATAGACATGTGCATATAATTTTCTTGGGAACAGTATGGAAGTGACTTGCTATTATCTTCTTCCAGAATATTTATACAGGTTTGGTATTTCTCAGTGGTCTCCCATCCATGTACTAACCAGGTCCAGCCTTGCATAGCTGTTCCAGAAGCCAAATACATTTGCTGAAGTTTGTTTTACTTATGGAAATTCACTCTGAATTTCACAGCATTGAAGAACCCTTTAAATAAGACTGGGCAACTAGTGGGCCTTTGCAGAACTGGGTTTTTGTTTTGTTTTTGTTTTATTTGAGGAAGGTTTAAAGAGCAAAATTGAGCGACTCAGAGTTTTACAGAGACTTTGCAAGACTGAAGTCACCCACTTTGCCCTTTAACAGCACCTACAACTGAACTAAATTGAGCCTACCCACTCTGACGGTTTCCTGACAAAACCAGCCATGGCTGAAGGTAAAGGTAAAGAAAAGAAGACAAGGCACTTTTTCCCCTTGCAAAAAGCTATTCAGATTAGAGTTCTGCTTTGGGCGAGTCTCTCTGACAATGTGCGGTTGTCAGAGCAGCTGGGAAAGCTGAATAAGGTGTGAAGGATTTTGGTTAGCAGGGAATGGGGTGAGGGGACAATTTTGAGCCATCCTTAGCCCCCTGGCCATCACCAGTGAATTATTCCTCAAATGCTGTGCTTCCAAAGTCACTTGAGAAATTCAAGCCAATTTTTATAAACTTAGATTTAAACTACTTTTCACCGGGCTGGGTACAAAATGTATACATAACAAACTGTCAATAGTTCCCATTTCAGCTCACGCAGAGACTAATTTTTAAACATTAACTCTTTATAAAGCACTTACTGTTTTATAATTTAAGCAGTAATTCTACGGCTTTCAATGTGAATCATAACTCAAAAAAGGATGTGCCAATTTTCTTCCCCGCAGACATTATAATGGTTTCCTTCCCACCACTTCACT
The DNA here is from genome assembly GCA_023053685.1 of Diadophis punctatus similis. NCBI lineage: Eukaryota > Metazoa > Chordata > Lepidosauria > Squamata > Dipsadidae > Diadophis > Diadophis punctatus. The sequence continues at coordinate 137,403,012 of JALIGW010000002.1, read as the reverse complement.
ATTACACTGTCGATAAGCTGGAGGAAAGGACAGAAAGTACCTGGAAAGTAAAGCAGGCCCTTAGTGAAAAGGAGCCACCTTTCTTGGAGTGCCTAAACTGAGCCATGAAATCTATGGAAAAGAGTCTCTGAGCATGTTCAAAGTACTTTTCTCACTCAAAAGATTAGCTCCTTTCAGATAGGAATTTTCCTACCAGAGGCGATCTTAGGATCTTGCTTCCTTGAAGTCATTCGTACTTAGAAAATAAAACCGAGATTCAAATCTAATTAACAAACTATTTATTTCAGTACAAAAGTAACAAAAATAAACCCTTAATAAGCTACATCTTCTCAGCTAATGGATTCACATCTGCCTTCGGGCAGGCATCGAAGAAGAAGGGAAGTGGGAGTAGACAAAACTCCTGGAATGCACGCATGCGTAGTAAAACATATCACATGTCTGCTTGATTAGAAATACAATAAACCTTAGAAAACAGTAGAGTTTGCACAACTGGCAATTATTCACACCGTGACACTCCTAAATATTACTTCATCAGAAGCAAAGTGTTTTCTGAGGAAAACTAGGGTTCAGGTAGCTGAAAGGAAGCCAAACAAAGTACAGATCAGCCAGCATGAATTAAACAAGAAAACCTGAGCAAGGACTTTTTTCTCTCTCAAGCTTATACATTTCTATAACTCACAAAGTTAATATTAGGAAGTGAAGTCTGTTACTAGTTGACAGTAGCAGCCAGGCTTAGTTTTTCTGGTGTCCTGAGAGATCAAATCCAGTTTATTAAAGCAGCACTTGAAGGCTGAAAATTGCCTCAGGTAAATTTGAACGATCTTGGGAGGTCTGGAAACGGCATAAACCGCAAACACATTCTTCCAGATTCTATTACCTCTTATGTCCACAATTTTGTCAGTTTTCCTCCCTCTGCCACACTGTAAGCCTGTGATCTCTACTCAAACAGCTCCTTTCCTCAGCTCATCTTCCTCAAAGAAGCTGAGTGGAAATGCCTGGTAGCAGCAATGCAGCACTTGGATCGACCACAGCAAATGATGGGGCAATGTAACAAATTGGACGGCTCCTAGGAGAGAAGCATTTTAAAGAGGAACCTGAATTAGCATAGGCATAAAGGGACGGCCCTGTCCTCTAACACCGCCTAACAAGAGAATCTGGTGAGTGCCACTCAGTTCAAAACTTATGGCTTTGCTCCACCTGAGAAGGAACTTTGTTTTTAACTGGGAGCACCTTTTCTGGCTATCAAACAATGGGGGAATGGGATGGGATGGGATGGGACGGGACGGGACAGGAAGGGAAAGCATCACAGACTAAACCTGGCACCTTTCAAACACTACAGACTGGTGTATTAAGCACACAAGGGCAGACACTCAAAGCTAACGCCACTGGATGCAGAAGCAGTCTTCTCTCTATGCTTCTAATGCTGCCGTTTCAGAAAGAGCTTATTTTTCCCTTTGCTCACCCCCATTTTCAGTGCCCCATCTTCTTTCTCTCCTTCTTCTCCATCTTTTTGTTTTATCTCTCTAAAACCTAGACAGTGTTGGATCCAAAAGCAGCACTCTAATCACAGGCTTTTAAAATCCAATGAAGTAAGAATTCAATTACTCTGTTGAGATATTACAAAAGCCTGATTTCAGTGAATAAAATGGTGGAGTGGGTGAGAAAAGAATGAGGATCGGGTCAGCTGTCACCCGTCTTAACATCTGCTCATCAGCTGAAGACTGCTTAGGTGAGTAAGCTGTTTGTAACTGCTGTCCAAGTCATTTTCTAGGGTATCCTGCACAGTGAGCAATCAAAAATTGCTCAGATCTTCAACAGAATGTGCAGAGGTCAGTAGTAATGATGATGAGCCCTGATCCTGCTCTTTCTACTCAGATACCTGCTCGTGCTTAAAAATAAGGTTTGTCAGCTCTGCTTTTGTCTGCCCGAGAACTCCTTAATGCATCGAAGGAGATTTTTTTGGCTTCCTGCAGAAATAAGAACTCCACCTGCAAAGATTTCCAGCATTAGATCTTGAGCTTTTAGATCAGCGATGATAGTCAAAAATTCAGAAAATGCCTACCTTGACTCTGACGGCGTGTCACCCCACCCCGGACAAAAGAGAGACAGTAATTCCCAACAGAGAGCAACAAATTCAATTGTTTAAATCAAATACTTAATAAATACTTACATAATTGTAAATATTTTACAAAATGCCTGTTTGAGGCAGCTCCAGTTCGCAGGAGGCCTGGAAACTTCAGAGAACGCTTATGTCTGGCCTTGCAGCCTCTGAAAAGAGCGGGAGAGCATGACCTGTTCTCACGTGCTTTTTGGAGACCGCAGAGGCTGTGCGAGAACAGACCCACAGCGACTTCCCGAAGGTCTGCAGGCCTGGCAATGTCACCAACAATACCATGGCATGTGATTTGTGATACATATGTCATAGTTTCGCCATCACCGCTTTAGATTCTGGAGCCGGGACCGCCTGCATTTTTCTGTATTATACATACCCCATCAGTTCTGATTTAAGGTGGGTGGGTGGGGGTCCCTTTATTTGCCTATAAACAAGGCCATGGTGTTTCTTTACCTCAACTGGGGATTATTGCTTTCTTATCAGTTCCCTTTGTGGGGTTCTCAAGCATTCATTCAATACTGCAGAGTTTGACCAAGCTGCAAACTCTGCAGGAAGCAGCAGTGCATGTTGAGTTTTGGGGTCTTCTTTTGCTGCTCTCCGTCCTGCTGCTGTTTTTACTTTGTTATGATAATGAGTTTTCATTTCTCCCAATCAGAAAATGTCTTGAAACCTGCACGGGTGTTTTCACCCTTTTCACAGTGCCAGGAGCTACATTTGAAAACGGGATGCCTGTCGTTTACACAAAGCAAGCAGCTCTGCTAGGGAAGCAGGCTTTGAGCTAACTGATTTGTTGCAGAAGCTTTCACCGGCATACTAAACTGGAGCGCCCTCTAGAGGATTCTGTACAAACTGCAGCCCTTCACAGCTACAAGAGAAAGTAAAGAGGGGCTGCCCTAGAAGGCCGCACAGTGGCTTCTCAAACTTCCATGCTCAGAACACAAGAGACAGTGTGGACAGTTGTCCTCATTTTGTAACAACATTACCTTTAGCCTAAATGCAAGCTAACAGTGGTCATCTGGTCAAACAGCAGCTCGGCCTGTGAAAGTCACAAATGCCACAATTTAGATGTCTTCAGCCAATTGGCTAAACAAATGAAACTGTATAACACATACACTGGGAATAAGTGGGTACTGTATATGTGAACAGTATAACATGCACACCCAAAAACACAAAAGTAAATCTACAGAATGCTTGAAGATGTTGCACTTATGACTTACAGGTAGTCCTTGGCTTAGTGTCACATTTGGGATTGAGGAATTCATCATTAAGCAGCATGGTTGTTAAGTGGGGCATTGCATGAGCACACCCTTTAAGGCTTAAGCAAATCACCACAATCATTAAGTGAAACGTGACATGATGCAGTTTGCGACCTTCCCTGTTGGCTTTCCCCTTAATTTTGCTCGTGGGAAGCCAGCTAGGAAGATCATAAATTGTGATCACATAAACTGCAGGGTGGTGCAACTGTGAGCTGGCTGCCAAGTGCCTGAATTGTAATCACATGACTTGAGGGGTTGTGTGACAGACATAATTTCAGGGATGAATCATAAGTTACTTTTTCAGCACTGTTGTAACTTTGAACTGTTGTTAAACAAATGGTCATAACTCGAGGACTACCTGCATCTTTCCTTAATGCTTTTTATGTATTATTTAGTTGTAACAGTTAGGTCCTGCCTTTTGACTATATGCACAGCACTCCTTCCTCCCATCCCCCCCCCCGCCCCCAACAATTACAAAGGCTGTGTGGAAGCCAAAGAGAAGCCCATCAGACAGGGAGTTTCTGTGCCTGACCGTGGACTTGAATCTCGACATCTCGATGGTTCAACATCTGGTCCTCACTAAACTTTAATAGCGCTGTATTAGGAATATGGCTCCCATCTTAATTTAGAGGAAAGAATTGCCAAAGGATACAACCATGATCAGTTTTTAGCAGCTGAATCTGAGATTGGCTGTTTGGAGGTGAATCGACTGTGCGTGGTGGGAATGGGAACAGTAATTACTCTAATCTTCAGAGAATGTCAAAGCCCAAGGCTTATACAGACCCAGATAGTCTTGCCATCGAAAAAGGATGAATTTGATATAATGTTGAACACCAAAGATGATGGGGGAGGGGGGAATTACAATATTTTTCTGCATGTTTCCTGCAGTCCTTCGGGTCAATAAAAATGTAGATACAGAGGCTCTTGATTCCTATGCAGTGAGCTCCATGGCTTTAAGGGAATGGTTTAGTACTGCATCTTTTTCCAGTCTAGCCAACAGCTTTGCAACCATTTTCATAATGGGATTACCCCGTCTCTCTCTCCTTCTCCCCCCACCCATCTACTAATGTCTTCAAGCACCGAAATACCAAGTTCAAAGCATCTGTTCGCAACTTGCCTTGTTCCCAACACAGTTCATTTTCCCCTTCCAAGTCCTACCATGCCAATGTCCCTTAAAGACATCAAAGAGTAAAATGTTGTTGAAACATGGCTGGCCCTTCTCTGGGGATTATCAATGCCATAGCAATTCGTTTTTGCTTTTGCACTGTCAAATGGAGCTCTAATTATTAGGGCCTATTTACCAGGTCTACCCCAGGCTCAAAAACAGTAGATGCTGTATGTGCTATTACTGCCACCTGCTGGGGTAACTATGCAATTGAACAGAAATATTTTCTTGCTTAGGAATGCCTGAGAAAGTAAACAAGGACAAAGTCATAAGAAAAATCTTTTATTATTTGAAGCATCCCATATAGCCTGTATAGAAAACAACATTTCTGGGCACCAAGAGAGTGTTGGATTTGAATGTATTGTGCAACCAGAGCCATTTAATCAATTAATAATTATTAGGGAATGGTTGGATACTGTTGTTGTTTTTCTTTTAAAGAGGAAAACAAAATAAAAGCATTCAATCTATATAGCCTAAGCTAGAGGCTTGTTGCTAAGAGCTTCTATATGATGCTGTTCTAAAAATCTATATTTTAATCTAAAGTTGTTCACTTTCATATAATATGGAATAAATTCTGTTACATTCTCAAACTGAAGCACATAGGCTTCAGTCAGGTCCTTCATTCTGGAGGGAAAATACTGACTGCTGATTGGCTAGACTGTCTGGCAGCTCCCTATAAAAGGGCTGGCTGTCAGACAGAGCTTTTGCTGGATTGTAAATAGTTGCCAAATAAAGAGCTGTTGTTTTGAAGCCACTTTTGTCTGCCTCTTCCATTCACCCTATCTAACACTGGCGACGAAGGTGGGATTGGGAGGCAGATAGGCCAGAAAAGAGCTGACAACCTCGCAATCCAGCCCAGGGCAGTAAGTCTCCGACAAACGGCCTTTCTAAAGCGCCAACTCAGCCGACATGACAACACATGCCCCGCTGAGTCACTTCAACCCAGCACGGGAGCACTAGGACAACTACATGACACATTTCAAATGCTTCATGGAGGCAAATTACCTCTTTGGGCTATTGGACAACCGCAAACGAGCGCTCTTCCTGAGCTACTGTGGCACAGATGTGTTTGAGATGGCCCAGGCACTCGCCGAACCAACGCCAGTCTAGACGTCACCTGGTCCACCCTACAGACAATGCTCAAGACCCATTATGCCCCCAAACCCTCCAAATTCGTGCAGTGGCATGCCTTCAATCTGCGGAACCAGAAGGAGGGGAAGTCCATTAATGAATACGTTGCTGCACTGCGCAAGGCCAAGCAGCTTCAACACGGGGGTTGGCAGCCACGATGGAGAACCGACTGGGCCAGAGTGACCAAGGCCTGCCAAACAACAATCCGGCAAGCAACCACGCCACACCGGAAGAAGCTGCGAGTCACCATCCTGCTCAAGGGGTCACCATGCAGCATGGAGATCGACACTGGGTCGTCTCTCATCATTGTATCCTGGGCCACGCTGCAACAAGCAATCCTGGGGATCCAGAAGAAACAACTATGGCGCCAAGAGCTGAGGCTGACTGACTACCAAGCAACCTCATTCCAGTCATTGGCTGCAGCACCTTCCGGGTGCAAATTAAGAATTTCAACGGCCCCCTCATGCTGACAATGGTCAGTGGCTCCCTTCCAAGCCTGCTCGGCTTGGAGTGGTTTGAGGCCCTCGGCATGGGGGTGACCAGAATCAACACCGTCACCGACAGTGCCACTGAGGGAGTTTGAGGACATTTTTAGTGGCAGTCTTGGTACGTATAAGGGGACCCCAATTTTGTTCAATGTGGAACCAAACGTAGCGCCAATTTGGCTTAAACCCTGGAGGCCTCCTCTCGCCCTCCGACTGGAAATAGATAAGGAATTGGACAAGCTAATTCGCCAAGGGATCCTAGAGCCCATCAACCATGCATGCTGGGAAACCCCTATAGTGACCCCGGTCAAGCCAGATGGGTCAATTCGCCTCTGCACTGACTATAAGTGCACGCTTAGTAACGCACTTCAGCAGAGCGCCTATCCAGTTCCTGTGGTCCAGCATCTGCTACACTCCCTGGGCCCAGGAAAGATTTTTGCAAAACTCGATCTTGCGTAGCCCTACCAGCAGCTGCCTGTAGATGGTGCCACTGCGGAGGCCCAGACCATTGTGATGCACAGGGGTGCATTTAAATTTACGTGGCTACAGTTCGGAGTTAGCATAGCCCCCAGACTGTTCCAAAGTTTTATGGAATGCCTGTTAGAAGGAATTCCGGGGGTCGTACCATATTTCGATGATATTCTAATTTCGGCCAAAGACAAAAAACAATTATTTCAAAGACTGAGGACAGTGCTAACCCGAATTCGCCTGTCTGCAGCTTAAAAGGGGGAAATGCCAAATTGGAGTGGGCAGGGTAGAGTTCCTAGGGTACATGATTGACAGCTCTGGGATCCACCCCACAAATTCAAAAATTAAGGCAATTCAGGATGCCCCTACCCCTCGGAGCCAGACTGAACTACAAGCGTTCCTCAGGCTCCTTAACTTCTATAGCATTTTCCTCAAACAGAAGGCTATGGTGGCCGAGCCGCTCCACAAGCTGCTGGGAAAAAAGGCGAAATAGACCTGGGGAAGGACTGAGGCAGCGGCTTTCACAGCTGTCAAATGCCTACTTTCTGCGGACAGCCTCCTGATCCAGTATAATCAGACCTTGCCACTTGTGTTGACCTGCGACACTTCACCCTTTGGCGTCAGGGCTGTCCTCAGCCATCGCCTACCCAACGGCACTGAGGCACCCATCACCTTCTATTCTAGGACTCTGTCCACCGCGGAGCGCAATTATAGTCAGCTGGACAGAGAAGTGCTGGCTGCGGTGACCGGAGTCAAGCGCTTTCATGACTATTTGTATGGGCAGCAATTTCACTTGATCACTGACCACAAGCCTCTTTTGGGACTCATTGCAGGCGACTGCCTCGCTATCACCCAAGATGACTAGGTGGGCCATTTTCCTGGCCACCTATAGCTATCGGCTGATCCACCGGCCCACATAGACTTTGGGGCATGCCGACGCCCTCAGCCGCTGTCCCTTGCCGGAGCTACTGGAAGACCCCACACCTGAGACACCTGTGCTTCTAACTGACTGCTTGGACTCTGGCCTGATAATCTCACTTGAGGTTGCATGCCATTCTACCAAGGACAAAATAATCTCCCAAGTCTTGCACTGAGTGTTGAGGGGGTGGCCGAAGGGGTCTGTTGGAGCTGAATTTAAAATGTTTATGACCAAACAAAATGAACTGTCAGTATTGCGGGGTTCCCTTCTCTGGGGGGGACCGAGTGGTTGTTCCACAGAAATTGTGTGTTGCAGTATTGGAAGCATTATATGTAGGCCATCCGGGGATTGTCCAGATGACTCCCATAGTCAGCTCTGATACTTTAGCATAGGGGATTAAGTATATGCCCATGACTATGCTGGGGATCCTCTCTGGGTTCCTGCCACGGTCACAGAGATCACCGGCCCTCGCTCTTACTGAGTAGAGCTCGAGGACAGTAGAAGCTGGAGGCGGCATGTTGACCAACTCTAAGGCCGACTCAGCTGCTCCACTCTTAGGCTACCAGAACTAAGTTCTGAGCCAACGCCTAACCAACAGGAGCAATCACTCACTCCTAACAGAGAGAACTCAAGCCAACCAAGTCCGGAAGACTTACCTAGTGACGCTCATGCTGGGGGGGGGGGCAAGCTCCGAGCGAACCGGTCCTCGAAGCTCCAGCCACGACCCGGGCCGAAATCCAGAAGCTTCCATTGGTCAAGGCCGGGAACAACAGAAGCTCGTCCGACCTGACCGCTCACCCAGCTCCGACTGAGCTGCACAGGTCTGAAAGACCAACTAAACGCCCTGCCTATCTGCATGACTACGTCACACGTTGGGTTAGCCCAACTAAGAGGAGAGGGATGTTACATTCTCAGACTGAAGCACATAGGCTTCAGTCAGGTCCTCCATTCTGGAGGGAAAATACTGACTGCTGATTGGCTAGACTGTCTGGCAGCTCCCTATAAAAGGGCTGTCTGTCAGACAGAGCCTTTGCTGGATTGTAAATAGTTGCCAAATAAAGAGCTGTTGTTTTGAAGCCACTTCTGTCTGCCTCTTCCATTCACCCTATCTAACAAATTCTATTTTTAAAGGCGCTATACTTGTCCACATATTTGTTTAACGTTGGAAGAGTAATTTTCAGAGAGTGGTAGAATGAAATCAAAGTTTGTTGAGCACAAAAAAATGCAGGCATTCTTCAAGTAAGATAAATGCAAGCACAGCATGAAGATTAACTTCATAATTGGTGTCTTAATGTCTCCATTTCACATCTTGAAATTATTTTTAATTTTTTCCCCATTAGGGATGCTTTATTAGTTTTGAAACATTGTGTTTCTAAAACTATCCTTCTAGCTTTGGTTTTAAATCTTCATTTAGTTTTTTCTTCTGGCGTATCTACAAAGACAAATGAAATTTTGCAGCACTTCACAGAGCCTTTCTATTCCAATCACATAGTCCAGTTGCCTATGCCACATTGTTAGGTCTCTGACCATAACTGATTGGATAGATAATATATGTCTAGCTTTTAACAGCTATAAGTCTGTTTAGCTTAGGTGTTGCAGACTGCCACAAGAGGGAGCTAGAGTTCACAGCTTATTTCTATGGGAGTCCCTCTCTGTTTGTCTTTGGTCTCTACTACTGAGTGTAGTCTCTGCTTCTCATTAGAGCAAGGCCTAGAGTATGTATGCTCTGCATTTCTCTCTGTGTTGTAGTTATGTATTATAGCTAAAATGTATTTGTACTGGATAATACTTGGATTGTCATTATGACTATTAAGTGTATGACTTTGGACTGTTTATAGGAACATGCTATTTCTCAAAAGTAAACTTTAATTCAAGTTAGTGTATCTGTGTGTGGCTGAATACTTATTCACAACTGATCTCAATCTAAAACGTTTCTGTATGCACAACCTTGGTAACACAAGGAATACTCTGCTAATACATTAACACTGGTTATGGGCCCAGAGAGATATTGAGAGTTAGTGTGAATATTCAGTTTCATACTCAGACAGCTAACTTGTGGTTTACTGTTAAATTAACAATGGAACAAGAACAGTCAACTAGCTTATCCCTGATAACCAGGTTAGATGGAACTAACTATGTTTCCTGGTCTATGAAGTGCAGCTTACTTTTGCGTAAAGAAGGATTATGGACTGTGGTTAATAATCCACCTGATATAACAGCTTGGGATCCAACAAATGATGAAGATAAGAAGAAAATAGCTGCCTTTAACCGGGATAATGAAAAGGCTCTTAGTATTATTGGACTGACACTGAGTGATCGGCAACTGGTCCATATTCATGGTGAAGATTCTGCTGCCAAGTGTTGGAGTACCTTAAAGAGACTTTATGTTCGTGATAGTGTTGGTGCGCACATACACCTTACACGTAAACTGTTCAGAGCACGTTTGTTAAAAGGTGGTGACATGTTAGCTCATTTGGAGTTTATGAAGAGAACATTACAAGAGCTACATGAAAAAGAACTGATTTTCTCAGAGTTGCATCAAGTTTATATTATTCTTTCTTCTTTGGATGACTCTTATGATGATTATGTGTCTTCACTGGAAGTTTTGACCAGAGATGAACTGACATTGACTGGCATAATAGGAAGACTGTTAGAAGAGTCTAGAAGAAGGCAAGATAGAAAACAGCTGAGAGAGAAACCACCACAGGAAGAAAAATTGTCTTCAACTGCCTATATTGTTAGGAAATGTTATTCTTGTGGGGCTAAGGGTCATATAGCCAGATTCTGTAAAAAGGGTAAAAAGCAGAATGCTAGTAATATGCAGAGAGCTTATAATGATGTTAGTGTAGCTATATCAAGTACAAATAAAACTGTAAGCCATGATATTTGGATAATAGACAGTGGAGCATCTCAGTGTATAACTAAAAGTAAAGAGAGATTTGTTAATATGACTAAAAGTAACCAACATGTATCATTAGCAAATGGCTGGAAATTGAGAGTATCTGGAGAAGGTAATGCATATTGTTCATGTATTAATGAAAGTTTACCAATGTTATATGTACCTAACCTTATATATAACTTACTATCTGTGAGAGAATTGGTAAAAGCAGGGTTTGTGGTAACTTTTCAGGGAGATAAATGTTTAATTGAAAAACAAGGTAAAAGAGTTACTGCAAGATTGCATGATGGCTTATATATTATCCATGATAGTCCATTAAATAAGGCCAATTCAGTTTATGAAAATAGAAAGCCTCATGATGAATGTATTCATTTGCTCCATAGACGTATGGGACATTTAAATTTCAAAGTTTTAAAGAAAACTGTTGAGTTATCTAATGGTATAAAATTAAAACCTTGTGCAAGATATTTAAATTGTAATGCTTGCAATCAGGAAAAGAGCAAGGTAATTCCTGCAAACAGGTTAAATGGATTTAAAACCAAGGAACCATTAGAGGTTGTATTTGCTGATCTCATTGGCCCTAAGAAACCCAGTTTAGGTGGAGCCTGTTATATATTGAGCATAGTTGATCATTTTTCTAGATATGGTTTCTGTTATCTGATGAAAACAAAAACAGAAACATATCAGCATTTTGTAAACTGGTTAAGGTTTGTTGAACGAAAAATGAAAAAGAAACTGGTTAGTTTAGTAACAGATAATGGTACTGAGTTTACCAATAAGAGATTTGAAGATATGCTAAAGAGAGCTGGTATTGAACATAAGCGTTCTGCTCCTTTTCGGCCACAACATAATGCGCATATTGAACGTAGAGGTCAGACATTACAGGCTATGTCTAGAACCATGATTTCAGATTCTGGTTTACCAGAGAGGCTCTGGGGTGAAGCTATAATGTGTGCTAACCATGTTTTGAACAATGTAGTGAATGCAACAACTGGTGAATTGCCATTTACTCGTTGGTATGGTAGGAAACCAAATCTTAGTTATTTGCATACATTTGGTGCACCAGCATGGGTGCATATTCCCACACAAGTAAGGCGAAAGGGACAACATAGAGCACGGAAATTATGTTTTGTAGGGTATGAATCTAATCATAGATCATTTAGATTCTGGGAGCCAGGTACTACTAGAGTATATTGTAGTGCAAGTGCTAAATTCCTTGAGCATGTTGGATGGAGTAAACTGGAACAGGAATACAAGGAACAAGATAGTATTGTTGTTGAGGATCCATTGTTTCCTGATGATTCTGATAAGAATAGTACTGATGATAGGATAGTGAAAGAATCCTCAATAGAGGAACCATCTATGGATGATGTAGAAGATACTTCGATAGGGGAGGAAAAGGAAGAGGAAATTCCAACAACTTGTACTAAATTGCCTAGGAGGTCAACTAGGGAGAGACGTCCACCTGATAGATATCAGGCAAGTATTGTATGCCAGATTAATGTGGAACCGTCTAATTATAATGAACTTAAGCTGTATCCAACAAAGGAACAGGTAGCTTGGCAGGAAGCTATGAATAAGGAATTAAAATCTTTAAAGGATCTTGAGGTATATGAAGATGTAAAGTTACCACCAGGTGAGCGTGCAATAGGTTGCAGATGGGTGTATAAATTAAAGACTGGTGTGGATGGCACTGTTACCCATAAAGCAAGATTAGTTGCTCAGGGATTTGCTCAATCAGATAAGGATTATGATGAGGTATTTGCACCTAGTCTGAGAGCAAATACATTGAGAGGAGCATTAGTTTGGGCAGCTAAAAATAAATGCATAATTAATCATGTAGATGTTGAAACTGCATATCTACATGCACCTTTACAACATAACATTTATATGAGAAAGCCATTAGGTTTAAAAGATGATAGAAAAAATGATTATTGGAAATTAAAGAAAAGTCTTTATGGTTTAAAGCAATCAGGTTATGAATGGAATAAATGCATTGTAAAAGAATTAGTTTCCATGGATTTTAAAGCTGGTATAGCTGATCCTTGTTTATTTAGGAGAGAGAAAGATGGTTTGATTTCTCTGTTGCTATTATTTACAGATGATATAGCGATTATAACAAAGACTGAACAAGAAGCAAATGATATTGTTTCTGAATTACAAAGAAAGTTCAAGATTAGAAATTTAGGAGAAATTAAACATTATTTGGGTCTTGATATAATGAAGACAAATAGAGGATTCAAAATTTCGCAAGCTAAGAAGATTAGCCAATTGTTAAAAAGATATAATCTGGAGAATTGTAAAACTGCTAAGACACCAATGGATCAGGGATTTACAAATAGTGATACTAAATGTCCTGTGTTTGATAAGGAGATATATCAGTCTCTAATTGGTAGTCTCTCATATTTGAGTAATTGGTCTAGACCAGATATATCCTACAGCGTAAATCAACTGGCTAGATATAATGCTGAACCAAATGAAAGGCATTGGCAAGCAGCTAAACGAATACTTAGATACCTAAAGCACACAATACATTATTCTTTGTATTTAGAACCGAGAAATGAATTAGTGTTAACTGCATATGCTGATGCAAGTTTTGCTACTGATGCAATGACTCGCAAATCAACATCAGGTATAGTGGTAATGTTGGGTAATGCTTTAATAGGGTGGAAATCTATTAGGCAACAACATATTAGTTTATCCACTATGGAAGCAGAATTCTCGAGTTTATCATTAATGTGTACATAATTGGTGTATTATAAACAATTGTTAAAGGATATAGGAATTACTGTACAGGAGCCATTTATTGTGTATGAAGACAATCAATCTGCCATTAGTATGGCTAATAGTTTAGCTGTGAAAACAAGGTCAAAACATACTGATTTGAGATATCTGAATGTTAGACAATGTGTTCAAAATAAAATGGTTAAGTTGGAATACTGCATGACTGAACAGAATATTGCAGATCATTTCACTAAAGCGCAAGGTGCAATTAAACACAAAGAGTGTTGTGAAAACTATGGTTTAAAGATGTAAGGTATTATATATTGATCTACCCAAAGGGGAGAATGTTAGGTCTCTGACCATAACTGATTGGATAGATAATATATGTCTAGCTTTTAACAGCTATAAGTCTGTTTAGCTTAGGTGTTGCAGACTGCCACAAGAGGGAGCTAGAGTTCACAGCTTATTTCTATGGGAGTCCCTCTCTGTTTGTCTTTGGTCTCTACTACTGTGTGTAGTCTCTGCTTCTCATTAGAGCAAGGCCTAGAGTATGTATGCTCTGCATTTCTCTCTGTGTTGTAGTTATGTATTATAGCTAAAATGTATTTGTACTGGATAATACTTGGATTGTCATTATGACTATTAAGTGTATGACTTTGGACTGTTTATAGGAACATGCTATTTCTCAAAAGTAAACTTTAATTCAAGTTAGTGTATCTGTGTGTGGCTGAATACTTATTCACAACTGATCTCAATCTAAAACGTTTCTGTATGCACAACCTTGGTAACACAAGGAATACTCTGCTAATACATTAACACTGGTTATGGGCCCAGAGAGATATTGAGAGTTAGTGTGAATATTCAGTTTCATACTCAGACAGCTAACTTGTGGTTTACTGTTAAATTAACAATGGAACAAGAACAGTCAACTAGCTTATCCCTGATAACCAGGTTAGATGGAACTAACTATGTTTCCTGGTCTATGAAGTGCAGCTTACTTTTGCGTAAAGAAGGATTATGGACTGTGGTTAATAATCCACCTGATATAACAGCTTGGGATCCAACAAATGATGAAGATAAGAAGAAAATAGCTGCCTTTAACCGGGATAATGAAAAGGCTCTTAGTATTATTGGACTGACACTGAGTGATCGGCAACTGGTCCATATTCATGGTGAAGATTCTGCTGCCAAGTGTTGGAGTACCTTAAAGAGACTTTATGTTCGTGATAGTGTTGGTGCGCACATACACCTTACACGTAAACTGTTCAGAGCACGTTTGTTAAAAGGTGGTGACATGTTAGCTCATTTGGAGTTTATGAAGAGAACATTACAAGAGCTACATGAAAAAGAACTGATTTTCTCAGAGTTGCATCAAGTTTATATTATTCTTTCTTCTTTGGATGACTCTTATGATGATTATGTGTCTTCACTGGAAGTTTTGACCAGAGATGAACTGACATTGACTGGCATAATAGGAAGACTGTTAGAAGAGTCTAGAAGAAGGCAAGATAGAAAACAGCTGAGAGAGAAACCACCACAGGAAGAAAAATTGTCTTCAACTGCCTATATTGTTAGGAAATGTTATTCTTGTGGGGCTAAGGGTCATATAGCCAGATTCTGTAAAAAGGGTAAAAAGCAGAATGCTAGTAATATGCAGAGAGCTTATAATGATGTTAGTGTAGCTATATCAAGTACAAATAAAACTGTAAGCCATGATATTTGGATAATAGACAGTGGAGCATCTCAGTGTATAACTAAAAGTAAAGAGAGATTTGTTAATATGACTAAAAGTAACCAACATGTATCATTAGCAAATGGCTGGAAATTGAGAGTATCTGGAGAAGGTAATGCATATTGTTCATGTATTAATGAAAGTTTACCAATGTTATATGTACCTAACCTTATATATAACTTACTATCTGTGAGAGAATTGGTAAAAGCAGGGTTTGTGGTAACTTTTCAGGGAGATAAATGTTTAATTGAAAAACAAGGTAAAAGAGTTACTGCAAGATTGCATGATGGCTTATATATTATCCATGATAGTCCATTAAATAAGGCCAATTCAGTTTATGAAAATAGAAAGCCTCATGATGAATGTATTCATTTGCTCCATAGACGTATGGGACATTTAAATTTCAAAGTTTTAAAGAAAACTGTTGAGTTATCTAATGGTATAAAATTAAAACCTTGTGCAAGATATTTAAATTGTAATGCTTGCAATCAGGAAAAGAGCAAGGTAATTCCTGCAAACAGGTTAAATGGATTTAAAACCAAGGAACCATTAGAGGTTGTATTTGCTGATCTCATTGGCCCTAAGAAACCCAGTTTAGGTGGAGCCTGTTATATATTGAGCATAGTTGATCATTTTTCTAGATATGGTTTCTGTTATCTGATGAAAACAAAAACAGAAACATATCAGCATTTTGTAAACTGGTTAAGGTTTGTTGAACGAAAAATGAAAAAGAAACTGGTTAGTTTAGTAACAGATAATGGTACTGAGTTTACCAATAAGAGATTTGAAGATATGCTAAAGAGAGCTGGTATTGAACATAAGCGTTCTGCTCCTTTTCGGCCACAACATAATGCGCATATTGAACGTAGAGGTCAGACATTACAGGCTATGTCTAGAACTATGATTTCAGATTCTGGTTTACCAGAGAGGCTCTGGGGTGAAGCTATAATGTGTGCTAACCATGTTTTGAACAATGTAGTGAATGCAACAACTGGTGAATTGCCATTTACTCGTTGGTATGGTAGGAAACCAAATCTTAGTTATTTGCATACATTTGGTGCACCAGCATGGGTGCATATTCCCACACAAGTAAGGCGAAAGGGACAACATAGAGCACGGAAATTATGTTTTGTAGGGTATGAATCTAATCATAGATCATTTAGATTCTGGGAGCCAGGTACTACTAGAGTATATTGTAGTGCAAGTGCTAAATTCCTTGAGCATGTTGGATGGAGTAAACTGGAACAGGAATACAAGGAACAAGATAGTATTGTTGTTGAGGATCCATTGTTTCCTGATGATTCTGATAAGAATAGTACTGATGATAGGATAGTGAAAGAATCCTCAATAGAGGAACCATCTATGGATGATGTAGAAGATACTTCGATAGGGGAGGAAAAGGAAGAGGAAATTCCAACAACTTGTACTAAATTGCCTAGGAGGTCAACTAGGGAGAGACGTCCACCTGATAGATATCAGGCAAGTATTGTATGCCAGATTAATGTGGAACCGTCTAATTATAATGAACTTAAGCTGTATCCAACAAAGGAACAGGTAGCTTGGCAGGAAGCTATGAATAAGGAATTAAAATCTTTAAAGGATCTTGAGGTATATGAAGATGTAAAGTTACCACCAGGTGAGCGTGCAATAGGTTGCAGATGGGTGTATAAATTAAAGACTGGTGTGGATGGCACTGTTACCCATAAAGCAAGATTAGTTGCTCAGGGATTTGCTCAATCAGATAAGGATTATGATGAGGTATTTGCACCTAGTCTGAGAGCAAATACATTGAGAGGAGCATTAGTTTGGGCAGCTAAAAATAAATGCATAATTAATCATGTAGATGTTGAAACTGCATATCTACATGCACCTTTACAACATAACATTTATATGAGAAAGCCATTAGGTTTAAAAGATGATAGAAAAAATGATTATTGGAAATTAAAGAAAAGTCTTTATGGTTTAAAGCAATCAGGTTATGAATGGAATAAATGCATTGTAAAAGAATTAGTTTCCATGGATTTTAAAGCTGGTATAGCTGATCCTTGTTTATTTAGGAGAGAGAAAGATGGTTTGATTTCTCTGTTGCTATTATTTACAGATGATATAGCGATTATAACAAAGACTGAACAAGAAGCAAATGATATTGTTTCTGAATTACAAAGAAAGTTCAAGATTAGAAATTTAGGAGAAATTAAACATTATTTGGGTCTTGATATAATGAAGACAAATAGAGGATTCAAAATTTCGCAAGCTAAGAAGATTAGCCAATTGTTAAAAAGATATAATCTGGAGAATTGTAAAACTGCTAAGACACCAATGGATCAGGGATTTACAAATAGTGATACTAAATGTCCTGTGTTTGATAAGGAGATATATCAGTCTCTAATTGGTAGTCTCTCATATTTGAGTAATTGGTCTAGACCAGATATATCCTACAGCGTAAATCAACTGGCTAGATATAATGCTGAACCAAATGAAAGGCATTGGCAAGCAGCTAAACGAATACTTAGATACCTAAAGCACACAATACATTATTCTTTGTATTTAGAACCGAGAAATGAATTAGTGTTAACTGCATATGCTGATGCAAGTTTTGCTACTGATGCAATGACTCGCAAATCAACATCAGGTATAGTGGTAATGTTGGGTAATGCTTTAATAGGGTGGAAATCTATTAGGCAACAACATATTAGTTTATCCACTATGGAAGCAGAATTCTCGAGTTTATCATTAATGTGTACATAATTGGTGTATTATAAACAATTGTTAAAGGATATAGGAATTACTGTACAGGAGCCATTTATTGTGTATGAAGACAATCAATCTGCCATTAGTATGGCTAATAGTTTAGCTGTGAAAACAAGGTCAAAACATACTGATTTGAGATATCTGAATGTTAGACAATGTGTTCAAAATAAAATGGTTAAGTTGGAATACTGCATGACTGAACAGAATATTGCAGATCATTTCACTAAAGCGCAAGGTGCAATTAAACACAAAGAGTGTTGTGAAAACTATGGTTTAAAGATGTAAGGTATTATATATTGATCTACCCAAAGGGGAGAATGTTAGGTCTCTGACCATAACTGATTGGATAGATAATATATGTCTAGCTTTTAACAGCTATAAGTCTGTTTAGCTTAGGTGTTGCAGACTGCCACAAGAGGGAGCTAGAGTTCACAGCTTATTTCTATGGGAGTCCCTCTCTGTTTGTCTTTGGTCTCTACTACTGTGTGTAGTCTCTGCTTCTCATTAGAGCAAGGCCTAGAGTATGTATGCTCTGCATTTCTCTCTGTGTTGTAGTTATGTATTATAGCTAAAATGTATTTGTACTGGATAATACTTGGATTGTCATTATGACTATTAAGTGTATGACTTTGGACTGTTTATAGGAACATGCTATTTCTCAAAAGTAAACTTTAATTCAAGTTAGTGTATCTGTGTGTGGCTGAATACTTATTCACAACTGATCTCAATCTAAAACGTTTCTGTATGCACAACCTTGGTAACACAAGGAATACTCTGCTAATACATTAACACACATCAAGATGCTTTTTGTATTTAGCTGTTTCATTATGCTGACAATAACCCTCTTTACTAGGCACAGTGTTCTTTAATTTTCATTCCACTTTTTCTTCTTTTTTCCATTCATAGTTTTCAGCCTGTAGTAGCTAGGATTGTTTAATCAGATTCCCTTGAAAGTCTTAAAAGTGGGATGATGAAAAAGGATTCAATTCTTCTCAAATTCTTCATGGTATAAAAATCTTTTTAAATCTGTTCATGGTCATCCAAAAATTGACCATGAAGATAAGCAATAAATACCTCTATACTCTGCTAAAATTACATGATATAAATTGTAACTTTTCTTCATTATGCTGGCAAAGCTGTAAATACACTGCTTCACATTACTATTCTTGGTGGCAATATCCAGTATGAAATCCGTTTGGTCAAAAGTTTTTGAATAAATTGAAAATATTAGCCAATAATAAAGCATGCTGTTGGTTCGTTCTCCACATTTCTTAAGGTATATAAGTAGATGCAGCCTAAAAAGTTGATATAATCCCTTTTGTTAGAAGCTAGGTTTCTTATCAGGAAACATAGTAAATTCAAATATCTCTCTCACTGGAGGTATTTAAAAGTGTGGAAAATTGATTTGGTTAAAAAAAAAATACAATATCTTTTGGAAACACAGCTAAGGATAAATTTATTCATGTCTGATGAGCTGTGATTAATCATATTAATCACATTTATCCAAACTGATTATATTTATGTGTACAAACATCATTCTGGATAGAAATATTGGGTGCTTATGATGTTTGTACTCTCCTTTAAAAAACATATTCTCTCTCTCTCTCTCTCTCTCTCTCTCTCTCTCACACACACACACACACACACACACACACACGCACACACACACACACACACACAGAGAGAGAGAGAGAGAGAGACAGACAGACAGACAGACAGACACAGAGTGTGTTTCTATTTTTCCCCTTTCTTTGTATGCTTTTTGGTTGTTTGTTAATTCTTTTTAATTTTGTTACTATTTGTTCAGTTAAAAACAAAATATGTAAAAAATAATAAAAAGGGCCTCCCTACCCACCTAAAATCAGTATCTTTCAAATGCATCTGTGATATCATATTTTCCTAATCATATTTCACAGACATGTACTATTGGAGACTAGTCTAAATGTTATAAAGGAATATTTCTTTAACAGGGATTTACTATTGCCCCTGGAGGAAAGGGAGAAATAAGAGGAAAATATGTCCCTGTTACAAGGAGACAACTGATTGTCTCCCTTAATCATGGGTTGAGTAACAGGCTTTATCTCACCATACACCCTGTCCATATCCTGAAGAGCTACAATCCCCAAGGAATCCAAAATAACAAGACACACAGATGCTAAAGTTACGTTCTTATAACCTCCTCAAACAGCTAAATAAAAGATCTACTTGACTTCATCTATCCTGAGCAATGCAAACATAAGACACTAATTTTCTGACTTCCTCTGTCCAATGTTTGATGGATGAGAGGCTACCTAGTGTGGAAAGGCATTGTATCTGTTTTGTGCAGACGTAATAGAGGCCAAAAATAAGCACTAAGCCTCCACTGCAGAGGAGGCTTTACCCCCACAGAGGCTTGCCGCTGTGGGGGTAAAGGTAGCCGTAGGGAGCACCCTAGATGAAGAGGGGGGCGGACCCGGAGCAAGGCTGGGCCCACAGTTAGGCACTTCTGGTAGGGGTGTCTCCTCCAGTTCTATGACCTGGGATATAGTAGGGTGGTCAGGTGACCAATCGCGTTCAGTCGCAGTACCTGTGGCCACAGGCTGCAATGTAATCTGAATCTGAGGAGACACCTGGGATGCAGCAGGCAGCAAAGGCTGGGGAGACATTTGGACCTGGAGCGGCAGCTGAGGCAATTGTTGAGGTGCCTGAGGCAGAGGCGCTGCGGCCTGCTTTTGGGCCTTCGCAAATTGTTTCTCTAAGGCCCAAAGCCGCCTCTCTGCATCCTTAAGTGCCGCAGCCGAGGATGGCTGTGTAGAGGCCTTGGCCTTCTCTTTAAAAGAGGTGTGGCTCTTAGATGTGGCTTTCTTTGAGCCAGCAGAAGTGGAGGCTTCCTCCCCTGTATTCTTATCAGCTTTGCCAGCCATTGCAAGGAACCAGCTGCAGGTAGCTAAAGGACTGGAGCTGTGACTCTGGAGAAAGGAAATCCCCCAATTCTCAGTAAGGAGTATTGCCCTGGGGCAGGGACTCCTGGGTGGATGGCCAAGTGGAATTAGGCCGGTTGGTGGTTGTCCAATGGATCCCCGAGACCAGCACTCACCCATAGCACTCACAGAAACGTAGCAGCACACACAGAAATGTAGCGGCAAGCAGAGGTTATAAGGGTAATTGCCCTCAGAAGAGGTGATCAGAGACAACCTTCCAGTGAGCAAAACGCCCTCAAAACGGCGATCGGAGTCCTCACGGGCGATGCTCAACCAAATAGCCGCCGGCATTTCTGTCTGGCAACAGGCGACTCACGGTTCTCAAAATGGCCATCAGCAGTTCTGCCCAGCAACAGGCAACTCACAGCACACAAAATGGCCGCCGGCAGTAAGCGAGGCGAAACGAGCCTCGCAGTCTCAATTAGTGCGAGTCGTGGCCGGACTGCTCAGCCGATACCGGCACCGCTATTAATCAGGCGTCAGTGGAGAGACAAACTCCCATTGCCTGAAGTCGCTCCGCTCCGATGGAGTTTAGCCCACGTGGGGCAGGGACTCCGGCTGCCTCAGCTGGTAGGTGGTGGCAGTTCTTGCTGGCGTACCAGCTAACCTGCACACCCGCCGGCAACAATAATGGCCACAGGGCAATGAGGCATCCTCGAAAACACCCTCAACAAGTGAAGAAAGAGTGTGAAGGAGAGTCCAAGCTGGAACAAAATTCAGTCGGTTATCAAGATAAACTGAGAGAAATTCCAAAACGTCCCTTCTAGCTCGACTGAGTTTTGAAAACTGACTGGTGGGGCAGACTAGTGAAGCAAAGAGGGCGTAGTTAGATCTATTTTTAAACTCAGTCCCTTGGCAACTGACCGAAGTTTCACCCATGCTTGGACTCTCCTTAGCAACGCACAGGAGAAACTGAAATTCTCCAGAATTAAGAACCTAGGATAATCTAACACTACTCCCAAAATCAATCCAACTAATCCAGTCTCTAGAAAAACAAATTATAAGCAGTAGTGTGAATGGCACATTATCCCTACACCAGTGATGGCGAACCTTTTTTTTCTCGGGTGCCAAAATGGCGTGCACGTGTGTAATAGCGCCTGTGCTCACATCCATAATGCAATGCCCTCCCCCCGCACATGTGCGCCGCCCCTGAGCTGCCTCCCCCTGCGCATGCGCGCAGACCTCACTGAAGCCTCCGGACTTCCGGTAGGCCCGTTGTGCCATTTTTGGCCCTCTCCAGGCTTCAGGAAATCCTTCGGAGCCTATGGATGGCAAAAAATAGACCCAATGGGCCTACCGGAAGTTCAGAAATGAACTTCCAGTAGGCCCGTTGGGCCGTTTTTTCGCCCTCCCTAGGCTTCAGGAAAACCTCCTGAAGCCTAGGGAAGGCAAAAAAATGCCTACCGGAAGTTCCTTTCCGAACTTCTGGTAGGCCCGTTGGGTCTGTTTTTCGCCATCCACAGGCTCCGGAGGCTTTCCTGAACCCAGGGGAGGGCGAAAATGGCCTTCTCCCGCCCTCCGGAAGGCTGAAAATCAGCTGGCCAGTACGCACATGCACGCTGGAGCTTACATAGGGCAATGCCTTGCGTGCCCTCAGATATGGCTCTACGTGCCACCTGTGGCACGCATGCCATAGGTTCGCCATCACGGCCCTACACCATTCTAGTTCTGTCATCCAAGAGCAACAGCATTCATTCAGAATTGGCAGATTGTCATGTACAGATAGTCTTTGACTTACAACTATTCTTTTAGTTACCGTTCAAAGTTACGCCACTGAAAAAAGTGAGTTATGATTGTTTTTCACACTTACGACCATTGTAGCATCCCCATGATCATCTGATCAAAATCTGGATGCTTGACAATTAGCATGTGTTTATGACAGTCGCAGTGTCCTGGGTCATGTAATCACCTGTTGTGGCCTTCTGATAAGGTCAGTGAGGAAGCCAGATTCACTTAACCACCATGTTACTACCAATTGCATTGATTCACTTAACAACTGTGGCAAGAAGGGTCATAAAATGTGGCAAAACTCACATAACAACTGTTTTGGTTAGCAACAGAAATTTTGGGCTTAATTGAGGTCATAAGTCGAGGTCTACCTGTATCTCTTCTGTAAGACTGAATACCCACAACGACGTCCATTAAATCTCTCATCTCCAATCCTAGCCTGCTGTACCAATGCTTGCTCTTTTTGTTAAAAATCATAGCTATTTAAAAAAGTAGCTTATTCCAAAAGGACGTGATTGAATACAGAGGGAATACAATATGAAAATGGATGCATATTCCAATGATAAGGAGGCTTCTACAAAAGCTTAAAAGGTGTCCACCAATCATACAACAGTTGAAAAAGGGGAGGTATAGCGAACGTAAGTCAGTTCTGTGAAAGTTGAGCCAACCACAGTGAATAGACCAGTTCTCAGTGAGTAGACCAGTTCTTTCTGGATGAGGAAAGGCCAATTGCTTCTCACAAGAAGACCACAGAACAGCAGTTTTCCTCAGGATTAAGAACCAGGAGATGAAGGGATCAGTCAGTTTGCTCACAAATGAGGGGGAGACTTTTAAAGGACACTAAGTTTCCAAACCTCACTTTCTAGTTACAGTACTTGCCTATTAACCATCTATTAGAGACCTTTGGAATGCCTACTTTGAAATATTGTTGGATGAGCGTAGCTTCAATTCTGAACAGAAGAAAAAAAATTACAAGCTGAAATAATTTATTTCAAAATAAACAGCAAAAAGCTAAATGAAATTTTGATCTAAGAAAATTACAAATGGATTGAGGGTCCTGTTAAATTTGGAATATTTACTATTGATATAAGATTTTGGAATTATCTAGAAAAAATTAATACCTTCTTGTGGGAGTCAGAATTATTTTGGTTGTTTTGGCTCATAACAAAAGATAAGCAATTTTATAATTTTAGAAACTGAACACTAGAGGGGACTAAAGACTCTTAAGTAGAAGAGAGTAAAAAATACAAGCTGGTTTTTGGTGTCAATTAACTGGGTCTCACAAAGTGACACAAAATATAACACTGGAAATATTAAAGGAGATTTTTAAAGACTGGAGCCAGAGATTAGTAGTTACACTATTAATAATGATGTCTTGATTCTATGGATAGATTATCTCTAAAAGATGCTAATGAGGGAATGACAAGTCAGAGGAAGTACTGGAAATGAAACTACAAGTGACAGCCAAGAGAATAATTTGGAAAAGGATGCTTTATTGAATATATAAAAGAAACTGGCTGAAGTTTTAAAAATTAAAGGGGAAACACACAACAAACAAAGAGAATGACCTGGAAAATATTTTCTGTTTGGATTTACAAAAAAGACTTACTAAACATTTGAAGAAGTCTGTGCAATGTGATGAAGAAGAATTGAAGAGAAATCAAATATAAACTTGGTTTATTTGATCAAGGTTAAAATAAAACATTCTGTTTGCTAAACTTCTGGCAATCCTTTATTTTCTGCTGCTACTAAGAATGAGAAGCTGATGTTTTATGGATTTGCTGATAGATAAGAGGTGGAAAATCGGATGAAGAGGTATCTGTTTGTAACTTTATAGAGGGTAAAGTATCATTATTTTTTCTATGAATGTTGGAAGTAACTTCTTTATCTTTTGTTTTTCTTTATCATATTCTTTATTTTCTTTTTCATTATTTTCATTATGCACTTTCTATTCTTTCTACTTTTTTCCTTAAGTTTTATTTGTACTAGTTTTTACTACTGAAATAAAAATCCTTAATAAAAGTTATGTATATGTAGTCCTCGGCTTATGACCACAATTGAGCCCAAAATTTCCATTGCTTTTTTTTTTGCCCCATTTTAGGACCATGTTTGCCTCAGTTGTTAAACATAGCAATTGTTAAGTTAGTAACATAGCTGTTAAGTGAATCTGGCTTCTCCATTGACTTTGCTTGTTGGAAGGTTGGAAAAGGGGATCGCATGACCCCAGGACACTGCAACCTTCATAAATATGAACTAGTTGCTAAGCATCCAAATTTTGATCACGTGACCATGGGGATGCTACTGTAGTCGTAAGTGTGAAAAATGGTATCACAAGTCACTTTTTTCAGCACTATTGTAACTTTGAAAAGACATTAAATGAATGGTTGTAAGTCCAGGATGACCTGTACACAAAATATAAGATGAGAGGATTGTGGGAATAAAAATTTAAAAAGAAACTTTTAAGTTAAGGGCTTTGCAAATGACTTGGTGATGGTTCTGGAAGATCCTTTCAAGAGAATTGAAATATCAATGGGCAAATTAAAAGAATTTGTTGCATTAGCAAATTTAAAGATTAATAAACAGAAGACGAAGATGTTCACAAAAAGGTAAAAAGAGATCAAACAGATGATGAATAAAATGGGTTATAAGATTGAGGTAAAATATCTGAGTATTACTATGACAACTATGAATTGTATGTTACAGGTAGTCCTCAACTTACAACTATTCATTTAACTATCATTAAAAATTACAACAGCATATATATACACAACAGCTTATATCCATCATAGAATCCCCATGGTCATGTGATCAAACTTTGAGCATCTGGCAACCGGTATGCATTTAAATATTTGCAGCATCCCAGAGTCATGTGATCACCATTTGTAACCTTCCCAACTGACTTCTGATGAGCAAAGTCAAGATTTTGCTTAATAACTCCATGATTCATTTAACAACTGTGGCAAAAAAAAGATTGTGAAATTAGCCATGACTCACTTAACAACTGCCCTGCTTAGCAATGGAAATTCTGGTTCCAATTGTGGTTATAAGTCAAGGACTACCTGCATTACAAAATAGCTATCTTAAGACATGGAATGAAGTTTAAAAAAAGATATGCTAAGATGGAAGAAATTACAACTGTCATTGCTGAGGAGAATTTTGTGATAAAAATGAATGTCTTGTCTAGAATGATATTTTTGTTTCAGACAATACTGTTTTGACAACTGCTGATGTACTATTTAAACAGTGGCAGGAGGTTATATTTAAATTTGTGGGACAGGGAAAAAAACACAAGTTAAATATAAGGTGTTACAAGTTAGAAGAGAAAGAAGAGAATTGGGTTTACCTGATTTGAAATTGTATTCTGCAGCTTGCTGTTTGGTTTGGATGAAAAATTGGATGTTGCTGAGCAATAGGCGGCTTCTGGAGTTAGAAGAGCATGACCTGAGATTTGGGTGGCATGGATATTTGTGGTACGATAAAGTCAAAGTTACGTTTAATTTTAAGAATTGTTATGTTAGATGTGCCATATGGAGAATATCAAATAGATACAAACCCAAGTTGTGTCTGAAAACACCTCTGGATCTCAGCGCAAGAAGTATTTTATGGATGAGAAACAATAAGCAAACATGAATGGCTAAGTCAGAGGTCTTCAAACTTGGCAACTTTAAGACTTGTGGACTTCAACTCCCAGAATTCTCCAGCCAGCTTAGCTGGCTGGAGAATTCTGGAAGTTGAAATCCACAAGTCTTAAAGTTGCCAAGTTTGGGGACCCCTGGGCTAAGTTATCACAACAAACTAGAATTTTGTCAAGGGGGATGTAAAATAAAATGAAAAGAAAAACTGGTGGCAAAGAGATATAGCTGTCAAAGGTTATCTTATTTACATTTATTAGAATTAAAGTAGACAAAAAAAATTGTGGTTTTGAACATTGTAAGAGTGAATTTGAAATAGAATTGTGTAAACATGAACAAGTTAATAGCTAAAATGTATTTTATTGAAATTTGAAACAGAATATAGAGATGGAACAATAAGAAAATATGTCGTTGAAAGGATTGAAATCTACACTACGTGGCAACCTTAAAAATACTTTTCATCAAACGATTCCTGTTGATGTAGGTCATCACAGAAATATACAGCATATAAAATCACTTAAATTTATGCTGGAAATGTGAACAACAAGAAGGGAATTTTTTTTCATGTTTAATAAATATGTAAAAAAGCTAGAAAATTTTGGATTCAAATACATACATTGATTCAGAGTATCCCAAAGCACCTGAAGGCAGAACAAGAAGCAATGGATGGAAACTAATCAAGAAGAGAAGCAACCTAGAACTAAGGAGAAATTTCCTGACAGTGAGAACAATTAATCAGTGGAACGACTTGCCTCCAGAAGTTCTGAGTGCTCCAACATTGGAGGTTTTTAAGAAGAGATTGGATAACCATTCATCCCAGAGGGCAGTGATGGCGAATATTTTTTTTCTCGGGTGCCAAAAGGGCGCACACACGTGCGATGGCGTGTGCCCACACCCATAATGCAATGGCCTCCCCTCGTGCATGCGCACACAACCCCCCCGCACTGCCCCCACATTTCCGAACTTCCGGTTGGACTGTTGGGCCATTTTATGCCATCCACAGACTCCGGAGGCTTTCCTGAAACCTGGGGAGGGCGAAAAACAGCCCGATGGGTGAAAACGGCCTCCCCCCGCCCTCCAGAAGGGCGAAAATCAGCTGGCCAGCGCACTCATGCGCGCTGGAATTGACATAGGCAAAGCCTTGCATGCGCTCAGATATGGCTCCGCGTGCCACCTGTGGCACCCGTGTCATAGGTTCGCCATCACTGCCATAGGGTCTCCTGTTTGAGCAAGGGACTGGACTAGCAGACCTCCAAGGTCTCTTCCAACTCTGCTATTCTATTATTAAACGATTTTTAAAAAAAGATTAATATACAATTGAGGCCAGAGGGTTATTTTGGGGGAGAGGGATCTGGAAAAAAGTTGGGATGTTGTTTTTGTATAACTGTAGCAAATTATTGTATGCACAAAAAATGGAATGGCATTACCCACAATGGAGGAATTGATTTATGGTTTTGATAATAGAGTACAGAAAGAGAGTTACCGTATGTTATAATCATAGAGTAAGATTTTATTTTAAAAATTCTAATTGTAGTTATAATTGCTATAAAGATCAGAAGCTACTTCTTTCCATCTTTCTTTGTATTTTTTTTACTTTTCCCCCCTTGCACTTTTAGTTTTCTCTTTGATTTCTTTTTTTACATACTTTATATTAGTTTGTATTAGTCTTTACTTAGATTTTAAAAGAAATCTTCTAGAAAAAAATAACATTTTTATATACACACATGATAAATAACCAGTGGTGGGTTCCTACCGGTGCGGTCCACTCTGTCGTTCCGGTAGTGGCCCGCCGATTGCACAATTTGCGTGCGACGGCTCCGGTGCCGTCTTCGCCAGTCCATCGCGGTATGCCATCTTTTTTCTGAATTTTTTGCCTTTCTTTGCTTCCTGCGCATGCGCGGAAGCAAAATCTTGTGAGGGGACGCGCGTGAATGCGAGATTTTGGTGATTTTTTGCTTCCACGCATGTGCGGAAGCAAAATCACATGAGGGGACGCGCACGTGTAGCGAGCGTGCGCACAAAGCATGATGCGCGCGCAGCGCACCGGTAGGCAGGTAAGAGGAACCCGCCCCTGGAAATAACCCTAAACTTGCATGTGCACATATCTTCTGCAGTAACATGTCAAGATGTATGATAAAATTGTTAGACACAAGATTTACAGAAACTCTGAATTACTGAATCTGACTGGAACATAAAACTACAGCTGGTCTCTGCAATACGTTTTGCAAAAAAAAAATTGCCTTAGGTTCTGGCATGGCACTTTTACATTAAATTGAAATAAAGACAAACGTTCTTCCAATAAATAATTAACTGACTGTATAGATTCCTGCTGATGTTAGTCACAGGCTGTGAGCAACATCATGTACAGTAGCTCATAAGAATGGCTTATGGTTTTTAGCACGACCACCATACTTACCACTGATCCCCACACTTACGACTATTGATTTCAGCCTCCCCAAGGCCATGTGATCAAAATTCAGGTGCTTGGCAACCAGCATGTAATTACAACCTTTGGGTCATGTCACCAGCATTTGCCTAGCCAGCTTCCATCAAGCAAATTCAAGGGGAGGGGTGTAGAACCGGGATTAGCTTAATGGCTACCTGATTCATTTAACAATTACAGTGATTCACTTAACAACCATGGCAAAAGAGGTCATAAAATTGGATGCAACTCACTTAACAGCAACCTTGATCAGCAATGGAAATTCTGGTTCCATTTATAATTTTAAATTGAGGACTACTGGCACTTATACATAATAAAGGAGGGATAAAAATCCAATAAGGAAATAAAACGAGGTTAGACCTAAGCATGCTTTTCACTAAAAGTGCACCTTCCTTCCTTCCTGGACCATTGCCATGTTTGCCCTTCCAGCAGATGCTTATATATGGAAAATATAAACGTCAAGGATTCATTTTATTTCTCTCAAGCTATACCCCTTCTGTTTTTAATAACATGCAATTGTGCAAAAGGTTAATATGTTTTTGGTTCAGCAGAAGGGCAGCTAATTAGCTAATGGCCTTACCAACCCCCTTCCCTCCACTCCCAATTTTGATTCCTTTCAACACCAACACATGTAAACTGATTGTTGCAATTACGCGCTTCCTGAAGTCATTACATGCCACTGAAAATTATCCAGAGCAGGTGAAAAAAGCTTTCTGTTACTGAGTCATAAAGTCAGCTGGAAGAAGGGCAGCCACCCTTCCAACTATGCAGCAAGGAATATATAAAAGAGACTTGCAGGTTTTAAGACCCCCCTTTTTTAAATCTATTTTAGGAGGGATGGGGGCAAATACCCATTAGTGCTCTACTTTTCAGTTTTAAAAAGGGAGTGGGTACCCCTCAAATATGAGTAAGATCTAATTTTAGGAACTTTATTTTATTGGCTACTATTTACAACTTACAATAACAGAGTTCTAACTTCCATCCCATGACAGAATAGAAAGACAGAATTGGAAAGGCCATGGAATCCAACCTTTTGCTATCGCACAATCTTTATTTCCAAGTGAGGACAAATCTAGATTCAATTACCTCTTTGTTAGACCTACAAAATAAATGTTCCATATTTTCTTCTGTGGAGGAAAAAAAAAGCATAGAACACACGGAACAAACTTCTCAGTAGAGGAATGTGAGAAACAACAGTACAAAAACACATTAGATCTCATTGGTTTTCCAGCTCAACAAGGAGCAGGGTGGAAATCTCCCTGGGGCTAAACTTCCTTCCTTCCACACAAATTTCAATGATGATTAAAAAAATAAATAAATTTTAACGTGCCTTAGAAGCCACGTAGAATGAAAATGCCATAACAGTATCCATGCTATTTTATCTTATAAAGACACACAATATCAGTTCTGGCAAATTGGCATAAATCTGCACAGGATGGCATGCCAGATTCTGGTAAGCCAACTGTGAAGTACTCTTCTGGAATCAGATCCTCTATATGACTTCCGCCCCAAAGGTACAGCCACCTGCCACTCCAGCTGTGATACCAACCCAGGGAGAGTGATTGGCATCACATTTACCATCTGATATACTTGGCAGATGTACTGCTAATCTCAGCAACCACAGGAAGTAAAAAGATAAAAGATGCTGGGGGGAGGAGGAGGAGGAGGAGGAGGAGGAAGAAGAAGAAGAAGAAGAAGAAGAAGAAGAAGAAGAAGAAGAAGAAGAAGAAGAAGAAGAAGAAGAAGAAGAAGAAGAAGAAGAAGAAGAAGAAGAAGAAGAAGAAGAAGAAGAAGAAGAAGAAGAAGAAGAAGAAGAAGAAGAAGAAGAAGAAGAAGAAGAAGAAGAAGTTCAGATGCCAGACTACCGGTCAAGGGCTCAACTTCCATAAAGATAATTAGCTCTATTGTCCACTCGGGAGGACACCTCAACCTACAGCGAGAAGAGTTGAATGTCAGAAGGTCAAGTCAGAGCTAGGCCAACAAGAGGCCTGGCACAGGAGATGACATAGCAGTTACGATTTTGTTTCAGGTGCAGCTTTTATAGCAGGTCTGTTTCACTAGCTTCAGCATTCAATCCAAGGCCCTTGTCTTAAGCGGCCATACCCCTCAACCCTGAAGCAAGTCATGGATTAAGGAATGGAGACACCTACCACAATTCCTTTTTGCTTACAGACAAATGTTTCCCAAGTGCAGAATCAGAATGGTTTGCTCAAGCAGGATGGAATTTACTGTAAGCAAAATCCTCTGTTGCTGTGGAAACTATTAAAAATAGATTCTCCCATGTTCCCTCACTCTCAACACGAGAGAGAGAGAGAGAGAGAGAGAGGGGGGGGAAGGAGGGAGGGAGGGAGGGAGGGAGGGAGAGAGAGAGAGAGAGAGAGAGAGAGAGAGAGAGAGAGAGAGAAAGAGAGAGAGAATGAGAATGATACAGCTGGGTTCCTTCGCTCTACATTTTTATTGCATTTTAATTATGAATAATTTCCACCCTTGCATAGGAAGATGGATTTTTGAAAAAGCACCAAAAAGGGGGGGGGGGGCAGAACCACAACCACTTTCTAAACACAGGCCCTTCAGGATACATATCAATATGCAAACAGAAGTCAGCATGCATTTCAGAATGTTTATGCCACAGGGTAAGCACAATAACAAATCACTCTAGATTAACTCTTTCCATGCCAACAACCTGAACCTTGTAAGAACAGTAATTATGGTTCCAGGAGAGAGATTGGTGGGATGGGAGTTAAGAGCTTCTGTTGTTCTGTTGTATCATAAGGCAATTATGATTTTCGGCATTAGCTATCCACAGTATATACGACTAAAACTCTGGTCATGGCCTTTAACCGCACAAAATGGTGCATCACAGAGCAACAGTTTGGAACCAAAATACCTCAAATGAGTTAACTTACAGAACGTATCCAAAATCTGGGACCTATGATTCCCCAGGGAATGAAATTTAGGAAAGCTGTGACTGTGCTGCTGGAACTGCTCCTGTGGTCACATGACCTTCATTTTCAACATTCTGTGACTGTTTTCCAGTCTCGCAATCTCTTGCTCTCTTTCCCATCTAGCAGCATTCCTGCCTGCTGAGGAAGGAAGGAAGGAAGGAAGGAAGGAAGGAAGGAAGGAAGGAAGGAAGGAAGGAAGGAAGGAAGGAAGGAAGGAAGGAAGGAAGGAAGGAAGGAAAGTTTTCTAATTCTCCCTGCCAAATTCCCACACAGAAACTCAATGGGGAAGCCAGCAGGAAATCAGAAGTTGGTCCCACTCCCACTGCTTTTTGGCCTGTCCTTGGTCATTCTGTTTCTGTTTAACTAAGGAAATATCTCTGAAACGATGACCCAATAGGTCACAGGCTATCTAGTATTTTCTAGTTGTATACTTTCCAGACAGAGCAAATGGACAGGATTATACAAGTCCATTAGCCAAGTTCATAATGTTCAGTGCTTGAAGAGAAGAAAAATTAATGGAGTCCTAAGGTCTCAGCTGTGGCAGTGCCCAATTCAATGACCTGAAAATCTGTCATCCATTGCTCATGTCGCACCATGATTTTGACATATCACTTCATTCTGTCTTTGCAAGCAAATACATGGACATCTATGAAACTTTAGGATAGTTGTAACAATACAGGTGCAAAGCCAGCTCTGTATCCTCATTAAGGCATTGGTTGGTTGAACAGGTCCTTCCCGTAAGACTGCAGTAAGTTCCAGACACACCACAGTCACAAATCAAAGAAGCAATCTGCTCCATGTGTCATCTTCAGCAGTTCCAGACATTTTGAATACACCAAGTGTGAAGATACCGCCTGGTCTCTCTAGCCAAGAACCATTAAATGAATGTTCTCTTTATGAATCTTATTAATCTTCTCTCAGGCAAAGCTATCATAATATTGACCAGCAATGTTCATTCAACTCGGTTATGTCGATCATGATGATCATTCTGTCTAACCTCATGCAAACACAGAGCACAAGATTTATACTGCAATTAAGACATTTCTTTCCCAAGGAGTCAGAAAGCGGCTGCCACTCCCAGTTGCTATGCTAATTTTACTACTTCTCACAAAGGTGGTCAGATAATTGCTCACTGGAATGGATTTGATTCTCTGTCTACTGAGTTCTTGTTTTCTCACATAAGCCAAGCAGCCTTGCAACAAAAGTTGAGTAGAGAACTTATTTATTTATTTAATCATATATGGCCACCCATCTCAATAAGTGATTCTGGGTGGTGAACAATATTAAAATAAAATTAAAACCATTATAACCCACAATACAAAATTAAAATAGAATACTGCAGAAAGAAAAGCACTACTATTATTATTTTTGAAAGCAGTCTGGTATTTAATTAACATTATCTATCTATAGCCCTAAAAAGTTATAGTGTTTTAATTATGGCTGATATGTGTTGGTGGCCATAAGATTCTGAGAAGCAAGAATAGGCTGAAGTAGAGCCAAAGCAAGAGGCATTTGTCGATTGTTCATTGTGGTTCTCTATTCACGCCAGTGGAGAGAGATGCACTACCTGAGAAGGGGCAAGTTGGTGATTTGAGGTCCTTCTAAATTCTTGGCTCCTGCATAAGCAGCAGGCAGAAGCCATGGTTGGAGGGACCTCTGCTAGTGTACTAATTATGGCTTTACTTGGTGCAGGGGGACTAGACTTGGTGTAGGGAGCCGAGGTGGTGTAGTGGTTAAAAGCAGCACTGCAACCTACTTCAGCTGACTGCTAGTTCAGCAGTTCAGCTGTTCAAATCTCACCGGCTCAAGGTTGACTCAGCCTTCCATCCTTCTGAGGTGGGTAAAATGAGGACCGAGATTGTTGGGGGCAATATGCTGAACTCTGTAAACCGCTTAGAGAGGGCTGTAAAGCACTATGAAGCGGTATATAAGTCTAAGTGCCATTGCCATTGCCATAGATATAGTCACCTCATTAACACTATTAGACTACTACAATGTGCTTCATATATATGGAGCTGCCCTTTTAGACTATTCAGAAACCGCAAGTGGTCCAGAAGGCAGTGGCTTGTATGTCAACTGAGAAAATACTACACTAATATTGTGTATCTTTCGTTAATTGCTAGTTGGTTTCCAGGTACAATTGAAAGCCCCTTTTTAACTTCTAAAGCCATTTATGGCTTGGCACTTGGATACTTCCAGGACTGCCTACTCTAAGTTGAAATGGCCCAGTCTGCTAGATCATCTACAGAGAGGCTCCATCTAACTAGTCCCAGACTTCTCTGAAGTGAAGGGAGTAAAATCAGGAACTTCAGACTAGCTCCTTCCTGAAGGCTTTCAAAAGGATTTTAAGCACTGAGAGCTTTCAGAGAAGGTTCCAGCTAAGTTTATGACTTTTTTGTTTTGTTTTTGTGTCTATTTTTTTTAACATTGCTGATATGGTTTATTGGCTTTGCATTTTATAAGATCGATATTTAATCTTTGATATTTTAATTAACCTTTTCATGCCATGCAATAGTCTGCAGTAGTTATAGATCCACAAATAAACAATACTTTTTTTCCTACAGCATCATATATTTTCCCCTTACTTTGCTAGACAGAGAACAATCTAACTCAGTGATGGCGAACCTATGGCACGCGTGCCACAGGTGGCACGCGGAGCCATATCAGAGGGCACGCGAGGCGTTGCCCTGTCAGCTCCACAGGCAAACCGGAAGTTTGGAAAAATGCACTTCCGGTTTGCCGTTGGGCTGTTTTTTGCACTCCAGGGTTTAGGGAAGCTTCCTGAAGCCCCGGAATGCGAAAAATGTCGAAACAGGCAAACCGGAAGTTCGGAAAACGCACTTCTGGTTTGCCGTTGGGCTGTTTTTAGCACTCCGGAGGGTTCAGGGAAGCTTCCTGAAGCCCCGGAGTGCAAAAAACAGCCCAACTGGCAAACCGGAAGTGCGTTTTTCCGAACTTCCGGTTTGCCCGTTTTGCCGTTTTTCACCGTCCCAGGCTTCGGTAAGGCCTTTGCGCGGGGGTGCGGTGGGGGTGACCATGTGCAGGGGGCAGCGTGGGGTGGTTGTGCGCATGCGTGGGGGGAGAGGGAATGGGTGTGGGTACGTGAGCGCGCGCTAGCGCGCGCGCACACCCCCTTTTGGCACGCGAATTAAAAAAGGTTCGCCATCACTGATCTAACTGATCTTTGAAGTCTTCAGGTGCTATTGCTAACTATCCAAGAAGGACCCTGTTTTCTTCCAAATGTATGACTACAGTACCTGAAAAAGTCTTCTAGAGTTTCTGCAGATTTCCGTTTATTTTTAATTCCAAGGAGAATAATGTGGAAGGGTAGGGTAACTCCTCTGTTGCAAGCACAATACAATGGAATGAAACAATGAAGAGCAGCTTATCAGCACATTTATGATAAGAGCTGTTTCTAGAACTGTAGTTATTTATAGTGGAAAAATTGACTCATAGTGTTTCTATGTCCAAGCAAGCACAATCACTCTTGATAGATCTTCTTCTTGAAGGAAAAAGTGAAGCTAGTTATGTACAAAGCAATTCACCTTCCCCTATTTGCAAAGAGGTGAGAAATATGCAAGATATGTTAGGGGCAAATGAGGTTGCTTGACAAGAAACTTCAGTACTCCCTTGTTACAACTGGATTTAATGTCCAGCTAATGTCCAGCTTTTTTAAAAAAAACTAAGATTCAGCCACACAAACATAACCTGCAATATTTGGATTAAATGTATATAATTACATCTGCATGCATTTGAGGACAACCCAGTCAAGTTGTTGTGTGTGTATCACCTCACACACTGATCTTAAGTCTATTGGGGTGCAGATGCATCCCAAATACCAGGTACAAAAGGAATTACTGCCAATTTCCCTTTCTTGTCTCTTCTGATCTTGCGGTTATTCTTCCGTTCCATTTGCTGTTTGTATCTTTGTGTTTTTAGGCATATGCCGCCGTTAATAGCACTTCTGTCATTTCATCTGCTGGCAGAGATTATGCTATCAGGGGAACTCTCTCCATGTCAGAGCTGAGACTTCCAGCCTTAAATCACCAATGGGAAAAGTCAAGCTGCTGTAGAGGGAAAACGTGGAAAACGTCAACTTTATGCTCGTCGGGTTGTATAATGACGCCTCTGGCAATTGCAATCCAGGGGTAGACCCCAGAAACATCTGCGTTGGACTGATATATTGCTCTGTGTACATGTGATGGAATGGATGGCATGATGTGAAATCAAGTCTTAAAATATAGTTGAACTGGTTTACTACATTCACAGTACATTTTACTGACTTACTGTAAAAACCGAAGGAAAAGAAAAAGGTGTCACATAAAAGAAAAAGGATGGATGACATTCTTAGGATGTTTGATACAAGCTGTTGAAGGAAAGAGGTCAGCTTCTCATATTGGCAGTCTAAGGTTCCTTGCTGTTAGTTTAAAATGCCAACCACAAAGATGAGGCTTTCCAAAGTGGAAACACTGTTAGTGTACAGATCTACCCATTATTGAACAATCCAAAGATACTAATATACCATGAGAAACAGAATAGTGCAGGATCAGACCAAAGGCCTATCTAGTCCAGCATATTGGCTTCCTCCGCATCAGAGGCCTCTGGGAAGTCCCATAAAAACACATTAGCACCCTCTCATCCATGTTTCCAGTAACTGACACTAAGAGGAACATTGTCTCCAGTATTAAAGGCTATATGCAGCCGTTGTATCGGCTTATTATAGCTTTATTTCCTATGAAATTGTTTAATTACCTTTTAAAGTCATAGAGGTTGGTGCCATCTTGTGGTAGCAAATGCCTTTGTTTAATTATGCACTATGTGAAGTATTTCCATTGTATTCTTCTGCCATTTAATTTCATCAAATGATCAAAAATTCTCATATTCAGATGATGCAAATCTAAATAGTCTTCTATCATGTCCCTCATTCATTTTTTACAACATTTGTATAACCTGAAAGGCCTGGTATATCTTTTTTAACAACAGGTGATTCTAGCCCTTTAAATCACTTTCACTGTTTTTTTTGTGTGTATCTTTTAAAACACCGTAATATCCTTTTTGAATTGCAGTCATCAGAATTGCACATAATATTCCAATTGTGGTCACAGCATGCCCTTTTATAGCTGCAACACACTGGGCTGACACTTTCATCAAGCTATGCACCACAACACCAAGATTCCTTTCCAGCTAGTTAATGCTAGCTCAGATATTACTCTCCATTTGCATATGAATTTGCTATTTTAGTCCCCATTCCCAATCTGCAGAAATTCTTCTGGAGTTCCTTGTTATGCCATTTTAACTTATCTCTTATTCCAGTTATTACTAACTAAACAACCTGTGCCCAATTGGGTCAACATTTCAGAGATATT
This sequence comes from Diadophis punctatus similis, assembly GCA_023053685.1. Lineage (NCBI taxonomy): Eukaryota > Metazoa > Chordata > Lepidosauria > Squamata > Dipsadidae > Diadophis > Diadophis punctatus. Next base: position 137,366,295 of record JALIGW010000002.1, on the reverse strand, counting down.
TTCCTACTTAAGCAGAGAAATATAATGACTACCGGAGATTAAAAAAGGACATTTAACTACCTGTAGGCTTTCCCATTGAGTTTCCTTGTGGAAAGCTGGGAAAGAGCAACGGAAATCCTTCCTTCCTTCCTTCCTTCCTTCCTTCCTTCCTTCCTTCCTTCCTTCCTCCCTCCCTCCCTCCCTCCCTCCCTCCCTCCCTCCCTCCCTGGCTTTCCAATTTAACTTTGCTTGTGAGAAGCTTGCAGAGAGAAATTCAGCCGGTTTGGGTGAACCAATAGTTAAATTGCTGGCTCACCCCTCCCCTCCCCTTCCAGGAGTCCCCACGTGCCCCATTTTGGCTCCCAAGTAAGTACAGGGAGGCCTACTGGGCCCAAAACGGGGTATGGGGGGGTGCGGCACGCCCCCCCCCCCCCACGGCCCATTTTCACTCCCAGGAGGTTTCAGGGAGGCCTCCTAGGCCCAAAATGGGGCGGTGTTTCTGTGTGTGTGTGTGGCATAGGGGCCCCCCACGGCCCGTTTTCGCTCCCAGGAGACTGCAGGGAGGCCACCTGGGCCCAAAATGGGGCATGGGGGGCAGGGCATCCCCCCATGGCCTGTTTTTGCTCCCATGGGAGTGCAGGAGGCCGAGTGCTGCCTGTCACACCCCCTGACCATGCCCACCATGGCCACACCCACCCAGCCGGTCATTAGGGCAGAGAACTTTTTGCTAAATTATTTGATTCCCACCACTGCTTTTCACTCAGTTAAAGGTTACAGACACAAGAGTTTTAGCAGATAGATTTTTATAAACAGCATTAATATAATATCTTTTTGAGAAAGCCCTTTATTTGCATGTTTGCTAGGAATGTCCATTGATTTTTGTTCTTTGTTCTCTGCTTTCTGTGTTTTACGTTTGTTTGTTTGTTTGTTTGTTTGTTTCTACCAGTTAGAAATTTGTAACAGAACCTCTTTACTGTGTCTTCTCATAAGTTTTTGATGAGGGATTTTGTCTACAGCAACAACAAAATCTAAAAAGTTCAAGTCAGAGGTAAGAAACTTTTTTGTTCTGATTAGGACATTCAAGTTTTTGACAGCATGGTATAAATGCCCCTACCAAATGGTTGCCACTATTCACCTATTTATCAGAAAGGAAGCAAGATAGTGCTTCTAGTGACCTATTTTAGATATTTTCCTATTTTCTAAGCTGGCCTACTTTCAAATAAAGCACTGGAGAGAAGACACCCACCAGAATCTTGCCTAAATATATGCAGCCTAAACATTCTTAAATAATTAAATAAATATGGTGCTAAAGGCTATAAAAATAGGTTTTGATGGTTGGAAGGAATCATTTGAGGGTTATGCTGAGAAAAAGAAGAGGAGGTGTATGGATATGATTACGGCAAAGAGATTACTGGCATGTCTTTGGCAAAGTTAGGAATTATTTCTGAGCACAGATCAAGATGGTGAGAATTTGTCCATGTAGTCAACAAGATTCATACACACATACCGGTACATGGCACCTAATTAAGAGCAGGGAACTCCAGGAGAATGGCTGTATTTCCGGTACCCATGGAAATCACCCTCATCCAAATAAATACTGTTTGCTGTTTTAAATGGGCAGAACCTCTTCCCGTTTTTTAAGTCAAAAGAGCCTGTGGGATTCGCTTGTGCTCTAGCATAGATATCATCCTGCCTTCTACATTAGAAGAAGACAACCTGCATCTGGCACTTTCAGCTGAGCATATTCGTGAGTCAGTAGAGCCACTCCCTTTCAGTCAAAATGAATTGAAACACCTCAGACGCCATCTTTGGTTTACACCCTTCCCAAGTTACCAGTAGTGCCTAAAATAGAGATCCCATAACTGACAGAGGAGAAGTTGCTTTCTCACTCATAGCAACCAGCCAGGGGCGGGTTCCTAATTTTTTTACTACCACTCTGTGGGCGTGGCTTATTTTGTGGATGTGGCTTGCCGGCCATGTGACCGGGTGGGCGTGGCTTCTCGGGCTGCTGAAGGGAGGGGAATTGAGATAGGTCCTGCCGCCCATTCCTCCTCCCCTCAGCAGCTCGAGAAGCCTCGAACGTGCAAAAATGCCGAGGATCATCACTGCGCGTTCGTGGCTTCTCGGACTGCTGAAGGGAGGGGAATGGAGCTAGGTCCTGCTGCCCATTCTTTCAGCACCTCACACGCTCCCTCAGCCATCCTCCCCTGCTTGGACTCACTGTGGGGTAGGAAGCTCGGCTTCTGGGCATGTGCAGAATAATTTTTTTTTTTTAATTTAAAAAAAAATTTTTTTTAATGGCGACGCCCAGGCATTGGCAACCGACTGCAGCGGTACTGTGACGTCACCAGCAGGCCACTACCGGTGCTATAGAGTGGACCGCACCTGTAGGAACCCACCACTGCAACCAGCCCAGAATAATGATAAATAAGAGAAACAGGATAAAAAAAGCTCCACATTTTTCAAAACAATGTGCCAACATGAAACCATGTAATCTAGTTTCATTAGGCCCTGTTGTCCCAGAAATTCTTCTGCTACTACTGTAGAATAATTTCTCACCAGCTCCTCCCTGTTTCCCTCATCCTTCCACCACTGAACACCCCTAGCAGGGAGTGAGAAAGGTTTGATGCACTGAAGCAATTCCAGCTAGGACTAGCATTTCCACTGCATCCATCATTTGAGCTAGGAGCCTTCAGAGGCTACAAGAGTGATATACAGGTCTCAGTGCTGTCCTCAATGATTTATTAAAATATCACCCAGATGAAATTTAGGAGGCCAAGAGCACCAATTCACAACAGGTAAGGGACAGGAAACTAAGTAGAATGATGCTGATGGAAGAACTGAGAGAGGGAGATGCTTTATTGCTCAAATACAGGGCAAATAAGATAGGGAGCAGCCCAAACTGTAAACCCCTTCTGAAGTTACAACATGCTTTAAATAGAGTACATTCATAGCTGCTGCTATATTGCTTCATGCAGAAAGCTCATACATACAAGGAACATACTACACACACCACACACACACACACACACCGTAGAAGATATATTTGCAATATAAAGTCCAGAATAGAGAACCAGTTGTTTCTACTAAAAATACACTGCTCTTAGCAGTTAAAGCTGGGCAGTGATTATTCATTCTCAAATCCCCTTCAAATATCAGAGGCTTGCAAGTGCATATTGGCAAAGTTGAATTTATCTCCTATTTCTGAAAAGAGATGGTAGGTTCCAGTGTGCATTGCAACTAAACACAGATTCTGGGATGCTATGGGTCAAGGCTCCTATATTTCTAGAAGTTTGCTGCTAAAAAAAGGATAAAGAAAATAAAGTTTTCTGCATGTTTATTTTGAATTGTAATCAACTTTGAATCATGTAGTTTAACAAAATATAGCAACATTAAATAGTGTAAAAAATCCCTAGATCTTTCAAACAAATATGAATCAATACTGCTGACTTCCAGAAGTAGTATTTTAGTATGTCTGAGGGCAGAGACTGCTTCAGTCAGTAAACTGGAGAACAGGGGGAACACAAGATACTCACCAAATGCAGTGAGTATTTGTGCACTTTCAGGATCATTCATTCACTCATAACCCACCTTTATTGTTTTTATAAAGAATTCATGGTGAAAAACACATACCTCCTTCCTCCTTCTATTTTCCCCAGAACAACAACCTTCTGAGGTGGGCTGGGCTGAGAAAGAGTGACTGGCCCAAAGTCACCCAGCTGGCTTTCATGTCTAAGGTGGGATTAGAACTCACAGTCTCCTGGCTTCTCCTGGTGCTTAACCACTAGACCAGTGATGGCGAACCTTTTTTTCCTCGGGTGCCGAAATAGTGCGCACATGCGCTATCGCACTTGCATGCGTGCCCACACCCATAATTCCAAGCCCCCCACTTGCCCCACCCTCCTGCGCATGCATGCGTGACACCCCCACTCCCCCATTTCCCGACTTCCATTGGGCCCAGTAGGCCCATTTTTTGCCCTCCCCAGGCTCCAGAGGCTTTCTTGGAGCTTGGGGAAGGCGAAAACGCTCCTCCCCACTACCCCGGAGGCCCTCCGGAGGCTGAAATCGCCTCCCAGAGCCTCCGCCCAAGCCAAAAATTAGCTGGCGGGCACGCACATGCGCGCTGGAGCTGAGCTAGGGCAACGGCTCGCGTGCCAGCAGATATGGCTCCGTGTGCCACCTGTGGCACCCGTGCCATAGGTTCGCCATCACTGCACAAGACCAAACTTTTGAAGGTTCAGCTCTCTGAATAAAATAAAAAGAGTAATATTGTTGATGGTGGTAGATTTTGCCATGCATAGTTTTTCACACTTTTCCTATCCAGTCAATCTTGCAATCTCATTTTCTGCCTGCTGGAAAAGGGAGGGAGGGAGGGAGGGAGGCAGGCAGGAAGGCTGAGGGGCTGAAAAGAGCCTGGGATTATGCAACCACAAGTGTCGATCAGTGTCATCCTTCATAATGTGCACCTTGGAGCTTTGCTTAGACATTTCCTTTAAGGATGGCAAAGAAAATCATTACTGTATTTCCTGCACCAAGATACGGAAGGTGCCTAAATAAGAATAAGAGGCAGATATATTATTTCCTGTATCCTATTACCCCATTCAGTTCAGTACCTCAAATAACTGATGTCAGTCAGTAAGTCTGTATAACTTAATTTGTTACAAAAATGTTAGCACTTACAGGAAACAGCCTGGGGAACTGAGACATTATTTGAGTGACTGCTCATCAACAACCAGTTATATCCTTTGCCATGTGAACATTAAGATTCTGAAAACTGAGCAGAATGTGTGAAACATGTTCCAAATTTAAGCTGTCAACTATTTTCAGAAGTCAGAGGTGAAGTCCCAAAAGTGGAAATAATAGAATCAAGGGTGACAGAGACTTTTCTCCCCATTCAATGATGACAACATGTAGACTGGAGTTCCTTCCATAGGAATATTTTCAGTCTTCACAAATCAGCATAAAACCTGCTTTTAATTAAGCACAGCATTCTTTGACATCCCATGAAAGTCTACTCAATTTTACCAAATACAAACTGCCACACAGGTAGCCCTCCACTTATAACAATTCATTTAGTGACTGTTCAAAATTGAAACAACACTGAAAAACTGACCATTTTTCACACTTACAACTGTTGCAGAATCCCTATGGTCATGTGATCAAAATTCAGATGCTGGGTAACTGATTCCTATTTATGACGGTTGCAGTATCCTGGGGGTTATGTGATGAGCTTTTGCGACCTTCTGGCAAACGAAGTCAATGGGGAAGTCAAATTCACTTAACAATTACTGTATGTTTCTCAGTCAACAATTGCAGTGATTCACTTAACGAGAAAGGTTGTAAAATAGGGCAAAATTTACTTAACAACTATTTTGGGTCTATTGTGGTCGTAAGTTGAGAACCAACTGCATTTGATGCTGCCTTGCAAGTAGTTATAAAAGGTTGACAATGAAGGCCATTGAAGGCAATGCAGGGACATATACAATGGCTCTGTATATCCTTAACGACTTCATCTTACATGGCAAATTTCTATTTTCTTTTACAGTATAGGTTTACCCTAAAACATTGCTATATTACCTCATGCTGACAGACCTGAAATCGAGTTCTGATTTCCAAATAATTTATTCCATATAGTTGTTTTTTCCCCCTTCCATGGAACAATGAGTGAAAATGAATGTGCACCTTTATGATTTCACCAGAGGTCATTAAAACTGTGGTTGTAGCCAGGGGGTAATTTTTATTTGCTGGCTAAATTAAGCCATCAAAGAATGAAGTATTTTAATTTCATTGGGCAAAGCTATGATTAGTCTTTCCAAAGGGTTTTTAAAACTTATCTTCCATGTTCTATATTTTAAGGTAGAAAAGGAGAAAGAGAAGGGGGGGGGGGAGGAACAGCAAGGAGGAACTTACTAAGATTTTCTCAATAAATTCAAATGGTCAACCATTCTGTCTACAATGAATTCTTGTGCTTGTGAACTTGTGCTGAAATTCAAAAATATTATTTTTCGGGGAGTTAATACGTAATTAGCTTAGCTAGGTTAATTAAATTGATTTAGAAGGATACTTATGTTTGTGGATTTGTGTGTGTGTGTGTGTGTGTGTGTGTGTGTGTGTGTGTGTGAAGTGTGCCCTTCCCTTAGTTTCCCTTTTTCCTAATACATCCCTATCTATATCCAGACATTTGATTTCATTGGCTTGGAAAGGGAATATCTTAACAAAATGTTCACTATATGTGCAAGACTGCAAAGGTTACATAGCTGTTCTTTGTATTTCATGATTTACATGCAAATTGTTCCGTATGTCTGGGCTTCGGGCAGGAAGAACCAAAGGAGCTTCCTTTTAATTTTTCCTGGGACTGGACATAATAGAGAAGGGTTGTGAATTTCCTTAGGAGAAGGGTTAAGAATAGTCCTGTTATACTAATGAAGGAGAATCGGAAGTTTCAGCCTAAATATTGAGAGCCCACCACATGCAACTTCTTGGGAAGTTGGGAACCTCTTGTGAATTCTTGGGTGGGTGGGGGAAAAGGTCTTCGAGAAGATTATCAGTTATTCTCTCTTCTATATGAGTACAGGTAGTCCTCGAATTTCAGCCATTCATTTAGTGACCATTCAAAGTTAAGCAACACTGAAAAAGGTGACTTATGACTGTTTTTCACACTTACGACCGTTGCAGCATCCCCATGGTCATGTGATCAACATTCAGACACTTGGCAACTGGTTCATATTTATGACAGTTGTAGTGCCCCGGGGTCACTGCCTCACACTTCCCTTCGACCGGTTAGGGCCCACAGAGTTGGCCTCCTCCAGGTCCCGTCGGCCAAGCAATGCCGGCTGGCGGGCCCTAGGGGGAGAGCCTTCTCTGTGGCCGGCCCCGCGCTCTGGAACCAACTTCCCCCAGAGACCCGAACTATCCCCACCCTGCTGGCCTTCCGAAAAGCCGTTAAGACATGGCTTTTCCTGCAGGCTGGGGGTAGAGCTTAATCCACTCGAGCTCACCCCCAAGTATGTATGCTTGCTGAACGGTTATTGGATGATTTTAATACTGTGTTTTTAATTTTTATATTTGTTTTTAAGTATATTTATAAATTGGTTATTCTTATATTTATAAATTGGTTATTCTTGTATTTTCTCTGTTGTACGCTGCCCTGAGTGCTTCGGGAGTTGGGCGGCATATAAGAAAACCAAAATAAATAAATAAATAAATGTGATCAGCGTTTGCTACTTTCTGACAAGCAAAGTCAATGGGAAGCAAGATTCACTGAACAACCGTGTTACTAACTTAACAACTGTGGGCAAAAGATTGTAAAATGGGGCAAAATTTACTTAACAAATGTATCACTTAGCAACAGAAATTTTGGGCTTAATTGTGGTTGTTAAGTCGACCTAATAATCGCTAATAACTACCTGTACCATTTTGTTTTAACAGAAGGGTCCCCACCCTTTGGGAGCTGATGGAGATTCTTAGAATTTTGAGCATGTGCTTTTGCAACACAGCTCCTAGGAGGATGCTTGGCCATTTACAAAATGATTGTGATAAGGAGAGTTACAAAGCTCTAATTTGCTAGAATGCTTCTTGCCATCCTCTGCAGAATCTCTCCATCCTCCCATGTTGCCAGGCAGGTACACAACCTTTTAAACAAAACACCGGGGGCGGAGAAAATTCTTTTTTTTTTATTTTCTGAGAAAACTCACTGGACCTATTTGGAGACATTCTGAGGACTATAGGCAATGTTGGGGGACCAGTACTTTACAATTTGCCAGCTTTCCCTTTTCTTTTTTTTAATTACAAAAGTTAAAAGTTGGGAAAGAAATGAGCTTATTCTTTTGTTGAAGTAAATAGGGCCTGAGCACCGTGCATTAGCCAGATGTCCTATGTGGCATCAGTTAACCTCATATTCAAGTCAGCTGGGCCGATTTGGGTTGTTTATGCAACCTTCACATAAGCCTCCTTCAAGAAATCTGAAAAGCCGGCTAGGGCTGAGAAAGGGAGTATGAATTTGGGGCAAATGTTTGTTGTGTGCCAGTGGGTGGTGTGAAATTTATTTCAGTAGGACAAAACAGAGTGGGTAGAAGGACATTTGGCTGTGAAATAATTTTCATTTTTCTGGTAAAGTTTCTCTGTGGAAAAGAAAATATACAGAATAGATTAGGAAAAGTCTTCATCTTCAACATCTTCATCAATGATTTGGATGAGGGCACAGATGGGGAACTCATCAAATTTGCAGATGACACCAAAGTGGCAGGAATAGCCAACTCTCCAGAAGATGGGCTCAAGATACAGAAGGATCTTGACAGACTTGAACATTGGGCGCTATCTAACAAAATGAAATTCAATAGTGAAAAAAGTAAGGTTCTACATTTAGGCAAGAAAAACAAAATGCACAGGTACAGTATATGTGCTCAACAGTAGTAATTGTGAGAGGGATCTCGGAGTCCTAGTGGACAACCATTTAAATATGAGCCAGCAGTGTGCTGCAGCTGACAAAAAAGCCAACACAGTTCTAGGCTGCATAAACAGAGGGATAGAATCAAGATCACGTGAAGTGTTAATACCACTTTATAAGGCCACACTTGGAATACTGCATTCAGTTTTGGTCACCACAATGTAAAAAGGATGTTGAGATTCTAGAAAGAGTGCAGAGAAGAGCAAGAAAGATGATTAGGGGACTGGAGGCTAAAACATATGAAGAACGGTTGCAGGAACTGGGTATGTCTAGTTTAATGAAAAGAAGGACTAGGGGAGACATGATAGCAGTGTTCTAATATCTCAGGGGTTGCCACAAAGAAGAGGGAGTCAAACTATTCTCCAAAGCACCTGAGGGTAGGACAAGAAGCAATGGGTGGGAACTAATCAAGGAGAAAAGCAACTTCAAACTAAGGAGAAATTTCCTGACCGTTAGAACAATTAAGCAGTGGAACAGCTTGCCTCCAGGAGTTGTGAACACTCCAACACTGGAAGTTTTTAAGAAGATGTTGGATAACCATTTGTCTGAAGTGGTGTAGGGTTTCCTGCCTAAGCAGGGGGTTGGACTAGAAGACCTCCAAGATCCCTTCTAACTCTGTTATTCTATATTCTAAGTGCCCAAATATTTTATAGTTTGGGAAGTACAGGTAGTCCTCGACTTACGACCACAATTGAGCTCAGGATTTATGTTGCTAAGTGAGAAATTTGTTAAGTGACTTTTTCCCCACATGTGTTAAGTGAATCAGTGCAGTTAAGTTAGTAACATGGTTGTTACATAAATCTGGCTTCCCCATTGACTTTGCTTGCCAGAAGGTCGCAAAAGGGGATCACATGACCCCAGGACACTGCAACCATCATAAATATCAACCAGTTGCCAAGCATCTGAATTTTGATCACGTGACCATGGGCATGCTTCAACGGTTGTAAGTGTGAAAAATGGTCATAAGTCACTTTTTTCAGTGCCGTTGTAACTTTTAATGGTTATTAAACAAACTGTTGTAAGTCCAGGACTACCTGTAATGTTAAGAATTTTAAAATGGGTTCAGAGCTGGGAAGACAAAATGGTATGCTACAGATGTTTTGACCTGCAATTTTCAAAACCCTTCAACTGCACATGCTGACTGAGGTTGGCAGGATTTGTTTATTTATTATCAAACTTCTATCCTGCCACTGATAAATGATTCCTGGTAGCTTACACAATATACAACACAAAATTTACACAACGACAATCAGATTAAAACCAATTACAATCATTACAGGATAAAAATCCTAAGAAGAAAAAAATCCAAGATGGTGTCAGATATAAACTTTTAAAAAGCTCTCTGTGATTCTTCAGTTCTTAACATTTTCCCAAAAAACAGAAAGGAGGGAGCTAAGCTGCTCCTGTGGGAGGCAGTCCCTAAATAATCTTGCTGCCAAAGAAAAGCAGGGCCTTTTAAGCTTCATCCCCCCAAGCCTCTCAGATATATGGGAAGTAAAAAGTAATTTTCCCCTAAATCAGGAGTGGGTTCTAACTTACCTCACCGCCGGTTTGCTTCCTTCTGCGCTGCGCGGGCGCGCGAGCATATATGCGCAGTGCCAAAATAGTCTCAAAAGTTTTTTTTAAAAAGCCAAAAACAAGATGGCGGCCCATGCGCAGTGCCGGAAACTCGGCTTTTTTATATATATAAGATGGCGGCGTCCACGGACCAGCACCGACAGAACCTGCTCCGTGACGTCACCAGTGGTTTGCTAACAGTTCTACAGAACCGGTGCGAACCGGGAGGAACCCACCTCTACCCTAAATGTTCTAACAGGCTGGGCTGACACCGATTAGAGAAGATGATACCCCAGTGCCAAGCCATAAAGAGCATTATAGGTCAAAACTTAAATGCTACATGGATATCAATAGACAAATAGAGCAGTACCCACAGAATTAGAGACGGAAACCAATGGCTCACAGGCTGCTACATTTTGGACCAGCTGCAATTCTTGAGTAGCCTAAAAGCACAACTTCATGCAAAATGCATTACAATAGACGAACTAGTTGATGATGAGGGCATGAGTTACTGTAGTTAGGCCCCTCTGCACTAAATCAAGCCACAACTGGTACACCAGCCGAAGAGGAACATAGGAGCCATGAGTCCAGAATTATCCCCACATTGCCAACCTGCTCTTTCACTGGTAGTGCCTGCCCCTAAAGAAATATTATTAGTGGAAACTTAGAACCTCATGGTACAAACACTAACAACAGCTTCTGCTTGTTTTCTCCCTCCCAGGCTTTTACAGTCTCCAGACAACATGAAAGGGTATCAACAACTTCTCCCTTACAGCCCCAAGTCATGATGTACAATTGGGTATGATCAGCATACTGATTCGTAGCTAAAATATGGCAAGTCCCAGGCTGGACAAACTGCTATCTCCTTTAAACTGAGTTCAACCCATATAGTACTTCTTTCTTAGTAGCAGTATGATGGTATTAGTATTACTATTGTTGTTTTTATTGTATTTTTTTGATACTATTTAGCTGTTCTTATATATGTTGTACGCCGCCCTGAGTCCTCAGGGAGTAGGGCGGCCTATAAGAATCGCAAATAAGAATCGCAAATAAATGGTGGTTTGCTATTGTCTTCTTCTGGGATTCCCCCCCCCCCACATACACACACCAATTTCCCAGTCTACAGCTCTGGGGTTTCCTGAGGGTCTCCCATCCAAATATATCTGATCCTATTTGGCTTTTTCCACCTGTCATGGTAGGACAACTTATTTTAGAATAGGCATACCACCACAAATGTAAGGTGACCAGACGTCCCGCTTTTGGCGGGACAGACACGCTTTTCAAGCGTGTGTCCCGCGTCCTGCATTCTTTTCAAAAAGTCCCGCTTTTTTGAAAAGAATGCCGAAACAGCGGGACGTCTGGTCACCTTAAAAGGGGAAGCAAAAGAGAGGTACCGGAAGCAAGTCGGGCGGAATTTCAGAGAGCCGTCTGCCTGCTGGGGAGAGGGGGAAGGGGGGCTGCTCCTCCTCTCCTTCCCCCGCCCCATCCCTAGCCCCGCCCTCGGAGGCGCTGCTGCTGTTGGGATGCGGGGGGAGGGGGGAGGGACGAGGAGCCGGTGGCGCAAACAGCCCTTCCTCGTCCCCCTCCTCTTCCTTTCCCCCGTTGCCTCGCTGCCGCCGTTGCCCTGGGGCCGGGCGGGCGACCGGGAGACCGCGGCGCTTGGATGCCTGGAGCTCGCAACAGGTAAGCTGCCGGCTGCCTCCTTTCCCCGTCTCCCGCCTCCCATTCGTTGTTTGCCAGCCCAGCTGAAGGGGAGGCGGGAGGCGAGGAAAGGCCTCCCGAAGGGGAGGCGGGCTCCCGAAGGGCTGCCGGCTCCCAAAGGGGAGGCGGGAGGCCTTTCCTCGCCTCCCGCCTCCCCTTTGGGAGCCGGGAGCCCTTCGGGAGGCCTTTCCTCACCTCCCGCCTCCCCTTCAGCCGGGCTGGCAAGCAACGAATGGGAGGCGGGAGATGGGGAAAGGAGGCAGCCGGCAGCTTACCTGTCGCGAGCTCCAGGCATCCAAGCGCCCTCCCGCCTCCCCCCCCACCTGGACGCTGACATTTGCTGTGTTTTGCCCTCTGCGCATGCGCAGTGTTCTGCGCATGCGCAGAGGGCAAAACAAATGGCGGCGCCCAGGCGCCCCCCCGTCCCGCTTAAAAAAAAATCTGGTCACTTTACGCAAATGTGAACTCATAAATTGAAACCACCTAGTTCATATTTCTTTCCCTGAAGTGTTGAAAGCCAATTTGATATAATAGTTAAGGTACAAGGCTAGAAACGGAGAGATTGTGAGGTATAGTCTTGCCTTAAATGTAAACCAGCTGGTGAGCTTCATTCCTCCTAGGGCTTAGAGTCTAAGCCCTAGAAAGGAGGAGGCCATGGGAAGCCATCTTTGAAATATTGCCAAGAAAACTGCAAGGACTTGTCCAGACAATTACCAGGACTCAACAAGGAAAAGAAAATGCTTCAATGGTAGCTGCAAGGAAAAGAAAACGCTTCAATTGTAGCCTTTCTTTCTTTCTTTCTTTCTTTCTTTCTTTCTTTCTTTCTTTCTTTCTTTCTCTTTCTTTCTTTCCTTTTTTCTTTCTTTCTCTTTTTCTTTTTCCTTCCTCCTTCCCTCCCTCCCTCCCTCGCTTCCTTTCCCCACCCCTCTCAAAATAGGAAGGGGAAGAAGTTTCATTGTTCATTGTGGATTCCTTTCTTCTTTCCTTACTGCTTCCCTCCCTAAAAGGGTTCTTCAATGCCTGCTCTGCCCTTCTTCTAGCATTATCAAGGCCACTGTTCCTTCCCCAGGGAAGCCAGGGGTGGAAAGGGAGAAATCTGGTCTGATAAAGTGTGCCTGTGGTGGCAAGGCAAGGAACCAGGGTGATCTATGATGGGGATCACGCCAGGAGAAAGGTGAGGTAGCGCAATTGGCAGGAGCCGAGTATAAATCCTGGAACTCTGACAGGGCCACAGATGAGCTGCTTAGTTTACGGGGATGAGAAAGAGAAGTCGGAGTCCGATTCCAATCTGCCAGCAGGCAGGAGAGCTCCACAGAGAGAAAGAAGGGGAGGACAAGCAGCAGCCAAACACTGAGGCTTCAATGGAAATTGGGAAAAATTGGGTTAACGATTCAAGCTGACAGTCAGTGCTCTTTTTCCCAAAGTACTCTGTCTATCTTAGGGCCTCGGTAGGAGACATTTTGAAAAGGATGGGCACTCTTCTTTTCCTAAACCCCTTGATACACACAGAAGCCTGTATACCCACAGGCCTCAGGCCTACCAGAAAACCCCTCCACTGACAGACTGGGCAAAGAAACATGTAGCCTGAACATCTTTAAGGAATAATAGTGGGAAATGGGAGATTGGGGGTCCTTGCCTCCCATAAGGTTTCTATTAAAATGCTTGTCTTCTGTAAGCCTGTTGACCGGAAGAGTCCCAGATCCAAACAGAATAAAATTAAAACCACGTGTGATATCACATCCGCCTGGTTATTTGAGAACATCACCAAATCCCAACAGCCTGTGATTCAGACAAGACACAAACTTTATGGACTTTGACATAACTAAATTTATCAGTAAAACAGACCCATCGATTGCTCTTTGTGACCAATTTTTTTTTGCTCCTTTTTACTGTGGGAAAGCTGACCCTACATTTGAGTGCATTCTTACTGTGAGACTTTGAAAGGAAACAGAATTACCTGAACCAAGGAAAAAAATATTCTATAGCAAGGCAAATAATTAACTTTGATAATAAGTGATGTCTGGGTTAAGATTACTCATATAGACACAGCACCCAAGAAGTGTGCTACATATTATTAGGTTGCAGCTTGAAAAGCAATTGTCCTGCATTTATAAAGTGACCAGATTTTTTTTTTTTAAGCGGGACATTGACGGGGGGGCGGGGTCTCCTGGACGCCGTCATTTGAGTTTTGCCCTCTGCGCATGCGCAGAAGGCAAAAGATGCTAATGGCGTCCAGGTGGGTGGGTGGGGGGAGGCGGGAGGCCTTTCCTTGCCTCCCGCCTCCCCTTCGGGAGCCGGCAGGCAAGCTGGCTGGCTGGCAGGCAAGCGACGCAAGGCGTGGGGCACCCGCCGGATGCCGCCCCGGAGAGAAGACCAGGCCCGGCTGGCAAGGGCCAGGAAGGATTTTTCCCAAGCCGCCAGCCAGCTTATCCTCCGGGTCAGACGCAGCAGAGGCGAGCCCCGGCCATGGCATTGGTAAAGGTGGTGGTGCACAAAGCTGCAGCCTCTGCTGCGTCTGTCTGGAGGACAAGCTGGCTGACGGCGCGGAAAAAATCCTTCCTGGCCCTTGCCAGCCGGGCCTGGTCTTCTCTCCGGGGCGGCGTCCGGCGGGTGCCCCACGCCTTGCGTTGCTTGCCTGCCAGCCAGCCAGCCCAAGCCACTGTTGCTGTCAAGCGGGGCTGAGCGTGCTCGGCCACGTCTGAGCGCGGTGGGGGGGTTTTCCTTGCCCGGCACGGAGCTGTTTCCCTCAAGAAGATCCGCTTTGGCGAGTGCGAGGCAGAGAGTAAGAAAACCTAAAACTTACCAGTCTGGGAAATGTTCTCACCACCGCTCTGCAAAAGCAACATTCCCCCAGACTCCACCCCTGCCGGAGACTCCGAGATGGGCCAAAAAGAAAAGAACGAGCCCTTCCCCGGAGGGTCGCCCCCCAGCCGCCCCCCTACCCCTCCCGTGGCAAACTCGGCGAAAGAAGCCTTCACCGCGACAGCTGAAAAGTGACCTCACGAGGCGGGAAGGCGGGGCCGACGGAAAGTTGGGCGGGGTGGTGGTGGCGGAAAGTGGCTTCGGGGTGTGTGGAAAGTGAGGGGTTCGGGGCCTCCTCCTCTTGATTCCTGGGGAGGAAAGGAGCCGGAGCCAGGCCAGCCTGTCTCTGCTCTTTCCGGGGGCGGGGAGCCGCTTCTTGGGAGCGATCTAGTAAGGTGACCAGACGTCCCATTGTTTCCAAAAAAGCGTGACTTTTTGGAAACAATGCGGGACGCGGGACACACGCTTGAAAAGCGTGTCTGTCCCGCCAAAAGCGGGACGTCTGGTCACCTTATGCATTTATGTTTTCCAAAAAAAATGGATAGATCTCCCCATGGGGGAGGAAACGCAGGTACCTTGAATATTGCTGGTTTTATCTATAAAGATCCTTGTAGCCTAAGATCTGATTCAGTTCTGGAATTGCTTTTTCCCAGAAGAACATCCCCAAATTTTAAGATCAACTCTTGGTGGCCCTGACGGCCTCTGATATTTGAGCAACTCCTTAGTAGGGCAACCTTTTTTATTATATGGTCCATCCCACATGGATATATACATGGAAAGGAAGGGAAGGATAACAAAACACACATACACTTCAAAAAATTAGATTTTCTAGAAACCTTGCAGTGGGCAATACATAAATAGAGAAAAGCATCTAGTTAAAAAAAATTGTATGATTCTTTTAAGGTTTTATCAACTGTTGTGCTTTTAACTAATATTTTTGGTATTGAATAGTTTTTATTATAAGCGTATAATATTTAGATTTTGTATATGTGTACACACACCTACACAATGTTATGTATATGTGACTATATAAAGAACAAGAACCTGCCATCTTTTTCTTTTCTTCTAGGGAAGCTAAAAATACCCTGTGCAATGTTTACCTGGAAATAAATTAAGGAAATGAGTTAAACACTATCCTCCTATAAAGTTGCCATGCTGAGCTAATCTACTGCACAGCTTTTACAATAAAAAGTCATTTGTTCCATTTCTAACCCATACTCACAAGCCAATTTTTCTCCCCCATTACACATTAAAACAAATCTCTGAAAAAAAGCAAACCAGACAATAGTACAATAACAACCAGTGAGCTTTAGGGCAAAATGTATACCTCCCTACGACCAGTTAGGTCCCACAGAGTTGGTCTCCTCCGGGTCCCTTCAGCCAAGCAATGTCGGCTGGCGGGCCTGCGGGGGAGAGCCTTCTCTGTGGGAGCTCCGGCTCTCTGGAACCAACTCCCCCCGGGAGATCCGGATTATTCCTACCCTGCTGGCCTTCCGTAAAGCCATTAAAACATGGCTCTTCCGGCAGGCGGGGTGACATTGAGATCAATCCCGCATGTATGAATGTTGATGTGTTTTTAATTTTTTTTAATTTTAAATCATTTTATGGTTTTATATTGTTCTTATACTATGCTGTATGCCGCCCAGAGTCCCACGGGAGTTGGGCGGCCTATAAGAACCATTAATAAAATAAATAAATAAATAAAAATAAATGGAGATAAGAACTCTGGATTCGCAGGTTACGTTAAGGTGCTACAAAGATCACACAGCAGATTTAATCTTAGTTTCGGGGAATCCAAACTCAGAGCTGTAGCTCAGCCCTATATTCCTTTCCAAAATACAAATGTGAACCATTGACAGAAACAGAGTTGATACACCTTCATGCTTCTTATAAAAGGAAAGTGTGGGTCAAGCACTGGGGCATCAACTGAAATCCCTTTTTTTTGGTATGGGAACTGCCTTCAGGTAGGGGTTCCTGCTCAGGTAGGATGACTGGAAATGGCACCTGGGCAGTCCTGGATAATAATGGAAGGTGAAAAAAAGGAAGGGGGCAGTAAACAAATTAGGGACAGCGTATGGTTCAAGTTATATGAGATATATGTGTATGAAAGTGAGTATGTGTGTGTGTTTGTGTGTGTGTGTGAGAGAAAGAGAGATATTTGTGTTTGCACATGCGCATGTGTGTGTCTTACCCACACCTCCCCCAGTGATGTGTCAGAATGATCAAGTGCAGGATGCTTGCACCGAAATGGTTTCATCAACTTAGCTCCTTTTTATGAGAAATTTGTTCTGATCGCACTGCTCTCCCTGGCTGCTGTCACCATAACGAATGCCAATGCAGAAAGAATAATCATCACAGTAAGAAAACTTCAAAGCAGAGCAAGAGGCTCCCCTGGGAGAACTGTATGGTGGAGGAATATAAGGAAAGGATCAGAAGATTAAACTGCTTCTGCAGCAACCTCAAAGCCATTCCAAGCTTAAGTACCGAAGTGCCCTATCACTTGACTATCTAGACTTCAAAAATAATAATCAGGGTTGATCTCGTTTTGATTATGTATGGACACCTGTAAAACTCAGGAAAGAACACCTACAGCACGGAGAACATACCAAAACTCTGCTGTTGCCCCAGGAGCATATTAGACAGAATGTCAGGTATGCTATGTTGCAGTTGTGTTGGAGAATTGCCATAATGCTCAGCCAGGAACGTCAGTGGCTGGTTATTACTGGAGTTGTAGTTCAGTGCTTCTGAAAGACTTTACACTGGGGAAGGATGCAACTGAACAAGCTTGTGAAGAAGCACAAAGCAATCTTACTACCCAAATTTATCATCACTTTGTTTGGAAAAGACTTTTTTCATCCTACCTTTTTGATAGCCGTGCTTGGTCCTTTCAAACTACCTTTCACACTTACATGCAAATAATTGGATTGTTTTCAGTCTGCCAAGCCCAAAAGAGCCGAGGTGGCGCAGCAGTTAGAGTGCAGTACTGCAGGCTACTTTAGCTGACTGTGATCAGCAGTTCAGCTGTTCAAATCTCACTGGCTCAGGGTTGACTCAGCCTTCCATCCTTCCGAGGTAGGTAAAATGAGGACCCAGATTATACATTGCTTAATGGTGTAAACCGCTTAGAGAGTGCTTGCACTGTGAGACGGTATATAAGTCCCACAAATAGATAGATAGATAGATAGATAGATAGATAGATAGATAGATAGATAGATAGATAGATAGATAGATAGATAGATAGATAGATAGATAGATAGATAGATAGATGATAGATAGATAGATAGATAGATGATAGATAGATAGATAGATAGATAGATAGATAGATAGATAGATAGATAGATAGATAGATAGATAGATGATAGATAGATAGATAGATAGATAGATAGATGATAGATAGATAGATAGATAGATAGATAGATAGATAGATGATAGATAGATAGATAGATAGATAGATAGATAGATAGATAGATAGATAGATAGATGATAGATAGATAGATAGATAGATAGATAGATAGATAGATAGATAGATAGATAGATAGATAGATAGATAGATGATAGATAGATAGATAGATAGATGACCCCAGATCTTGGATTCATGAATACTGTTGGCTGATGTTATAGGATTGCTAATTCTTAGAAGGGGGCCGGCAGGAAGCCTCATGGCTAGATTGGGCCAAGACTGTTTACTCACCCAGGCATTTACATCTGCACAAACCTGTGATGGCGAACCTATGGCACGCGTGCCGGAAGTGGCACGCAGAGCCATCTCTCCGGGCACGCAAGCCATCACCCGTTGCTTTTCCGGGTTCCGGCAGCTGGTCTTCGCGCACATGGGAGCAGCAGAAACGGGAAGAGAAGCCACTGGTCTTCGCGTGTGCATGCATGCCAGAAACCAGAACACCACCAGGTGGCCGGTGCGCATGCGCATGCCGGAAACCGGAAGATCATCTTCCCGGCACGTGCATGCGCCCCGGGTGGCTGCTGCTTTGGCACTCGGTACTGAAAAGGTTCGCCAACACTAGCATAAACTCTCTGCCAAAAATAACATTTATAGACCTCAAATTGGCCTGTAGAAAGAAAAGTATCTGCATCTCCACAAGGGAACCTGAGAATTGCCATCTCTCATCCAACCACCTAAGTCCTGAACTTCCTGGTTCAGTCAGATCAGGGACGAAGTACAAATCAAGCTTTTTCACAGCTTGACTCTGCCAGGGAGATCTTGGATGTTCAGATTTACTGTTTTCAATGTTCATTTTTAAAACCAATTTCCTATTCAGAAATAGCTGGAGATTAGAATCCATGGGCTGGCATTTGTGATGAGATAGCATGATCTTCAGGATTCTTACCACTCCAGAAAAAAGAGAGACTATTTTTAATTAGCACCCTGTTGCAGCAGAGGGATTCTCTAACATCAAAGAGGCAATCTATCAAGTCAATTTTTCCCAAATCAGTAAATATTGCTTTATTCCTATTGCTGCTGGAAGGAGCAGGAGGAGAAACAGCCACCTCTGCCACCTTTCCTAGGCAGCTGACATCTTGGCAAAATCTTTGGTTTTCTTGTTAAATTCTTGTTCATGCGGGAAGAGCGTTAAGGCAAGAGCAACAACCCGACAAGAAGAGAAAAAGATGAAGTCAGCCTCCCTGGACTGTTTGCACATTTCATGCTACTTTTCACAGTTCTTTGCAGGTATCAGATATTGCAGATTTGCACACTTGCATCCCCGGCTGCCCTATACATATTTGCTATGCAGGTTCAGTGACCAGCATCCCTCAGAGAAAACCGGAGAGGCAATGTACTAGAATAGCTCTCTGAGCCCAGACATTAACATCTTTACAAATAAAAACCTTTGGATGGGAGGGGCCTTTCTGCATATACAGAACGTGCTCTCCAAATCACATTGTTGAGAAGGTCAATCTCAACTCTCCTGATGTTGAGGAGTGCTAACACTGATGATGTTACCTAGTTTGGGTAATGAAACGTCTGCAAGAAAACAACCCGGCTCAGAGAACACCAAGGACCCCGTCATTTCAACCATGAGCTACAAATATTCTTCTTTATTGATTTCTTCATGTTGTCTTTTTGGATTTCAATTTCAGTTAGCCCTAGCCAGCCTGGCCAAAAAACATGGAAGATAGGAACTGTAGTCCCAACCTCATTTGAAGCACTACAATGTCCCCATCCCTGAAGAGCCAGATCTATTCTTGGGGTGGGGAACATGGAATGATAACTACAGCGTACCCCAATAAGCACTTTCATACCATGCAACAGTATTGGGGATTCTCATAAATGAACATGCATGCTCCTTGCCCAGGAAAGGAGGGGGAAACCCTCTATTTTAATCCTGGTTAGAAATTCATCCATAAACTAGTCCTAAAGTCTTATCATCAATAAAGAGCACATGTTGTCACCACCCCGCAGGCCATCCTCCTTCCATTAGGCTTACTGGACTTGCTCTTCACTGAGAATAGGCTTTTGGACAAAAGGAATAGCAACAAAATTGTCCTCTGGTTTCCCCACCTGCTTTTAAAAGCTTCTGCGTGGCTCTGGTTAATGTGAAAACTTCCCCAATTGCCTTTGAGTTAAAATGTGCCAACAGTGAATTGGCATGTCTTTGCCACTTCTGTTTCTACTTATCAATCTTTCTTCGTGGTTAAATGGCAAGCAACAGCGAGAAGTACTCTGGGATGATATAATGGTGCAGCGCAATACAACGTCGCAGGCCTATGAGTAACTAGGACAATCAAGTTTTGTTTTTTAAAAACCTGGCATATATGCCGAAGAGGCATCAAGTCTCCAAATTCTCTCCCAAGTGAGTATTTGCCATGTTTGTTGTATGGATGCAATTAACAATGTCGAAGTCACCCTGTAAGAAATGTCTCGCAGTAAATGGTTCTCATAGTAACAATGGTTGTGTTTTTGAAGTCATTTAAAAAAACAAAGTAAATTAACTTTTTTTTCCTGCTGTTCAATCATGTTTGATTCTCAGAGATTGCTTGGACAATTTTTTTTGGCAGGGTTTTTCAGAAGTGATTTGCCACTTCCTCCTTCCTAGGGCTGAGAGAAAGTGACTGGCCCAAGGTCACCCACCTGGTTTCGTGCCCAATGGGGGATGGGAACTCTCAGTTTCTACCTTGATACCTTAACTTGATCTGCTAAATTGTTTCTTAATTTAAGTCCTAAATAATATTAAACATGTGCCTCTCATGTATGGCTTCTCCTGGAATCTTGGTATCATGGATGTTTGACATCATGAAGCAGAAGAGCATGTTTCCAAGTCTCTTTAAACTGAAAATTTCAGCCCAAAGCATTCCATGTAATGCAGTGTTTCTCAACTTCACCATTGCTGGCTGGGAATTCTGGGAGTTGAAGTCCACATCTCTTAAAGTTGCCCAGGTTGAGAAACACTGATCTAGTGCATCTCTAAGCTTGTTAAAATTAGCTATTTTGAAATCTGCTGTATGTGTATCTTTAAAACTATGGTCCAATATATTGTTGTTAGCAGGCTGGATTCATGCATTGTGCTATAAGCCATGGCTTATTTCCATTGTAGTTTATTGAATAAATAGTAATCTGGATCTCACATAATGCTAAGCCATAAACAGTGCGTTACAGATCACACTGGCTGGATTCACTTTAAGCCAGAAATAAGCAAACCACTTTATAATTAGCATTATCTATGATATATAACTGTGATGGCGAACCTGTGGCATGTGTACCACAGGTGGCACGCGGAGCCATATCTGAGGGCATGCAAAGTGTTGCCCTATGTTAATTCCAGTGCGCATGTGCGCGCTGGCCAGCTGATTTTTGGCCTTCCGGAGGGCGGGGGGAGGCCGTTTTCGCCCTCCTCAGGCTTCAGAAAAGCCTCCGGAGCCTGTGGATGGCGAAAAACAGACCCAAAAGGCCTAACGGAAGTTCAGAAACAAACTTCCGGTAGGCCCGTTGGGCTGTTTTTCGCTCTCCCCAGGCTTCGGGAGGCTTTCCTGAAGCCTGGGGAGGGCAAAAAACATCCCAACGGGCCTACTGGAAGTATGGAGGCTTCAGTGAGGCCTGCGCACATGCGTGGGGGGCAGCATGGGGGGTTGTGGGTGCATGCGCGGGGGAGGGCATTGCATTATGGGTGTGGGCATGCGCGCACCCTTTTGGCACTCGAGCAAAAAAAGGTTCGCCATCACTGATATATAATCTAGGAGAGTGGGAAAAAATGGAAGCCCATACCCAGTGAATTTTAAAGCCCAATGCAAATTCTGTTTGTCTAACTTAAATCAAACCAGATTAATCCCAATCAAATCCTGAATTCTGTTTCTGTTACCATTCAAGCTAAATGGGTAATTAAGCAACAACCTGAGTGCAAACATTCTTGAAACAAGTTTTTTTAGAGTAATTAGTAAACAAGATGAACTCAGTTAAGTTATGCTTCTGTTGCAAGACTACAAGTAAATTAGATTTTTAAATAGCTCTGCAGAAGTCATGCGTATATACATCCAGTGTAATTAATTCATCCAAAGATCATGGGTGTCTCAATGCAGAAAGGCAACAAACAGAAGCTCTGTCAAAGTATCTCATTCCTACTTGGAAAGAAATACAAAAATGTCATGCCTCAAAATTATCCAGATCTTAGTCTCATGTGCAAAACAGAACAACTTTCTGGTCTTAGAAACCCACATTTGGCCGGCTTGAAAATTCAGGGATAAAAGCCTGGATATGTACCCCCATCTATATAGAAGGTGAACACACAGCTGCCAGTTTTTGAGATGTAGAAACAAGGCTTTTTTCAGTAATGGCACCTAAATTAAGGCTAAACACCTGTGTATTTTTGAAAGGCAACACATATTGGGCATAAAGATGTCCATTACATTGACTCTGTCACAAACATATTGGTTGCTGTGTTTTATGAATAGTGATTCCTCAGAGTTTGCTTTGATGTCACAGTGGCAATTTTATCTCGGCTGCCACTGGATTAACTTCTCTGATGTCACAAGGTTAGCTGAAGAACAGCTTAGTGCTTTTTTTAAAAAAAGTCGGTGGCTGCCTTATCTTTTTCATATTTATCATAATCTTCTTATTAAAATTTTAAATCTCTGGGATCTCTGGTGCCTGCTTTCTACAACCTATCATTCTGTTGGCCCTAAACTCATTTGTTAAATCCCATCTGCTGTAATGTGCTTCTAAAGATGTCCTCTGGCTTAGCAGAAACATTTTTAGCCAGGTAAGAGGAACAAGAATCCTTTGTTATGCATGTGCAGCCAGACCTGGAAGGTCAGATCTGTATTAAAACAGCTGGGCATTTTCATCAATCTAGCAGCTTCTAGTTTTTAGACGCTGTTAGGAAGCAGAAGGCTCTCTAGGGTCAACTCTCAAAACCCTGCAGTTTTACCTGTGTTTATTGCACTTGCAACTGAGGCTGAATTTGAACCTGGTCATGGTCCCACATCTTAACCACTCCATCACTTTGGTTCTTGAGGGAGTTTCCCGAAAGACAGTCACATTAGTCTGTGGCAAGGAAAAGAAAGGAATCTCACAGGCATTAAAGGCTAGAAGTGGTATTATGGGAATGAACTTTTCATAAACAGTTTTGTTTATCTTTTGAAATGTCACCATCAGACTTTTTGCTGTCAGGAGATCATAGGTTTTATGTATATTGTACCACACTGTCTCGCCTTGCTTACTTTTCCTAGCGCTATATTTGCTGAACCATTTTTAGTAAGTTTCTACAAAAAGCAAGCAACAAGGCTGTGTTATGGGGAGGGAGAAGGAATTAGGTCTCCTCCAAGGGTTGCACCACTAGGAAAAAAAAACCTGCAACCTATAATCTAGCTTGGGTAATTAAATGTCTGCAAGAAAACAATCAAGCTCAGAGAACACCAAGGATCCTTCACTTCAACCCTGAGCTACAAATATTGGTACTTATAATCTATTGGTACCTATAATCTTATTTGGAAAGAGAGCATCACCACTGAAAGTGTTAACCCCAGTCAATTCCCACATGGGATATGTAGTCTGGTCCTGAAGGGTTATCATTCAACAGGGAAGACCAAAAGGGCCGCTGGGTTAGCGAGAAGGATTGTACAGGCTGTGTGATCAAGAGGCGACTGCAACACTACTGCTCTGATCTTCAATGCTGCAATAATGAAGCACACGCAGAAAAAGAACAAACAACAACGACAACAACAAAAATCTCATCAATTTTACAGACTCTTGTCAATTGTATCACAATACATCACTTGCCATGCCAATAAAGTATCAGTGATGTACACCACTTTATTCCCACACTTTGCCCTTCCTGACTCCTAAAAAAAAAAAAATAGCAGAAAGGAGTGCTCAGCCAATTTCTAGGCAGGACCAGAATTCATAATAGTTAGGGCTTGGGGCGCATGCAGCTCATGCCAATTGCTGCTGCCACGAATGTTTCAGGACTAACTAAGAGGAGAAAAACAGAGAGCACACGAAAGATTGGAGTATTGATCTTGGAGCTCACTGCCTAAATTGGAAGCTCAGCTGTGTCTGGATGGGGGAAGGGAAGTGGACCAGTGGCACCGTCTGACTATTGAACAGGAAAAGCCATTGATTGGTGTTCCAAGTCTCTTGGCAGGCATCACAGGGAAAGAAACCAAAGGGGGAATTAGTAGAAAGCTGGGGGTATAAATGCTGAAGTCATGGCCAAAGTGATGCACGCACACCCCTCCTTGGAATCCTAAAAAGGTGCATAGAAGCTGAATTGACGGAGGAGAATAGAAAATTAAATTCCTGAGAGAAGAATGTTGCCTGCCCTTCAAATTTAACCTTCAAAAAGGTCTTCATGGGCTAGTTCCACTCTATCTTTCTGTCCTTAGCTCATAAACGTTCCTCCCTGCGACCTTTGCTCTGGCAATTCTATTCTTCTCAGCCACCTGAAGGTCTCCTGTCATCTTAAACTATTTTTCCTGTCCTGCCTGGCCAATAGCCTCCTCCCTCCCTTCTTCAAATACTTCATAAAATTGACAATTTTCAAGAAGCTTCTGACTCTCCATCATTATTCCTAGGGGGTACCTGGGTTGAAGTACATACTGTATAATGTGTTCTTGCATTAATCTGGTTGCACTATTCGCATGTCATGGTTGCCCATCTAGATTTTCAGCTTATTGGAGTAGGGACTTTGCTGGTTTTGCGTATAAAACAAAGAGAAATATTTATTTCTGTCTTTCATTCGATCCCAATTAGACCTTGCCTTAGCATTAAAAGTCCCGCACACTGAATATTTTTTGAGAAATATTATTTGTGTCTGCCATTGTTAAAGGAACCCACTTTAAATCACTTTAAGGCAACCAATCATTCCATAGGATGCTCTGTGTACGTGATCTGCATACACAATTCCCAGCTTGCTAAACCACATCTGGGAATGACTGAAGGTTGCAACATGCATTTCTTTTTCACATCTTTCCCTTGCCTTTTCCATTTTTTTTCACTTTAAATAAACTGCTGCTAGCTATTACTTTCAAAATAGAGAACATTGGTTTTAGGGAGTTTTACTTTAAAGGTCCTGGTTGATAATTTAAGACTAATCTCAATTTGCCATTTTGTATATAGCAGTTACAATTTAATTAAACAGAATATAAGCAGAGAAGAAGGGAGGGATGAGAGAAGATTATACAATCACATCACTAGTTCTTGGCTGCCAAACTATGATTTAGCAAACTAAGAACTGAATGCCATATGTTGCAAGTCATTTCCCAGCTATAACTAGATACCATAGTATTGCTTTGGATCTCATTCATGCTATAAAAATGCAATTACGGAAGGAAGGGAGGGAGGGAGATAGGAAGGAAGGAAGGAAGGAAGGAAGGAAGGAAGGAAGGAAGGAAGGAAGGAAGGAAGGAAGGAAGGAAGGGAAGGATCATGAATAAGAGAGACTAGGACAATTGATATCAGTTTTGGAATACATGCCAAATGCATTTTTTAGTTTTTGTATATAATGAGATTCAATTGCACAATAGTGTAGCAAATCTGAGAGCAGTTTTAGAAGCTGAATAATTTGACATTTTTCCAGCAAGGTGTTTTGATACATTAGAATACAACTCCCATGTTCCTCAGCCTGCTTATCAATTGGCAATATTGGTCAGGAATTATTCACAATACAGGAAGCAACAAACCCACAAACAGAAGGATACTGCTTGGGCAAGAAAGGGTGAAAATATTAATTAGTCAACCATGTTTACTACCCTTTTTCACAGGGGTATGGCAATTTGCATTGAATGAAGGCCAACCTAGGAAAATGTCTAACCTTCTACAAATAAGATTTAGAAATATTAAAAACACAAAATAAGATTATTTCTGTTTTTAAGCAATAGCTTTATTCAATAGTACAACAGTAAAAATTAATACAAACAAAAAAAGATAGAATAAAAATAAAAAGTGCCATAAAGAAAGAAAACATGGAAAAATAGAAAAGAAAGAAAAAAGAGATATAATAAGAAAAAGAAAAGAAATATTTAAAGAAGTGGCGTCCCCCTTCATCATAACAAGTATAAACAATGTTCATCTTCTCTTAAAATATAACAAGTCTCTTCTTCCCATATTCCATCTCTTATCTGCAAATAAATCCTTAACCCCTATCCTTACAGTTCTGGTGTCAGCAAAAGTCCACTTAAGCAGGGGTGTTCAACCTTGGCAACTTTAAAACCTGCGGACTTCAATTCCCAGAATCCCCCAGCCAGCATGGCTGGTTGGGGGATTCTGGGAGTTGAAGTCTGCAGGTTTTTAAGTTGCCAAGGTTTGAACACCCCTGCATTAGATAGCAACATATCTATTTTAACCTGGATCAAATAAGCCAGCTTTATATTCTTTCCCTTACTTCGAACAATCATAATCTTCAGTCCCTTCAAACAATGTCATGGGACTTGATTTCTTTTCATGTTTTTCTTTGTATCTTCTAACAAGACTGTTCTGCTTTCTAAAAAAGGAAATGATTTTAAAAGCAGATTCAGAAAGATAGAACGGAACAGAAAAGGATTAAGATAATAGAAACCGCAAATGAGCAACATTTCCTAGCCAACTGGAACATCCTCCCAGTCATTGTCAACACAGAAAAGAATTTGTCAGAACAGAGATATTATGAAGTCCATCTTAGCATCCTTTGGCTGTACATTAACCCATCTGAAGTTTCCTTCAGTCATGAAACCCAGGAGATTCTCTCTCGCCATGGAAAGCTTATTTTGCAAAGCAAAAAAACTTTCAAGGGGAAAAAAATGCTAATAGGACCCAGAGAGAAGAAAATTGCCTGTCATGGCTATCTCACTCTCCTTGTTTGAGTGCTGCATCATGAAAGTTCCACAGCAGGGAGTCACATGGTAACACCATTCTCAGAATCTTTGAAAGGAACAGGATAAAGTACTCCTACGTAATTTTTACATGACATTAAATTATCTGGTTATGGTATCAGGACTAGACAGATATATTTGTAGACCAGCAACTGTCCAAGATATTTAGGAGGCAGTAAATTAATTAAATTTTAAATGACTGTCAGATTTCAGCAGCCCGAAAGCAAGTAACTTTAGAAAAGTACTGTAATTTTTAAAAAGCCCAGTTTGTAGAACCTCTCTATCTGAAGCCAAGATATTTTTATAGAGGTCATAAAACACAAATATTTAATGTCAAAACATTAACTGTTCCTTTCTGTTACCTACTGCTAGCCAGCTTTTAAGTTCCAAGAGTGCATCAATTTTTGTTTTATTGCTTTATCTTCACAAGAAAACAAATAAGTTCCCTTTCAGGAAAAAAAAATGCTTCATTTTGCTTGCTAAATGTTTGATATTCCTCATGTACTGGATTGGAGAGACACCTCCACACACAAAAAATTTAGACACTGAAAGCAGGCGATATCAAGCAAGAAATAAAAAAGCAGGCACCCCCCCCCCCCAGGAA
This sequence comes from Diadophis punctatus similis, assembly GCA_023053685.1. Lineage (NCBI taxonomy): Eukaryota > Metazoa > Chordata > Lepidosauria > Squamata > Dipsadidae > Diadophis > Diadophis punctatus. The sequence continues at coordinate 137,338,909 of JALIGW010000002.1, read as the reverse complement.
GTAGGGATTCCTTTCTGGTTCTCTCCCTGTGCATGTACAGATGATAAGTATAAATAAATAAACATGCCATCTTTGAACTTTTGCTTGTCAATAGCACTGTAAAGGACCAGAACAGGGATCACAAAAATATGTGTTAGGGAGAAAGTCCTGCAAACCGTGGTCACAATTCATCCTGGCAAAAGGGGAATGAGGTAGAGACTGAACATCATTCCTTAGAAGCTGAAAACGATCCATCAGTCTGGTTCTCTGCTCAAACCCCTTGCGATAATGTCCTGTTGAGAGGGTTCTGCTTCCTAGACAAGATTAGGATAATGACTTCAAATTTATATCCGCAACCTAGCTTTTCAAGAGCACCGGTGGACATGGAGCAGGGGCGGGTTCCTAATTTTTTTACTACCACTCTGTGGGCGTGGCTTATTTTGTGGGTGTGGCTTGCCAGCCATGTGACCGGGTGGGCGTGGGCCTCGGGAGCTTGGCAGCGGCCGGAGAAACAGGGGCATTGCCCACCCGCAACGCAGCCCCCCGCAACGCAGCCCCCCACAGCGGGAGCAGCAAGACCATGGCAGCGGTTCTTCTAGGAGGCTCCGTCCGGCCTGAATGCTTCTCCCCATTCGATGATCCTAGGCTCCTGCCGCCCGTCCCCCCTCCCCTCAGCAGCTCGAGAAGCCTCAAACGTGCGAAAATGCCTAGGATCATAACCGCACGTTCGTGGCTTCTCGGACTGCTGAAGGGAGGGGAATGGAGATAGCTCTTGCCGCCCGTTCTTTCAGCATCTCACGCGCTCCCTCAGCCATCCTCCCCTGCTTGGACTCACTATGGGGTAGGAAGGCAGCACATGCACAGTGCCGGAAGCTCGGCTTCTGGGCATTCGCAGAATTTTTTTTTTTAAAAAATGTACATTTAAAAAAAAATGGCAGTGCCCAGGCACCGGCAACCGACCGCACCGGTACTGTGACGTCACCAGCGGGCCGCTACCGGTGCTATAGAGTGGACCGCACTGGTAGGAACCCACCACTGACATGGAGCTCATGCTTTGAGCTTTGTCTCAATGCTTTGAGACAGAAAAGTTGTTTCTGACGGAGTAAGAAGGCAGCACTATCAAAATGGGCCGTCACTTTGGGAAACTAGGAAGCCAAGGCACCCAAACCTGACCCTTGTTTACTTCTGGCAAGTGATGGTGGTAGAGTAAATATTAACTGAAGTGTCCATCCTTATAACCTTTTCAGCTGTTTCTGTAGACTGGTGGGTTTTGGGTTTTTTTTTTTTTGAGTTATGGGGAAATAAGATGATTGCTAGAGAGAGGGAAGGAGGGAGGGAGGGAGGATAGGAATCCTAGCTTTGCAGTTGTAGGGGTAAAGGACATTGTGACATTGGTTGTCTTTGCGTGTTTTTTCCCCCAAATTGTGACCTAACCATGAAAGCCATGTTATCTGCAACCTTCTCAACAAAAGGATGCTGCTTCTCAAAGCCAAAACCATTATTTGGGAAAATACTGCTTACACAGGACATGATTCTGAATGAACAATAGAATATTTTAAGAACATGATCTTTGAAATATATAGGCTTGAACCGGCCTTTCCATGGGTAACAGTTAATCCAAGCTTTTCAACGTTTTTACCCCTTGAATACAATAGCAGAGAACTATCTGGCTGTTAGAATTTTAAAAAGGAATCTGCAACAAAATTTTTCACAATTCCAAATAACCAACTTGCTTCTATTCCTTCTTTCTTTCTATTTTGCTCCAGCTTCTCCATCCCTATTTTTCTCTTTTCCCAAATATACACATATCCTCGATTCTTATACTCTACATCTCAATTATATCTGACAAGTTTCTATTTTTTGGTACTGCACTGTTTTTCTAATCTGTATATTTTTGTCTCCCACTCTCCATACATTAGTGCTCAGGTTCTCTCCCCAACACAAAATTCTGCTCTGTAAGTAAGCCCAAGGCAGTTCAGCAGTTGCTGGGTCCTAAAAACACTTTCTTCTCAATTGCTCTTGATTACAAAACTGTTTTTATACTGTAAATCATCTTGGGGAAACAAGAAGCTTCCACTTACTTCGTCTCTGGGGCAGATTCCAGCCCCAGAGTTCTCAAGTGATAATTCTGCATTGTGATTACTGTTCAATCCCTTTTGATTCTATAAAGATCAAACCCCAACTCTGAACGTTGTATTCAGTTTTTGGCACTAGACTTTATAAGGAGGATTCGTTCAGACATGTCGGGGCAGATTCAGAGAAGAGCAACCAAGTTGTCTAATAGTAGCAAATACTAATTCCTGTTAACGAATTGGGATTTGCATTGAGAAGTGGAGGGGGGGGGTATATTAGCAATTTTCAAGCACCTGAAAAGATGTTACTTGCAAGTGCCTGCTTTCATCTGAGGAGACAGGATGCAGCATGCTGGATTTATGTTACAGGCAGAATTTGGTTGACTACAAGGAAAAATGTGCTATTAATAAGAGTAATTATGGAACCATTTCACCAATGAGATAGCAAGCTTCCCTATAAGGGATGTATTCAAGGAGACGCTGGCAGCCATATACAATGGATGCTTTATTTTGGGTATTGGCAGAGTACAGGAGTTTGGACTAAACAACTTAAAGAGCCCCATTCAATTCTATGATTCTTTAACCTAAAGCAATCACTCAGAGTAAAACAAAGACCAAAAGAATAAAATATTCCCAAGAATTAACTAACTAATGAGGAAGGAAAGGAATCCTTGCAGATTTTGACTCCGCTAGTCATAACCGAATATAGAGGGTGGCGTTCATCTCCATCTCAAGGGCCGCTGAGCCAGTGCTGTCCGAAGACATTTCCACAGTCATATGACCAGCATGGGCATGATGATGGCTCAGTGGTTAAAACACTGGGCTTGTCGGCTGGAAAACTGACAGCCCAGGGTTCAAGACCTGAGCATTGTGCGACAAGGTGAGTTCCCATCTTTGCCTAGCTCCTGCCAACCTAGCAGTTTGAAAGTATGCAAATGGGAGTAGGTAAATACACACCTACTTTGGTAGAGAGGAAATAGCTAATGAGGAAAGAGGACTATGTATTCTTCAGTTAAAGGGGGAGGGGGGAGCCATAGCACAGAAAAATCCTCCTTTGCTGTCATCCACTCAAAGAGCCTCAACCCCTCAAATAGTATAAAAATTGTAAGTGCCATTAAAAAAATGAAGTCAGTGCAAACAAAATGATGATATAATGTTTGGCCTTTATGGCTTCACAGAATTAAAAAGATAAATATTTAATTTTTTTTTAAAAAATCCTTAGATCCAACACACCCTGAGGACATTTAATAAGGATTAAGCAATCTCAATGTCTTTTTCTTTTTTTCTCTAGTGTTAACTGGAGAAAGAAAATGGAAAATTGTCAGTGGTGTGGGGGAGTGGAATGACCTGCTTCGGTTCTTTATACTGTCCTGGAGGAGGGCAGAGCCGGCTGGCAGAAATGTAGAACATTGTGTTTCAAACCTTCCATGTTCCCTCTGATCTTGAATTCAAATGACCGGTTACTTATCCATTTGGAAATGAAAGGCAACTACTGAAAAATAAGACAGTGGCTGATATACCTCAGCGTAGAACTTTGAAAATTAAAAGGGGGGGGGGGAAATAAAAGAAACACCACAGGAACAAAGAGCCTTAAGGATCTGGAAATTATAGGTTCACAATGAACACCAAACTTCAGTTTTTGTTATTACTCTCTGTGTTAGGTGACACACGCTGCCCAATCACAGGCAGACGAAAACTGCCTTTTACTATTCTTTTCTATGGATAGCTCTCATCTGGAAATGGACTCTAAAGTACCAAAAGAAAGGGTACTTCTGTCTCTTCTTCCTAGCCCTCCCACTTCCCCACAATCCTATATACCTCAAGCTGTTCAGCTATAGTATCTTCCCAATAGTCATGATCAGAATAGAAGGAGAATGTGAGATGGGAAAATATTGTATTAGCTTTTCTTTTCCCCACAATCTCCTGATGGAGATAAGTGGTGCAGTTGGACAGGCAGAGGGAATCCAGGAAAGGGCCACAGATGATGATGATGATGATGATGATGGAGCTTGAAGTGTCCTGCAGTCCTCTCATCCTGCCTCCAGGACTAGCTGTCCCTACCTCCCAAAGACCTCAATTTTCTCATGTACAATGCAAGCTGCTAAATAGATGGCTAGAAAACAAAAAACCAAGTGAATATTCAGAGAGGGAGGGAGGGAGGGAGGGAGGGAGGGAGGGAGAGAGAGAGAGAGAGAGAGAGAGAGAGAGAGAGAGAGAGAGAGAGAGAGAGAGAGAGAGAGAGAGAACACGCACAGCAAGAAACTTGGCCTCATCTGCGCATTCCCAGTGTTTCCCTCAATTACTTTTCCCAAAGAGACCACAACCCAGGAAGATGCAATTTACCACCCTATATCTAAAAAACAGGTATTGAAACCTATGAATTAAATCTATAGTTCAGATACAGAATATTAAATATATATTAAATATATGCTCCATAACCTCTCCCATGTACTCAGTGATATAGCAATAGCAGGTACGGCAGTAGTGGGTTCTAAAACCCTTTACTACCAGTTCGCGCATATGTGCGCGATGCTTCTGCGCATGCGCAGAAGTGTCCTGGGCGGGTGGGCGGAGCCTCCCACCACTGGCGCTACCGGTTCTAAGAACTGGTTCGAACCGGGAGCAACCCACCGCTGGGTACAGGGATGAAATGACTAGCTTTACAAAAGACAAAAAGATCCGGAAGGAGCAAAAAGGATATGATTTCCTAGTTTTCTCCATTCTCCCGGAAAGGAACAGATATCAAGCATCATTTTTGTGGGTCCACTTAATCAAATTCACATCAGCTCTATCTTCCATTATCCTGCCTACCCCCTTCCTTTTTCTTTCGATTGAACCACACTGCTTGCCATCAGTACTTCTGATGGCAGACTTCCAGAGGTCAGCTGTAGTGTGTGAGAAAATGTTTTTCTCTTGTTTGTTTTAGGCCACCTACTTGTCCTTTTCATTGGGCACTTTCCAACTCAGGTATACTATGGCAGGAGAAAAACAAGCTTCCTAATCACTTCTCATTTCTTTATCATTTTAATCAGAATTATTATTTGGGAGGGAAAAAATCCTAATCCCCAAAACACTATTCTATACTTATGATCCTATAAAACAGGAATGGGTAATTCATAGTCTGATACAACTGATACAGCACCCCAATTTCGGTCATGCTTGCCAAGCAGGGTAGCAAAATCATCAGTTGTTTGTGGTACGATCATAAGAAGGCTTCTTGGATTAAACCCAAGTTGATATAGCCTCACACTGTTTTCATAGTGGCCAATCAATTGTTTCTGGGAGACCACTCACTCCTGCTCATGGCTCCTGCAACTGTTAACAGAAGTACAGGTCAGTGGTGAAATCTAAAAATTTTCCCTACCGGTTCTGTGGGTGTGGCTTGGTGATCATGTGACCGGGTGGGCATGGCTTGGTGATCATGTGACTGGGTGGGCATGGCGTCAAAAACCTACTATCACACTTTACACAAAAATAACACAAAAGCTACACAACTGACTCACATACAATGCAAAAGCAGCTGGACTTCACACAAAATGGCCCCTGCAAGAAGCAGGAACTTCACAGAGTCACAGAGAGCTCAAAAAGCTCAACTATCACACTTTATACAAAAATAACACAAAAACTACACAACTGACTCCTACACAACTGACTCACACACAATGCAGGAGCAGCTGGACTTCACACAAAATGGCCCCTGGAACAAGCAGGAACCTCACAGAGTCACCGTTCTGGTCGAATAGGTAGTAAAAAATGCTTTAAAAAAGTAAAAAAAAAAAAAGGTTCATCAGCTGTGACAATCAGCTGTGCCCATCATTGGAACCTTTTTTTTTACTTTTTAAAAGCATTTTTACTACCGATTCTGCGAACCAGAAGCATTTGTTACTACCGGTGCCAGTGAACCAGCCCGAACCGGTAGCATTTCACCCCTGGTACAGGTGCATCCTGCCTGCAACACAAGTACTAGTGCAAAGTAATCTTACTTAATAATTCTTAGCATTTCATCATCACAAGCTTTGCTTTTTCTTGGTAACCGATTATAATGAGCAGATTGTCAGATTTTCTTTTTGCTTAATCTGTTACTCAGTTCTGCATATGCATATAACGTTAGAATCTCTTTGTTTGCATTTAGCAACATTCTGTAAGAGCTAAAAGGCCTTTCTGAAATTTTTCACAGGCTAATTTGGATACAACTGTCTCAGTTTGTCATCCATAAATCAATCAAGTTAAATCAATCAAAGGGATTAAATTAAAACCCAAGATTTCCCCACTTTTTATCTGAAGGCAATTTAACGGTATACTGATTGATGCGAATGAAATATCGTGGATTGTTAGTCATTGGGGCATGAACAGTGGTATGCAATCTATATTAGGTAGCCATTTAAATTAGTATATTTCAACAGAGATGATGAGAGTTCTGATACTTTTTGGTAGTCATAACTTACTTCATGATATAAAAGTACACAATTAAAAAAAACATCTCAAAGAGTAGCAGCAACTGATTGGGTGAGTAGCATTAACCATTGCATGCAAAAGTATGGGTCAAATATACAGTATATTCCTACCCACATAAGGTGAAAGTCAATACTGTGCATTTCTCAATACTGTACGGATTTCTCAGTAGTTGCTCAGTAAAGAGTTATAAAATACAAATTTTCAAGTGAAAGACCTCAATTCTGCAAGATACCATGACCAGCATTAACAACCTCAGAAGTAGCTTTAATCTTGATTATTCTTCAAAAGGAAAAAACAACAATACATTAAGTCAGGACTGTTCAGCAGACCACAACAAGGACTCCTCAGACACATTTATAACACACTGATAACACAGATTCCCATGGCAATGCCCAGTGGAACAGATGGTGGCGTGGGCATTAGGTACCAGCCTCCTGGCAATTTGAACATCTGTTCCCTTTAGAAAATGCTAATTGCCATCAATCAGGACAGCACCTACCCACATTTACATGCTAATACACACTCACTCACACAAAAATTACATCGACTTTTCTCTGGGCACAATGCTTGCTGCATGTTAAGTAACTATCATTGCTCAGACACTGCAAACCCTCCTGGTGCCAGATATATATCCCCTCAGCCAGCTCACAGGAAAGCATTATTAGCTGAAGGGATAATTCATTCCATTCTTTTCTCTTTTTCCCAAAAAAGTAAACTCTCAAATGGGATGGACTTCTCGGGTGAAATTGGCATTTTTCATCTCGATTAAAACTGAGATCAGTCGCCAAGCCCAGTCTAGATGTTTTATAACAAAACATTTCCGGAACCCAAAATGGGAGCCAGATTTGGAACCTCCTGTACATTGGAGAGAGAAAATCAGAAAGAAATGGCTCTGCACCTACTAGTGCAGGGGTAGGCAAAGTTGGCTCTTCTATGACTCGTGGACTTCAGCTCCCAGACTTTCTGAGCCAATCATGCTAGCTCAGGAATTCTGGGAGTTGAAGTCCACGAGTCATAGAAGAGCCAACTTTGCCTACCTCTGTACTAGTGTATTAGAGCCTAGTAATGTAGACATGGAATATGCTAGAACTATTCGTTGAGAATTCCAGTCTATCAATGAATAGCAAAGCGGAATATATTTAAATATATTTAAATCATAGGCATAATATAGCAACATTTATTCTTAGAGTCGCTCTATGAGGGAGATGGGAGGTCTCTAAATATGATAAGTAAATATATATTTAATAAAACATTTATGAAATATATTTAAATAACAAAATATATTTAAATCATATTGTAAAATGGCATCCAAACCAATGGAAAAAAATGAAATACAATTTTAACAAGCATCCCATAATAGCAGTAAAGCTCCTGACTCCCTGTGATGCTGCTACCTAAACCATTATTTTGGCACTGGTGAGATCTTGGCAGCAAACACCAATTGTCATTCCATGGCTGGTTTCCAGCCATAGCCCATGTGTCTTTACTCAGTAGCTGAGGGAATCGCTGGGCACAACAAGGTCATGGGGGGGGAGAGAAGCATGCACGCCATCTGTCCAAGAGACACAGGTCTTGTCTCCAGAGAACATTTCATAAGTTTTGAATTAGAGCAGCTTGACTGACCAAACTATCCATATGCATAAGGGAGGAGGCCTATTTCTTGCCTGAACAAAGAATATTTGTTCTTTGTAAAAAAAAAAAAATGTTTACAGTAGTGTTAGCCAATATGGCAGAACTAGATTCACATAACATGCTAAGTCATAATGTGATTTGTTTGGTTTTGGCTTAGCATGCTTGCTAACTACATCTATGTATGGGTAATTTCAGCAAGACGTGATCGAATACAATATTGTATATGCACAGTGATTATTTCTAGCACCGAGGAAACTACAACAAAGTTTTAAGTTTGAGAGCTCTGAGCAAACCCAAGGTCAGCTAAAGATAATTCTTCTATTCATGAACAAAACCTTACTTGTCAACAGAACCAAAGTAACAAGGATTTCCTGCTTTTTGCTTTTCAAAGAGGCATTCCCCCCTTACCTAACGAGATGCTGATTCAGAATAGTGGACTACTTAGAAAAGTGTGACATTCTTCCAGATGTTATTGACAAATGCTGCAGAAGAAAACCACGGGCACTAGGATAAGATACTTCTGGATGCAGTACCAAAGTAAAAGACTCCAGTTCAAATAGTCACTGCAGTGCCAGGTGGTCAACTGAACCTATTTTTTCTTTTGACATTGGCACTCAACCGAATTATGTGTGAATTCAAGTTCCTTCTTGGAATTAGGGGGAAGATTCTCTACATCCTGAGGAAGCACTTCCAAAGGAAGATGCAACTTAGTAAGCTTTTGGTACAAGATGGTCTTCTGGAATTCTTTAAATTTTCAAAATCTTGCCCTTTCTAATCCCAAAAAATCAACAGACATGAAGTCATTTATGCCAAAGAAACCTTACTGTCTTTGAATTATCAGCTACATGTCAAGTTGTTCTCAGATCATAATGTGATGCCTGGTGACTGCATAGACACATCCCTGCTGTTTTCTTGACAATTATAGAAATGGTTTGCTGCTACTGTTTTCTAAGATGGTTCTTTTGGGACTGTTGTTTAGGTTTCTTTTTTTCCTTCCCAGTCTATATAGAGACATGTGATTTCTTGGTGGTGTTCTACTTAACTCCTAATCACACTTGACTCCACTTTGAGAACAGCCAAGTTTGCTTGAGTACAACCACCTGCTGAGATGATGTAAACTAAGCAATCCTTAATTAATGGATTTTTAAACCACTTCTTTGTTTTACTGCTATTTGTTTCCTAGTTTTCCAGATTGTTGAGACCTTTCTCCAGTACAGTATATAATATGGAATTGGTCTAGAAACAAGTTTCAAAAGGCCACTAAATTTTGTCCACTATGGACTGTGGCAAGGTAGGCAAGAGAAAATGCACGTGTCTCTCAGCAACCACAAATCTGGCAACAAAAATGATCAAACTTAAGTCCCTTTAGATCTCCCTCCCCTCCCACCTCCACAAACCAGGAAAATGGCCTTATGAATCATGATTTCAAAATTTAGCCAACTGGGCACTGAAATTTGGCAGCAGGGTTTGGGATTGCTTTCTGCATTTGGGGAGGTTTAAGGGTGGATTGGAAGCCATTTGCCTTCTTAACTACCCAAATGGGTGATTGCCCTGTCTTCCGTTGTTGCATCAAAGCCACCTGCAAGTCTGCCAAGAAACTAGCAGCAGAGACCAGGTTGCAGCTCCCAGTCCCTCAAGCGTTGCCTGCCCTCAACTCCAGGATGGCAGCCACTCTCTAATGAAGTTTAGAGCTTTCCTATTTTGCAAGCATTTGGACTCCTCGCTTTTGCTTCTGTTGTGCGCGCTCTCTAGCCTCTCCAACTGCACATGGGATCAGACAGCCGCCTGCCAGCAGTTGTACTTAACACCGCATCTGAAAACTCTTTGCACCCTTAATTGTTCTTAATTCTTTAACACACTGAGTGATTACTAGACACTAATTGGGCAGATTTAAAGCAGGAGCAAGATGTACAGAAATGGTATGTACCCCTCCCCATCAGATCCAAATCCTTGCCATAGCAAAAAAAAACAAAAAACCCCACCCTCCAAGGGAAGTGAAATGTTGAAATCAAGGCTGTCATTTGAGAAGGAGCAATGTAATGCTAAAACGATAATTTCTTTAAGGTGATGCTAGATGAAGCTTACAGATAAGATGCTTAGCAGCAACATATTCTGAATAGGCCAAATCTCCCGTATAGTTATGATCTCAATAATCCCATCAATGTCCCATTATAGTCAAACATGTCTCAAGACTCTCAACATCTTGATCACCTTCACTCTTTCCTGCCAAAGTGCCCTGAAGTAGAGTCTCTTACACTGCTGTTAAAAACAACAACACAGCTTATCCTAACACTGTTTTCTTTCACATCTGCTTTGGAAACATTTGCTAATAACAACGGGAAGAATGCTGCCCTTTTCCAGGTGACCTGCTGGCCTGAATCAGTATCTCAGCCAATTTAATCCACGAGAACGGCCTTGGGAGGGTGGGGCTGTGTAACAGAGGCTGATAGTTATCTGTAATGGGTTTGCTGATTCTAGATCAGCAGGTAATAGTATCCTCATATCTTCTCCTTCCCTTTCTGATTTCCTACCGCAGTTGTTTTAACGCAGTGATGGCGAACCTTTTTTGGTTCGCGTGCCAAAGGGGGGGGAATGCAGGGGATCACGTGTGTGCGTGCCCACACTCATAATTCCATGAACCCCCGCACATGCACGCATGACCCCCCTGCTCCCAGCATGCAATGGCACGCCCATTTTTCGCTCTCCCCAGGCTCCAGAGCCTTTCTAGGAGCCTGGGGAGGGCGAAAACGGCCTTCCCCACCCCGTCTGGAGGCTGGAAACAGCCTGTTTCCCGACTCCCAGTGGGCCCAGAAGGCCCGAAAATCAGCCGGATGCTACACACATGCACGCCGGACCTGAGCTCGCGTGCCCACCGATATGGCTCCGCGTGCCACTTGTGGCACCCGTGCCATAGGTTCGCCATCACGGTTTTAACGCTTCCTTTATCAAAACTGAAAATAAATAAATAACCCACAATAGTGATATGCCGGTCTTACCCTACACAGAACTTGCACCTCACTGAATAGCTGAAGGATTGATGCAAAAATGAGTTGCCTCTTTTATTCCATCCTGTCCTTGGTACAGGATTCTAGGAACACATGGTTATTTATGGAAAACATACTATCCTAGGAAATAGACACATATCTTGTTACATGGCAGATAAGCCTCACTGGGCATGTTTCCTAAAAATCCACGGGTGCTTATGATGCAAAAACGCTCATCTGCAAGAGCTAAAATTAAATCCACCATGAAGAAACGCCACTTTCAAGCCTGACCCAATTTATTTCCTGGAGGTGGAATCGGGAGGGTAAAGAAAAGAGAAATAGCCTTCATCGTTTGTAGCCATCACTTTATTTATGACCTCCTTCCCTTTGCAGGCACATTTCTCCCTCCCCTCCTTCAGCATACCTTTGAAAATGAAGGTATGCTTCTTTTTATATCTAAAGCAATCTAAAGGCTTCTATTCGCTGGAACAAAATTACCTTGAGGGATCCCTTCTTAGATAGTGCTCTGCTGTTTTCTTCAGGGTTTCCTTTAAAAAGTGCTTCCCCTCCCAAAAGGATTTCTGGATGACAGGAAACATGTCTGCAGGCACCAAATCTCATGGTGTTCTCTCTGTCACTGTAAACCTCTTGGTTTTCTGTAATACAGGCCCCAAAGTGTCCTAATTTCTTAAAATTAGCACGGCTGTGATGCAATAATGGCAGATATCTTCATGGCAACAGGGGAAGTGTGACCAGAGACCCAGAGCTAAGGAAGAACACCAAGCCCTGAAGTTCCACTGTGAAGGCAAAGAAATTAAGATTAATCAATCTGTCTAGTAAAACTGGATAAGCTTATTTTCCTCCCATTTTCAAGAAACATTATTCATTGCTTTTATGTGGGCAGAGAACTTTGGACATCTTCCAAAATATATATGGAGAAACAAAATTTGTCAGGTTTACAAACAAAGGCAAGCCAATGTTGTAGACATCATCAACAAGCAATAACAGATGAGCAATTGTCATGGGTGGTGAGTAGAGATGTAAAATTTCTGGAAATTTTGAAGCTCGGAAAAAAACCCTGGTTTTTTTTCCGTTTTTTTTTCCCGGGGGGGGGGGGGGGACGGAAATTTTCAGGAAAATTGAAAAAAAATGCTACATTAGCACTTTTTTGTCTTTTTAAGATTGAAAGTCATTCTGTTACTTTTAGGAACATAAAATATGACTATGGACAATTTGACTTGGCATAAAATTATCACAACTAGCATATTAAAAATATAGTGTAGCCAAACAATGATCACAAACAGAATTTACTTTTTTATAATATTTATTTGTAATTGTAACAAAGGGAGCAACAATCTCCTGAACTGCTTACTAGTTTATGTGGAACAGCCAAAAAGCCTCCACAAAACAATTTTCAAAACCAAAAGTAACAATTTTTCATATTTCCTCTCCACAATATTAAATAAAAATAAAAATAAAACCCCCATTCTCATGTCTCTTCATTCAGCACAGGTCCTTTTTGTTGCTCTGCATTTTCTTCCAATGCTTTTGAGGCCTAGTGAAGAGGACAGAACAAACCAAACACACCCACTAACATGCAAACGCAAAACTGAAACCTTTTTCTTGTTACAATAGCATCACCTCCTAAAGGAAGAAATGCATACTGTTCTTGCATTGGAGGTTTCAGTTTGTTACCTAGGACTTGCTTGTCCTCACTCAGTGCACAGAAATTAAAGTAATCTGATATCATACTTTTTTTTAGAAATGATTTGGAAAATATTTGAACACCCTGTTTTAAAATATTTTATTCATCATGTTAAAATAAAATATTCCACAATGTTTTTTTTCTTTTTTCAATTTTTCGGAAAAAAACAAAAAAGCCTTCAGGAAAAAAATGAAAAAAACCCGTTTTTTTCCTGAATTTTTCCGCTTTTTTCCGGGCCTTCACATCTCTAGTGGTGAGCATACACCGACTCACCTGAAGCCACCCGTGGCTGGGATGGTTTTCCTTTTTCATAATATCATATAACTGCCCATGCAGCAAACTCAAATGATAACATAATATGGTGCAGAATAGCACTTCTCTATTATGTAGACAAATATAAGCAAATGTGAGAATGGCTCACACGTTTCTTTCAAAAGCTTGTTCTGTACACTTTTGCTAGCTTAGTAGCGTCATAAGCAAACCATCCACTCTTGGATTTTGAAACTAAGGATCATCCCTGGAGAACCCAGGCATTTATTTCTTGCATCCCTGCTGCATTTGCTAATGGTTAGAGCTGTCCTCTAGCATCAGGCTGCAGAGCCATCTATCCAAAGGAGCCGTAAAAGAATGCCTCTCGTACAGCAGGGAACAAGGAACATAAACAGCCAAGAGAGACATCTCTAGACATACCAGCCAATCACCACTAGTTTAGGTCTCCAGGTTGCACACCTCAGTGGCTGAGGAGGAAATGGAGTGGTAAGTCTTAGCTACCTGATGAGATTCCAATCTCAACAAAAAAAATCTCTCTGATTCTAATGATACTGGGCGTTTGATACAATGAGTACAAGACAGTGGATTCTTATAGCATTTGGAATGGGGAAGAAGACATTCCCAATAAAGTTGAGTCATCTGATAAGCTCTCTTACAATGATTGAGTTCATACATCACAGTAAGCCATGGCTTGCTACAAATATAGTTTATTAATAACATTATGTGGAAATAAGCTAAACCATAAATACTGAGTTACAAACTACAGTGCTTAAATGCATGCATCACACCGAGCCAAAACAGCACAACATATTAGCATAGTGAGCAACCTTAACCAATCACAATGAAACCTAAAATAATTTTTTTAATGAGTATTGCTTCCTTTTCTTTGAAGGGCAATATGCAAAATTCTGTTTAAGATAATAAATAATTCACCATCATCACCTCCTGCATTTCCCAGAAAGTGGCTATTTACCTTGGCACAGAAGCATTAAGCTGTATTTGATACGAACTTAACTCATTATTTGAAATCATGGACAACCTCAAGTGGGCAGACCTGAGGTTGTGATCATCATGTTCCAATATCAAAGTGCTAAAACACTCATAAAATATAAACCAATGTAGCTTGGAGTTTTACAACATTTTTAATCAGCTGTCTTCAAAATGAAATCTATTCTCCAATTCTATAACAATTTCAGACTGTGTACATACATTGTGCCAACCCCTCCACCCCCCAAAAAAAATCCAGGTTTACAAACCAGGTTGTTCTGCATAGCATTCAAATGATAGGTTAAACCTAGTCATCTTCCAAATGTTACCCTGTAATTTGTGATACACGTGAACACTGATGTGCTTACTGCTACTCTACCTGTGTAAATCTTTTGCAAATAGTACATGCAAAAGGGCCTCTTTTTGAACTAATAAAGCAGTTCCATTCTTTTCCATTCTTGTGCTGCTGCTTTGTAAACTGCTTTCAACCACATCTGTGTGCCTGTGAAGCGAAGTGAGGTGGCTAGGGGCACCCATGCATGCAGAAACAGACAGGACCAGTTAATGAAGTAGCCACACAAGAGTAGGAAAAGATGCTGCTGCTTGTTTTATCAATGGGAAAATGGGTGCTTATTTTTAAAAGATGTTCTCCAAAAGATAGGGAAGAATCCTATTTCAAGTCTGTAAGCAAAAGATAAGATGAGGCATAAGAGACAATGAAAAACTGATCAATAAATGACTCAAGACAATAAATGAGGTAACAAAATACAGGAAGATCTAAAGAATACCCATGTACTGACAAGATGCGTGGACAAACAGGTGGGAAGTTTGCCTAATACCTGCCCATGCAATCACTGCCAAAACCCAACGGGATTGGCTCTTTTATAATTACGTTTTCCTCTGCTCTCCTCACGAGCAGCACAATTCTCCGTGAATTTTTCAAAGGATTGCAAAGCTTCTAGGTGATACAGCAAGTTTGGCTTCCTTG
Source organism: Diadophis punctatus similis (assembly GCA_023053685.1). Taxonomy (NCBI): domain Eukaryota; kingdom Metazoa; phylum Chordata; class Lepidosauria; order Squamata; family Dipsadidae; genus Diadophis; species Diadophis punctatus. Next base: position 137,323,837 of record JALIGW010000002.1, on the reverse strand, counting down.
AGACTCATTAATGCAACTGGGGAAATATGGGCAGGCTGCCTTTTCGGAAAGATGAAGATGCTCTTTAATTTTTTTCCTCAGGATGACCTCTAGTCTCGACAGAGAAATGAAAATTTCTGAGGAAGGGGAATGAGGGCGGAGAAATCAACAACTTTTCTTATTTTATCCTCTCAGGGTATGCATCCACACACTTGGGAACAATGAAAGAACAGTGGAAGCAATCATTCCTTGGTGGTGGTGGTGTGTGTGTGTGCGTGAGCGTATTCAGTTGTAGAGTTTTCTTCAGTATGTGAAGCAGCTGCAGGCTTTGGTCCCCCTAAACATAAGCTGTAACCTCTTGCTGTTACCCCAAGGGAGCAGAGAGAGAAGCTGTACACACCACAGACTGGCTCACATTTCAAGAGCATCTCTATTTGTACTCTCTCCATCTATCCTTCAGAGAATGGAGTCAGCTTCATTAAAAAAAACCCCAAAAAAGTACATTTCTGCCCTTCCATTGGGAGAAAAACATTGTTACATAGCCGTGGAAATTTAAATTGATCAAACTAAGGATTTTGTTTTCTCAACAGCATCCTCTAGCCTTCAGTTTGTTTTCCCCCATTTTTTTTTTAAGAAAGCAATGTCAGATCAAGAATGCATGATTAAGAAGTATATATCTTTGTCATCTTTCCATGGTCCTTTTTATTTCTTCGTTGTCCTTGATCTTTGCTGTTTACTATCGCTTCTGATTTATATGGTCTATACGATTGTATATTTTCTCTCCTATTAAGTTTTTCAGGAGCCATGTTTCTTTCCAGATATAGTCTACTCCTTATTTGGATACTTGGAAGCTGTTATCATTTTTTAATCTCTTTTTTCTTTCATTTAATTGGTTTTTATTGTAATTTCCTTATTTTGATTGTTGTGAGACATCCTAAGTCATTAGGAGATGGTTAGTATACAATTAATAATCAATCAAACAAGCAATGAGGGGGGTAAATATTGCTTAAGCCCCCTTAAGGACTTAAGCATACTTTATTGAAGAAGGTATGCGTATACATATTAAATAGGGGTGGGCAATTAATTTTTCCAGGGGCCACATGAAAATCTAAGACTGTTGTGGAGAGCCAAACCAATTGGGCTGTGAAGGTTCGTAGGCAGGCATGCACATATGCAAATTGAAAAAAAGTTGCCTTTAAAATAAAAGCAATGTAGTTGTATTGCATGCATGGTGTATCCTAATTTAGATTTGATTTCTAATTTCTGGTTTGTTTATTTATTTATTAGTGACATTTATATACCGCCTCACAGTGCAAGCACTCTCTAAGCGGTTTACACCAGTAAGCAATGTATATTTATATTGCCCCCAACAATCTGGGTCCTCATTTTACTTACCTCTGAAGGATGGAAGGCTGAGTCAACCTTGAGCCGGTGAGATTTGAACCGCTGACCTGTGGATCACAGTCAGCTAAAGTGGCTTGCAGTACTGCCTCTAACCACTGCACCACCTCGGCTCTTATAAGGTTGACCTTATTCGTGCCAGAAAGGGACAGCCAGAGGGCTGGATGTGGCCCAGGGGCTATAAAATGCCCAGGTCTGTCTTAGATAAACAGTCCCCTAATTATGGAAGTGATAAAGCCTACTCTAATTAGACTTGCAAGATTCATAACCAATCTTAACAATATTCATTTTAATTTTAACGTGGAGCTTCTTTCTTAGAGTGATGTACGTGTGGGGGCCGGCAGATGATGGTAGTCAACTGGAGACTCTGCTGGTGATTGAAGTCAGTGTCCCATTGTGAAGCAGAATTTGTAGAATTGTAGAATTGATTTTTTTTTTACCAGCCTGCCTGTTGCACAACATCACCCTACCTGAGCGACATGACCCAGTTGCAGGGTTGGTCTTGGGGTACCCTAGACTGGAGGACTTCAACTTACCTGCCAGGAGGAGAAGACAAGAAACTTATGAATTCCTGGTCACTATGGCAATGATGGACTTATCCCAAGTGTTTATAACCACTGGGGGAATGCTTTCTTCAGAGACCATGGGCTCATGCCCCCTCAGCTGACGGTCTTCCACCGTAGTTTATTTCTGCATATCCAGCCCACAACTTCCTTACTGCATTTGCACACAATTGTGAAAGCATTTTCAAAAGGACAAATAAGGTCATGCTACCCCAAATGGCGGCACATCAGACACATTGGTTAAAAAAGCATTACTTAATTCCTGTTTTTAATCTTCTGACATGAATCCTGTAGGCTGCTGAAAGTCTCTAGAAATAGCACTGCATATATGTTGTGGGAACAAACAGACGGCTGATAGGCAGTCCAATGCACGAAACTGGGGGAAATTAAACTTAACCTGTTTTTATAGAAAGGGTTGGACATGTGCAGCCCAGGTCTATGCTTATTTACTTTACTCAGCAAAATTCATTTCCAAATAAGCAAGGAGTGTAGTCTTAGCTTTTAGGTATCTAACCTTGCTCTGCAGCTCTGTGTATTTATTGAGAAAGTCAAAAGAAACAACAAGCTTGTCTCAAGTCCTCAGGATGCTATAGGTAGAATGATCAAAGGTTTTGCAATAGGCTTTTAGCTGGTGCAAAGGACCTTATTTTGTTCAGAGTTGCTTTGAATAGTGAGATGTGCCAGCATATAAATTTAATAAACAAATATATAAAATTACTTAGTTGAAGACCAGTTATATTTTGGAGAAGTATTAGCATGATTTTGTATTCAAGAAATATGTGCATAATAAAAAGTATTATTTGTATCGATAATGTAAAGCAGGGGTCCCCAACCACTGGACCACAGACCAGCAGCGGTCTGTGGTGCACCAGAAACCGGGCCACGCAAATGAGAAAATCCCCATCCGCACATGCGTGGGATGCAGGCAGCGTGAGAAACCATGCTCCCTCTAGTCCACGGAAAAGCCTCTCTCCATGGCACCCAAAAGGTTGGGGACCACTGATTTAAAGCACTTGTTTTCTTTGTGATATAGGTTATTTTTTGTTTACGTGCAGACAATAGTTGAAAGAACCTAAAGTAAGTCTATGGTCTTGTGTCTGTAATGCTAAGCTTCTTAACGGTAACCAACTTACAAAAGTTAGAAACACACTTTTAATAGGAGTACAATTCCCCAGAAGAGTACATGCTTCACCTGCATAGCTTCAGCTCCAGTTAAAAATCTACCACAGCAGGTGACATACAGCTTTCGTATCCAAGTCCCCAAAGAATTGCAGAACAGCCAGGTAGACAATATTGTTAGTCCCCAAATAATATGTCTTTAGCTCATTCCCAGGGATTTTCTCTAGCCAAAGGTATATAATATAACTCTTTTCTTTGCTTTAGTCTCAGATACCCCTTAACTCATTGCTGAATACCGTATTTTTCGGAGTATAAGACGCACCGGAGTATAAGACGCACCTTAGTTTTTGGGGAGGAAAATAGGGGAAAACAATCTGCCTACCAGGTATTTATCTGGCTAGCGTCCTTAGTCTGGTCAGCTTCAGCACATTATTTTATCCCCTGGTTAGGACTTAAAAAAACCTTCTTCTGAGAGAGTAACAATGAAAGAGCATGCAAGCCAGTAAGAGCTGGGAAGATCGTTAGCACCTGGTTAGGGCTAGAAAAAAACTTCTTTGGAGCAAGTAGAGCAATGAAAAAAAAACCCTGCAAAGACTTAGGGCTGGAAAAACATTCTTCTGAGAGAGTAACAATGAAAGAGCCTGCAAGCTGGTAAGAGCTGGGAAGATAGTTAGCACCTGGTTAGGGCTGGAAAAAACCTTCTTTGGAGCAAGTAGAGCAATGAAAAAAAAACCCTGCAAAGACTTAGGGCTGGAAAAACATTCTTTGGAGAGAGTAACAATGAAAAAGCCTGCAAGGTAAGAGCTGGGAAGATCTGTTAGCACCTAGTTAGGGCTGGAAAAAAAAGCTACATTCGAAGTATAAGACGCACCCAAATTTTCAACCACTTTTAGGGAGGAAAAAGGTGCGTCTTATACTCCGAAAAATACAGTACTCGTTTCAGGTCTGCCCTTTAAAATGCCGGCTTTTTCAGACCTGGGATGGCAGAAAAGCATTATGGGAAAGAAAATGTGTTTCTCTCATTTCAAACAACACGTGAGAGGGGAAAGCCCCTCTTCTTGCCATCACCGTTCCAATCCATTCCAATCCCATCAGCTTTTAGTTTTAAAAAGTTAGCAACTGCTCTATAAACATATCTAGCTTGCTCTTTGAGATAACTTAAGCAAGTGACAAACAAAAATAGTTTCCTGATAAATTAATGCTTTAAACAACAGAGATTTCCCCGCATCTAAAGGAATAATACTAAGGAACTGAAGGTGGGAATTTTGGTGCAGAGATTGGGTACAATACATGGCTTTTTTGTGGGTGAAGTACAAAGGATTCTTGCTAAGGGTTATAAGTTTATTTCTTCAAATAATTTAAAAGATTCCTGTTATGCAATCTAAATAGCTTGCATCCAGACCATATTCAACATAAAATAGGTGGACTTGGGTTACTATCAAGCCAATAACCACCACAGTAGTAATAATAAAAAAAATTAATACCATCAGACAACATCATCTGCCTATCCCAAGTCCAAGGACTTGATAGGTGAATAAAGATACCAAATCCAATCTAAACATCTGGCTGACTTTGTGACCAACTATAATAATAATAACAACCCCAAATTCCCAATAGACAGAAATAGCCTTTGAACACTTTCAGTATCATTTCCCTTCATGTCTTCCAAAAATCTTTATTGATGAAATATGTGTGTATGGCTGTTAGGCTGACCTATATAGCTAGCAAAGAACAGAATAACATTGGTTTCAATAAGGTACAGAAAACGGTGCAATTTACTCCTCTGTTTCAACATAAAATAAGAAAAAATAAAGCAGCAATTAAAACAGATACATTTATTCCTTCTTAAAAGTGCATGTCTTGATGAAAGTGAATTGTGTAATTAAATCACCAAAAGGTTTAAAGAGTGCATGACACATTCATCATGATTTATGGTTTCACACATGATTGGGGCCTGAAGTCCCCTTTTGTTTCTTCTCATTGCTCCATATGGCTCACTACTGGCTACCACTGGATTGTTGTGGTTTGTATGTCACCTCCCTAGGACTTCTAGGGAGTCATTAAGAACATGAGCACACCTAAACTGATCTATATGTTCTTGTTGGTTTGCCTTTTGAAAATTCTTCAGCAGATAAAGCAGTATAACCGTAAACAAGCCAGTGGCAGCCATTGGCAAACCATGCCAAAGGATGGGAGAAGAATGAGCCGGACCACTGTGGGTTGGTTATAATAAGAAGTTAACCAGGAGGAAGATTAATTGCTGTATAAATCTAAGCCAGGGGACAAAATCATCACATTTAATTTCCAAGTGGATCCAGTTAAGAGAAATGACACTTTGTGCTTAATCCGCACACATTTAACTAAGAGCAGAAGAGAATATTGTTTTGGCTGGCCTCTATTTTCCTCAGAGATTACCCTCTGGATTGCTTTTCCTCCTTCACTGCAGTCACAAGATTTCACTGCCCCCTCCTCCAGACCACGTTCAATATTTATTTATGTATTTATTTATTAGTTGCATTTGTATGCCACCCACTCCACAGAGACTCTGGGCGGCTCACAACAATAAAAATTCATATGCAACAACAAATATAAAAAAACATTAAAAACAACAGATATTAAAACATTTAAAAACATTAAAAACCACAATTTAAAAACCCATAGAATGAATCATTCATGGGGCCAAGAATAATCGATATTGTATTAAAATCATTGGCCCCAGGCCTGTCGAAAAAGCCATGTTTTTACTGCTTTTCTGAAGGCTGGCAGGGTGGGAATAATGCGGATCTCGGGGGGTAGTGTATTCCAGAGAGCCGGTGCTGCCACAGAGAAGGCCCTCGTTTGTGGGCCCGCCAGCCGACATTGTTTGGCTGACGGGATCACCAGCAGACCAACTCTGTGGGCTCTAATCGGTCTTAGGGGGGGTATGTTGGAGAAGGAATATGGATCACTTTGTGGCTGTCCCTGAAAAGGTCAGTTGGGCAGCCAGTTCTTTTGAGTGTGTAGGCATGTTCTCCCTCCAATTCATGAACTTGAATTATCCAGGACCTGCACCTGCATTTCTTGAGAGCTTCAGTAGGTATACTATCCTTCTCTGACAGAATCCATGGCTGAATTACATCAAGCGTTAGAGAACAAGGCAAGACAGACCAGTGTCACAACGTAAGGAGGGATTTCACTAGGCAGTAACAAAACTGATATCCGAAACTGCTGGTTCTCAAAAACCAGCATGTGTTTCATTCAGAAAAACAAATGTTTCAGTTGCAACTATTTCCCCTTCTTGGTCCCACTGGAGACTCTCACCTGGAATACCAAAGGGCTGCGTCACTTCTGGTGGAGATTCAGGAAATCTAGTGCAGCTATAAACACTGTATGGTGGAAAGCAAAGCCATCGGGTTCTTTATACCAACTTCAGCTCCTTAATCTGAAAGGAAAAAAAGAGAGCAGGAAATAAATTATAGCCTGACATGAACATCGGACATCACAATGGGTTGTGGATGCAGGAGGCAAACCTCTTCCACCTTTAGAATTTTCTAAGTGGGACTTCCGGAGGTGACATCACGCTGTAGTGACTGGAACAAGCGGGGTTCCGCTCGTTTCAGCTGATTTCTTCACATTTTGGAAGCCCATAGGGGCAGATCGGATCCTGGAGGGAATGAGAAAATAGAGAGGTTCCCTCGGTGGGTTTGAGGGGAGAGGTGTGGCTCCCGTTGGACTAGAGGAACTCTTGTAAACAGCACGAAGAAAACGGGGCCGGCATGGCTGCTCTGGAGGCGTGAGGTCCCGAACTTTCAGTGATGGAAGAGAAAAGTGGTAAGCAGCTTGAGAAATCGGAATGAAAAGGAAAATAAGAGACAGAAAGGAAAAACTCTCTAAGAGTGGACTGTTTTCAGTTTGATTAGCACTAAACTGAGTCTCCAGTGAGAAAGTGAAAGCGGCGAGCCGGCAGTGTGAGCAGAAGACGCAAGCTGTCAAAGATCGGAAGAGAGAGAGTTGCATGAAAGGGGTGAGCTCAGCAAAATCCGAACAGCAAACATTGAGCAAAAAAGAGACTGCTTTCTGTGGCTTTTTCTGGCAACGAGGAGAGAAAAGAAAAGAAGAAGAGATTTGATGCCTGGGAGGAAGAATTTTGAGAGGAGGACCTACAATGACTGAGCACATTTGGAGAAACGGCGACATCTTGGCAAACAAAAAACTGCACACCCAAGACGAACGAGAAAGAAGTCAAGAAGAACATAGAGATAGCGGACTTAAAGCAGAGCCCTGAGGAGAAACTCTTGTTGGTGACTGTTTAGGGCTATAAGTAAGAATAAAGGACAGTGACATTAGAAGAAAAAGAGAGGGGGGGGGGGAGAAGAAAAAAAAGGAAAACTATGAACAGAGATTGGACCTTGCATTGTGCTACATTTACATAGTGGTAATATTTATATTCTAACTTGTATTGACATTTCTACTGAAAATATTTATATTATTTATATATATATAATGTATAATAGCTTGATTATTTGATTATTAATACGATTTTATATTTATATTATTTATTTATTTATTTATTTATTTATTTATTTATTTATTTATTTATTTATTTAGTTAGTTAGTTAGTTAGTTAGTTAGTTAGTTAGTTAGTTAGTTAGTCAGTCGTTTTTATGTGCCGCCCAACTCCTGTAGGACTCAGGGTGGCGTACAACATAATGCAAAAACAATTTATAAAAATGATACCAATGATTAAAAAGTACAAAAATTTAACAATTTAAAAACAAACCATCATTCAAATATGGGGGATTGATCTTAATTTCACCCCGCCTGCAGGAAGAGCCATGTTTTCACGACTTTACGGAAGGCCAGTAGGTTGGGGGTAATCCGGATCTCTGGAGGGAGTTGGGTCCAGAGAGACGGAGCTCCCACAGAGAAGGCCCTCCCCCGTGGTCCCACCAACCGGCATTGCTTGGTTGATGGGACCTGGAGGAGACCAACTCTGTGGGACCTAACCAGTCTTAGGGAGGTATGTGATAGGATGCGGTCCAGAAGGTAACCTGGCTCTGAGCCATGTAGGGCTTTAAAGGTTAAAACCAACACCTTAAATTGCGTCCGGAGACTAATGGGCAACCAATGCAGCTGGCAAAGAATAGGTGTTATTTGGGTGTATCTTGGTACACCCACTACAGCTCGCGCAGCTGCATTTTGCACCAGTTGCAGTCTCCGAATACTCTTTAGGGGTAGCCCCATGTAGAGCGCATTACAGTAGTCCAGCCGTGAGGTGATGAGGGTGTGAGTGGCTGTGAGTAAGGCCTCTCTCTTCAAGTAGGGTCACAATTGGTGCACCAGGCGGACCTGTGCAAAGGTCCCCCTAGCCACAGCTGACAGGTGTTGATCCAATTTTAGCTGTGGGTCTAGGTCTAGGAGAACACCCAAATTGCGAACCCATTCTGAGGGAGTAAATTTCTCTCCCCAAGAACCAAGGAGGGGCAATCGACATAGTCCCTGGGAGGTAGTATCCATAGCCACTTGGTCTTGTCAGGGTTGAACTTGAGCCTGTTCATTCCCATCCAGACCCTAACATCATCCAGGCATCAGCACATTACGTCCACTGCTTCCCTAAATTGAGACGGGGTGGAGATATACAACTGGGTATCATCAGCATATTGCTGGTATCTTACCCCGTGTCGTCGGATGATCTCACCCAGTGGTTTCATGTAGATGTTAAACAGGATGGCCAAGAGGACTGAGCCCTGAGGCACCCCACAGAGTAGGGGCCTAGGGCTTGACCTCTGCCCCCTGTCAACACTGACTGCATCCTATCAGAGAGGTAGGAGGAGAACCATTGTAATACGGTGCCGCTCACTCCTACCTCGCCGAGACGATGCAGAAGGATACCATGGTCAATGGTATCGAAAGCTGCGGAGTGGTCAAGTAGCACCAGGATGGAGGAGTGACCACCATCCCGGGCTCGCCAGAGATCATTCATCAGGGTGACCAAAGCAGTTTCCGTACTGTAGCTACGCCTGAAACCCAATTGAAAGGGATCTAGATAATCAGTGTCATCCAATAACTGTAGGAGCTGGAGCGCCACCACTTTCTCTACAACCTTCCCCACAAAGGGAAGGTTGGAGACCGGGTGGGTCCAGGGAAGGCTTCTTGAGGAGAGGCCACACCACCGCAACTTTTAACGGTCGCGGCATGGATCCCTCTCTCAAAGAAGCATTCACAACCACCTGGAGCCAGCCACGTGACACCTCCCTGCTGGCCGAAACCAGCCAGGAGGGGCACAGGTCCAATAAACAAGTGGAGGCGCTCATCGCTCCCATGGCCTTGTCTACATCATCAGCAGTGACTGGCTCAAATTCATCCCATAAAACCAGACTAAGACCAGTCCCTGTCAACTCAGCTGACACTGTCCAATCGGAGTCCAGGTTCGTCCGAATCTGAGTGATTTTATCTGCCAGAAACTGAGCAAATTCCTCAGCTCTACCCTGCAAGTGTTCCTCAGATCCCCACTTAGAAAGGAGGAACGAGTCACCCTAAACAGGGCGGCTGGGCGTGAATCGGCAGATGCAATAAGAGCAGAGAAATACAGGGATTTAGCCGCCCGTATCGCCACTAAATAAGACCTAACATAGGTTCTTAGTAGTGTTCGATCAGATTCAGCTTTATTGGCTCTCCAGCGTCGCTCTAGACGTCTCTTATGGTGTTTCATCTCCCGGAGCTGCTCAGTAAACTAGGGAGCCTTCCGGGATCCACTGCCTCGGAGAGGTCGCAAAGGCGCAATCCAATCTAAAGCCCCAGATGCCGCTCTGTTCCAAGCAGCCACCAGGGACTCAGATGAATTGTGTACTAAGGATTCAGATAGCTGCACAAGTTCCCTCTGGAATCCTTCCAGTTCCATTAGGCGCCTGGGGCGGAACCACTTACTCGGTCCCGCTTCCCTGCGGTGGAGGAGTGGGGCCGTAAAATCTAACCTCAGTAGGAAATGATCTGACCACAACAAAGGGGAGATGGTTAGACCCCTAATCTTCAGATCATCTCTCCACTGCCCCGAGAGAAACACTAGGTCAAGCGTGTGACCTACCTCATGAGTCAGACCCTGGATGACTTGGGTCAGGGCCATGGTTGTCATGGTGGCCATGAACTCCTGAGCCGCCTCTGAGGATTCGCCGGGCGAAGGCAGTTTAAAGTCCCCCAGCACCATAAGCCTGGGGAACTCCACTGCCAGCCCAGCTACCGCCTCGAGCAGCACAGGCAGGGTCTTTGCAACGCAGCTGGGAGGCAGGTACATCAGCCAAAGGCACACCTGAACCCCTAAGTCCAACTTCAGAAGGGGCATATCACACCCAACAATCTCTGCAGCAGGGATCCTACGAGGACAAAGATTCCGGCAAGCTATAACAGCCACTCCTCCACCCCTTCCCTGAGGTCGCGGCTGATGCTGAACCGAGAACCCGACCCGACCCGTCTCAGAGAGGGGCACCCCCCTTCATTGCCCAGCCAGGTCTCAGTTATGCATGCCAGGTCAGCCCCCTCCTCCAAGATTAAATCCCATATGAGGGGGGCTTTGTTAGTGATCGACCTGGCATTCAACAGCAGCAGCTTGAGCCCAGGGCCCTGAAATCCCCGGTCACCAGGTACTCGGGCTGAGCTCGTTGGAACCAAAGAGGGGCCAGAACAAGAAATTGCTTGGACCGAGCGAATTCTAGTTCCCCGAGAGTGGCCTACCCCTCGGCTCCTGCTATACCTACCTCTCCCCATTATGAATGAGATGCTCCGGCTCTCATCCCCTCCCCCACCCCACTGGTACTCCTCCCTCCCTGCAGGCCATGCGTACCATTCTTACTGAGTCGGGTAGCAGAGCTAGGCCCGCCTCTGCTTCTGTTTCCACACTCAGCGAAGGGGGTCCGAACCCCAGTCCCCGACTATTTATACTATTTATAGATCCAATTTATAGGTCAATATTAATACGATTTTATATTTATATTAATTATACTATTTATACTATTTATAGATCCAATTTATAGGTCAATAGTAATTGTATTAATAGAATTATCAATAGAAGATTAAGATAAATAGGTTATCGGAAGAAATATATATTTGAGTATAAGATAGTTACAATTATATCTACATAGCTGTGATATCTACACTTAATCCATATTGAGACTTTTATTGATACTATTGATATTATTTATACTATTTATACTATTTAAATTATATAGATTAAGCATACTATTTTTAATATTGAATTATTATCAATATGGTATATTGATACTATTTATATTATCTAGATATTATATTTATAGATTAGTACAAACGGGAGGAATAAGATAAATAGATTGTATTAAGAAAAAGACATATAATTAAGAGAAACTATTAAAGAAAATAGGTAGATAAGTGTTAGTATTTGGAAGTAAATTAGCTTGGAGAAATAATAAGAAAGATAGATGTACATTATAAAAGATAGATGGGATAAGATTTTCTTTCCCCTTTCCTTTGTTAAGAAAAGTATGAACTACTGAGAAAACTGATAATTGAAAAGTGTTAAAGGTGCTTTAGATAATATTTAGGAGGATTGATTTGACAACTAGGTAGATTGCCAAACATTGTGAGAAATTGGGGGAGGATAGAATAGAAAATTAGGCCAGAAAAAACTAGAGAAAAGAGATAACATCTATTTGAGAAGAAATAGAAAGAAAGGGATCTAGAAGTGAAAAAGAAGGAAGCGGAGACAGGAGAAAGATATATGGTACTGTGGAAAAATTTCTTCAAAAATATTAAAATGACAAGTACGACAACCACAGTTACCAAAATAGGAGGAAAAAAGGCAACTGCAACAATGGCCTCCCCTTCAGGACCACGATCAGTGGAAAGTCTACTCGGAGGAGAAAAAGCTAATACTGCATCAAACCTACAAACCATGCAAGTAACCCTGGCATCCAGACAAGAGACTATGATGAAGATGCAGGAGGCGATGGTGAACAATACTGAAGATATTAAAAAGGAGATCAAGAATGATATAGGAGAAGTAAAAGGAAAGATACAAAAATTGGATGAGAAAATGGGCGCGATGCAGGAAAAGATAACAAAGAATGAGCAGAAAATAGAAGTAGTAGAAACCAAAACAGAACAAATGGAGAAAAGATTAGATACAACGGAAGCCAGAATGTTAGTAGCAAATAGAGCATTAAAAGAAACTATAATAAATCTTGAGATGGAAAAACCTATGCTCTATCTGTGCTTTCAAAACATAGCTGAAAGCAAGGAAGAAGATCTTCCAAAACTAAATGTGGAATTTTTGGTGAAATTTCTGCAGAAAACAAGCAAGAATTTGAAAATGAGATCGATGAAGTATACTGCATACATACAAATTATGCCCGCAGACATAAGCTTCCGAGAGGAGTCCATGTTAAATTTGTGAGAAAGAAAGTGAGGGATGAAGTATACGGTAGAACTCGGGAAGAGGCACTACTTTATAAAGGGAAAGAGATCATCACATTAAAACAGATTCCCAGAAGGGTAAGGGAGCAAAGGAGAAATTACCAATTTCTGTCGACAAAATTACTAAAACACAGGGTGATGTTCAGGTGGCTCATTCCAGAAGGAATGTTAATCACCTGGCAAGAAAAGAGATTTCAGATTGACTCAGTAGATAAAGCTCAGGAATTTTACGACCACTATATAAGTGAGGAAGATGAACAGGATAGTAGAGAGGAAATAGAAAGTAGAAGTCAGGAGGAACAGGTATCAGAGGGAAAGATAATGGAACCAGAAAACAGGGACAGGAGAGAAGAGGAAGATCAAAAAAGAGAAGGAGCTAAAACAAGGGCACAGACGGAAATAAGAACAAGGAGAGGAGTAAAACTTAATTAGGATGGAAGAGGAAATAATGTTACTATCGTTAAATATTAACGGTATAAACGCGCCTAATAAAAGGAAAAAAACACTATATAGTTTGTATACAAGAGGTTCATATTAAAGAAAAACACAGTAAAATTTCCCCCCCACGCATGTGCACAACCCACCTGCACTGCCCCCAGCGCATGCGCACACACATCCCGCCCCCATGCATGTGCAAAGGCCTCACTGAAGCCTGGGACAGTGAAAAACGGCAAAACGGGCAATACGGAAGTTTGGAAAAATGCACTTCCGGTTGCCCGTTGGACTGTTTTTCACACTCCGGGGCTTCAGGAAGCTTCCCTGAACCCTCCGGAGTGCGAAAAACAGCCCAACGGCAAACTGGAAGTGCGTTTTTCCGAATTTCCGGTTTACCTGTTGGGCCATTTTTCGCACATGGGGGCTTCAGGAAGCTTTCCTGAACCCTCCGGAATGCGAAAAACAGCCCAACGGTAAACCGGAAGTGCGTTTTTCCAAACTTCTGGTTTGCCCGTTGGGCCGTTTTTCGCACTCCGGGGCTTCAGGAAGCTTCCCTGAAGCCTCCGGAGGGCGAAACGGCTTTCCCCAAGGCCGAAAATCAGCTGGCCAGCATGTGCATGTGCGCTGCAGCTGACATAGAACTACGCCTCGCGTGCCCTCCGATATGGCTCCATGTGTCACCTGTGGCACGTGTGCCATAGGTTCGCCATCACGGGTCTAAATGAAGGAATTTCAGAGCTCAAGTCCTCTGGAAGGAAACAGAAAGGAATTGTGTTCCAAGCCAAACCTCAACAAATCTGCACAAGCCCTGACTGCACAGGGTCCTGCCTAATTTCACAACAAAAAGAATTAGTGGCTTTCATTATGTCTTCCTAAAATTCAAAACAACCTGGTTAAAATTTCAACTTTTCTTATACTTGGACCAGATCAATAGTGAACACAAAGGACTGATAACTGTAAAATGAAGCTCCAAGTGGATATGCTCAGCTCTTTCCAGTTTAACCTTTGTGAAGTGTGAAATGTAGCAGCAGGGAATATGAGTAAGCTTTCAAGAGACATATATCCCTTTGATGTCTTCTTTTTCTGTTTCTGCAGGGATCAATTCTTTATGTTCCTGGGCAAAACGGCAAAGGTAACTAAATAAATAACCCTCCATAGATATAGAGACTCTCCCTCCCTCCAAAGAGGCTACCAGGTCATCATTTATAGGAACTTAGCTATAATAGTAGCTTGCTCCTTCTAACAGAGATATTGCTGTTTCTCTCCTTACTTTGCACTCGCACAGCTATCAATCGTGATAGTGAATGGTCACATTTTCCACTTATAGGTCTATGAGTCTGAAATACTTTAGTATGTATCAAAACATATGCTCTTTCAGAAACAAAGATTAATCCAAAGACAAAACAGAGATAAAGTCTCTAAATGATACAGTATGTACTATAGAAAGAACTCCAGCAAGACTGGATTGTTTTAGAAATGGATGTGGGAGGCACAGGAAAGATAAATAAATAGGACTGCAAGTCAGTTTCATTTTAAGCAAACATACATTGTTTTCCAAGCCAGGATTTGCAAAAGCGTTGTTGAGTGCTACATGCAAATTTTGCCATATGAATGAGGAATTAATGTGACGTTCCTCAAAGAATTGGACTTAACAGTTCTACGGCTCTTTGATTCCACCTAGCCCCAAATCCCATTGACACAGCGAAATAAAGTATGCTGATCAACCAATATAAAGATTGACATGTTACGACTTTGAAAGACTGTCACAAGCACTTCCCAAGGCCCAAGCAAGAGGTATAGAGCCACAGATACTATATCAGGATGTCTAAGTTAAAATTTAAAAGCTCTAGTACAGCGGTTCTCAACCTGTGGGTCGCGACCCCTTTGGGGATTGAACGACCCTTTCACAGGGGTCGCCTAAGACCATCGGAAAACACATATTTCCGATGGTCTTAGGAACCGCGACACCGCTCCTCTATCCGTCTCCAGGCGGGTCCACCCACATGCAAATAGACTACTGCAAAAAAAAAAAAATCTGTACCATGGGTACTTCTGAGAATGCGCAGAAGCTGAATTTCCGGCACTGCGCATGCGTCGCCATCTTGTTTTTGGCTTTTTTTTGCAATTTTTAAAAAAAATTTCGGCATTGCGCATGCGTGCGTGCACAAAGTGCATGCGCGCCCATGAGGTGCAGCCATGCAGCGCAGGAGAAGCGAACCGGCAGTGAGGTAATTTAGAACCCACCCCTCAGTTTCCTAATAATTTTATTATTTTATGGTTGGGAGTCACCACAACATGAGGAACTGTATTAAAGGGTCGCGGCATTAGGAACGTTGAGAACCACTGCTCTAGTACATCAGTTATTCACACAATAGAAGTAAAGGAAATAGCTAAAGGACCTCACACGTGTTTTCCATCAGAAACTGGTTTACTCTCTGTCTGTTCTCCTTTTCCATGGCTTACCAAAATTGCATAGCTTTTGCTCTTACCTTTAGAAAGGGATGTTTTATGTGCAGAAGTTTCTCGCAGATGCCCCTTCCTTAGACCAGGTAAATTAATTAATAGTGTAAATATTTGCATTAAAATTTAGAGCAGTCAGTAGTCGGCACTTCTGGATGCAAATTATGAATCAGAAATTATTGGCATCAAATATATGGGTTAAACTAAAGAGAGCAGCTGTTCCAGATTTAAACCTAGAGGACATACAGTTATGATAAAGGATTGATACAAGGAACAGATTCAATACCCTCTTATGCAAAAGAAAATCTGAGCTATGGGAATAGATAAGAGACATAGCGAAGGCTGAAGCAGATATAAATATTCCCAAAATTTCAAAGTCAAAGAGATTCAAGTGGCTTTTGAACAAGCTATCATGATAGCAAAGAAAGATGGGAAATAAAAGCATTAGTTCTTCCAAAGTCATGCAAGAAAGGACAAGGAACTACACTGTCAACAAGTACGTGATAATAAAAAAAATTAAAAGAAAAATGAGAGATGTTTTTAAGAAGATCGGAGAAATCAAAAGCTAGGAGAGAACTATTCACAGAGGAAATCCATTACAGGACAATGAGATTTTAAAAAAAGAAAAAGAAACCCATTACATATGGAATTGTAGAAATAATTATGAACAAAGGATATATCTATGAATCAAATCTACTGCACGTTGACGCAAGGCAGGTAATAGGTCAACTGTTAAATAGGATAGCCCAGAGTTGGGTGAAATATCCTTTCAACTGTTTAAAGTTTCATATTGCTCTGTGTCAATAAATATGGAACAAGGCTATCTGGCCTAGAGATTAGACAGGAGGATTGTACGTACATATAACTGAAGTTGGAAGAGAATATATGAATTATTGAACCATTGCACTAATTACTTACTCAAGCAAAGTTTTACTTAAGGACTTACAAGGAAGAACCTACATGGAACAAGGAATGCAACATGAACAAGGAGGTTTCAGAAAAGGCAGATATCAGATAGCTAAGGTAAGATGGATAACAGAGCAAGTGAATTTAAAGAGGAAGTTAACCTGCTTTACTGACTGTAGCAAAGCTTTGATGGTGTAGATCAGGGGTGTCAAATTCAAGGCCCACAATTCAAGGCCCAGATCCGGCCCACAGTGTGCTTAGATCGGCCCGTGGGCCCACCCTGGAAACAGCGAAGGACTGGCCCGCAGTGCCTCTGCCAGCAAAAATGGAGCTCGGGGAGGCTGCGCGCAGCCCTCCTGAGCTTCGTTTTCGCTGGCAGAGGGTTTCAGGAGGTCATTGCGGCCGAAAACAGAGCCTCAATGAGTGACATTGAGCTGGCCACACTCCCTGTCACACACACACACACACACGGGCCCCCGAGGTCAAACACAACCCTGATGTGGCCCTCAATGAAATAGTGTTAGATACCACTGGTGTAGATTGTTTCGGAATGTGAAATATATTACAGTTAATGGGTGTGTTACAACACTTGAGTATTCTTCTCAGGGGTCCTTGCAATGAACAAGAAGCTACTGTAAAAAAACAGACTAGGAGAAACAGCGATTCAGAATAGGAAAGGGAATGAGATAAAAATGCTTGTTAGCCTTCTATCCATTTAATTTATATAGAATACATTATAGGAGAGGAAGAACTAGAGGAAATGACAGTGGGAATCAAAATAGGAAGCTGAAATACTAACCACTTAAAATATATAGACACCGCTTCATTAGAGGGAAATAAAAGACTTTGAGGAGCTCATTATGAAACTAAAAAGGAAACTGAAAAACCTGGGCTAATCTGATTTAGAAAGGACACAGTATGCTGGAGAACTGAAGAAGAGATTGTTCCCAGGGCAGTGGCAAACAGGCTAATGGAAGATAAATATATAAATATCAGAACTGCAATGTTTGTAACATAGAGCTCGGAAAAGCTGGGCACTGAGAAAAAGCAAGAGAAATAAGATAAATGCTTTCAAACACTGGAGGTTTTTAAGAAGAGATTGGATAACCATTTGTCTGAAGTGGTGTAGGGTATCCTGCCTAAGCAGGGGGTTGGACTAGAAGACCTCCAAGGTCCCTTCCAACTCTGTTATTCTATTCTAAATTTCAGATTTGGAGGTGGCTACTTAGAGGGTTATGGATTGAAGGTATCTTTACTCTAACCATACTGTACCCAATAAATACTGACTGCTTCCTGGGAGGATAATTATAGATAGTCCTCAATTTATGACTATAATTGAGCCCCAAATTTATGTTGCTAAGCAAGACAGTTAAGTGAGTTTTGCCCTATTTTACAACCTATCTTGCAACAGTTGTTAAGTGAATCACTACAGTTGTTAAGTTAGTAACACGGTTGTTAAGTGAATCTGGCTTCCCCATTGATTTTGCTTGTCAGAAGGTCACAAAAGGTGATCACAGTATACTGCAATCATCATAAATACATGCCAGTTGCCAAGTGTCTGAATTTTGATCACATGATTGTGGAGAATGCTGCAATGGTCGTAAGTGTGAAAAACAGTCATAAGTCACCTTTTTCAGTGGCGTTGTAATTCAGTTACTAAATGAATGCTTGTAAGTCATGGACCACCTATAGTAAGCAGAAACACACATATTTTGGGTCACAATACAAGTGAACTAGAAACAAAATGCTACACTATTTGAGGTTAAGGTTAAAAAGGAGGAGGAGGAGAATGGGCAAGTTGCAGGTAGGAGCGGAAGAGCTATTGTAATAATTTGCAATACTATGTTATTCATCTATGCAGTTACCAGATGTCCACCCAATTAGATGGTCTTCAGAATATGCATGAAGTAGAAAACATGCTTTGGGTCCAGTAGTGGGTTTCTCTTACCTTTGCTACTGGTTCGGGAACAGGAGCGCACGGGCGCATGCGCACGCTTTGCACACGTGCAATGCTTCTGCGCATGCGCAGAAGCTTCTGTACATGCGCAGAGAGGTTTTGATGACGTCCGGGCGGGTGGGTGGAGCCTCCCGCTGCCAGGCTACCGGTTCGCCTGAACCGGTGCGAACCGGTAGCAACCCACCACTGTTTGGGTCCTGTGTGCATGTACTCAGGAGCTCTTTAAGAAAACTGTGCCTTTTCCTGCCTTTGCACAATAGACACGTGATCCCAATATAGTACACACTTAAGTTAAGGAAATATCACTTACCCAAATGCATGTTTTCCTTGTGATACAGGGCTGCCATACAAACCCAACTAAAGGATTTTGTATGCCTTTTTTGTGGAACATATTTGGAACAGATCCAGAACATATTTCTTTTTAGGTCATTTCCCCCTCCCCCCCCCCAATTGCAGATATAGCTAGCTGAGAGCATGTTTTTCAAAATAAACTTATTTTTAACAATTTGCAAACAGTATAGCTAAAATAAAATATATAAAATAAAAGGAGTAAAAAACACAGAAAGGGAACCAGGAAGACCAACATCTTGCAAACAGTCCCTTTAGCCTACTCAAAGTAGCTGGAATTCCCTTTCTACCTAATTATACCCATTCATTAGCCTCTTTTGAAATGCACAGCTGGGTAACAGCTTAGCATGAGTCAGTTCATTGCCAAAAGGCCTCCTGGTTTCTCAGCCAGCTCTTTCTATCAGTCCCCATCAAGGTAATCTGTCATAACTCAATTCCTAAATCCTTTTGCTAACCGTATCCAATAGAACTCTCAGGAATACCTCATTTCAGTCTCTACAGTATATGTGGGTGCAAGTACCCTTGCTTCTCTCTACTGCAAGATTTTTAATTTTCTACAATTCATCTAGTTCAGTTCTCCAGAACTGGTAAACAGACTGCTGGTTAGAGTTTGGTTTCAGGTTTGAATTCTTTGGTGACAAATCTTTAAAAGAATACACCCACTGCCAGTCTGCTCCAAAACCATAAATAGCTTTGCCTCAGATAAGGACTCTTAATATTGTGACACTTTTCCTCACAAGCCCAGAGAAGTTGCTATCCTGGATCACGTGCTCTAGGGTTTCAAGACCAAAAATAAGCAATTTTGTTTGTGTTTCCTTTTAATGGCCTGGGACCTTGGTACTTCTCCTATAAAATCCTTTTTCATATTTGCTACCATTTTGTCTTGCATTATCTGCCCCTGTGGCACTAGCAAGATTTTACCTTGCCTTCATGCACGGCAGCCTTTGGGGAGACTCGTAACAAACCAACATTTGACAAGATAAGCAGCAGCAGCAGCAGCCTTAGGTCACTGCCATATGTGGGAACATTAAATGAGGACCTTGATAGCAGACAAAAACTGAGTGAGATGATTGAAAGAGAAGCAGAGTCTTTAATCAAAACCTGCCCATCACTTATTTAAAAAAAAACCTTGATAAAGATGTTGAGCCTGATAGGAGACATAATAGTTCACTCATTCATCTAGCTAGATTCTTTAAAGAGGATTTCAACATGTCTTATATACAATTAACCAATATCAACAACTGGCAAGCCTTCAAGGTACTAATTTGAATTACAGGTAGTCCTTGAGTTGCAACTATTAGTTTAGTAACCATTCAAAGTTACAACAGCACTGAAAAAAGTGACTCATAATAGTTTTTCACACAACTGTAGCAGTATCCCCATACTATGTGACCTGTAATTATCTGTGCTCCCATTGCAAGCACCTGTTGTGATAGCCTCCCCTCCAGAGTCACTGGTTGCTACCCTCCATGAACACATCATCTTGAGCTGCTTAGACTAGGGGTGTCCAATCTTGGAAACATTAATTTCAATTCCCAGAATTCCCCAGCCAGCTATGCTATACTATGCTGGCTGAGAAGGGGGATTCTGGGAGTTGAAGTCCACAGGTCTTAAAATTGCCAAGGTTGGATACCCCTATGTTAGACCATTTCTCTTGTTTCTTTTGAAACCCATTGATGAAACAATAGATCTTCCTTCATTTTCATTTTTTAAGCCTCTACCCTGGTGGAACTGGTGAAATAGTGGGTGTTTCTTTTGTTGCTGTTGTTTCTTTTTTTTAATTTAAATCTATTCCATGAATAGATTTAAATAGGTTCTAATCTAAACTCTGGGAGATCATGGAGGAAAGGAGGATGGGAATAGCTAATAGAAGGGAAAGGAAAGTTGTAAGGAGAAAGAGTGGGAAAAGTAGGAATCGTGTATGGATACATGTGTGTGCATCAGGGGCGGGTTGCTCACTAACCGATGCTGGTGCGCTGCGCGCGCATCTCCACGTTTTGGGCATGCGTGCTCGCTACGCGCACGCACCCCCTCATGCAATTTTGCTTCTGTGCATGCACGGAAGCAAAATCTCGCCAAAATCTCACACGCGCACGCATCCCCTCACGAAATTTTGGCGTGATTTTGCTTCCACGCATGCGCAAAGCAAAATCACCCAAAAATTCTCACAAAAAGATGGCGACGCGCGTGACGAACCGGCAAAGACGGCTCTGGAGCAGTCACACGCAAATTGCGCAATCGGCCGCTCCCTACCAGAGCTACGCACCGGACAGCTCCGGTAGGAACCCACCACTGGTGTGCATGCATACACACATTCATGCAGGCAAGCACAGCAAGGAAGCTCCTGTAGTTTTCCTGAACTACAACCCACTGGATGCAACTCCCAGTTGCCCTGAACAACAATCTACTAACATTTCTGGGCTTGCTGAAGGTCTTCTAATAAGCTTGCAGAGCAAGTGCTGAAAACAGGTATATTTTTGAACTGAGTGCAAAGCCTGGAGTGAAATTCACAATAATTGATCAGCTTCTTCTTCTAGCGTGAATGAAAGCAAGATGAAATGGTGGCATTTCATGTTTGCTCCATCAACCTATCCATGGACTAATGAAATGATCATTGCGTGCAAGCAACAGGTAGTTAGAGAAGATTACCTCTAATATCACTTCCAACTATATGATTCTATGACAGTTGGATGTTCTTACTGACACAAATAGAAAACACATACCCTGAAAGACCTGCTCACAGAAAGAAAAGATATTTGCTTTCCCAGAACAGGTTGGAGGGGTAAAGAATCATGGGGATCCACCAATTAGGGCCAGAACAGAATACCTGGCCAACATCATTGCCACATCTTAAAATCCAGAAACTGATTTCTTAAACTGGCTTCATTTGCAGTTATTATCAACACAGGAAACACGCAACTTAAGTGTGCTGTACTGTGAAGTCTCCTCAGCCGTAGCCCTACCTGTGATACTACTGCCACGGAGAGAACTTTGTAAAGAATGCTGCTATTTCATATCCTATGTGAAATCTGCCTGGAGCACTTCAAACTTCTCTCACCCCTTCAGGTTCATTTGATTAAATCAGTGTGGGAAATTCAGCCTTCCTCTATTTGTATTACTACTAGTCCTCAACTTACAACCTTTTGTTTACCGACCATTCAGAGTTACAATGGCACTGAAAAAAGTAACCTACCACCGATCCATCACAGTATCCCCATGGCCACATGTTCAAAAAAGAGACTGGTTGGAATAATAGAATCTTGCAGATCCAACTGTGCTGAAATTCTTCCACCATTTAACAGTACAGTGAAGTCCTTCCAAATGTTATCTGGATGATCTGGACCTAAAAAATGCTTTACCTCCCTTTTGCCTAGGCAACAATACTTGCATATTTTTGTCAAGGTCATCTTCCTTACTTTTTATATCTACCCGTCACACATTTGTAAAACCAATGCTGGGGGATTACATATAGTGGGCCTGCATGACCTAGGTCAGGGCTGTCAAACTCAATGTCATTGAGGGCCGCATCAGGGTTGTGTTTGATGTCGGCAGGGGGGGGGGCTCCCGAGCTCCGTTTTCGCTGGCAGAGGCACTGCGGGCCGGTTCTTTGCTGTTTCCATGGTGACCCATGGGGCCTTGCGTTTGACACCCCTGACCTAGGTAATGTAACGTTATCAGCACTGTTTTGGAATTACTCATGCTGGTATGAAAGGCTAGCACCTAGTAAACAAGGTCTCCACAATATATAGCAATGTTTCCACTTCTGTGAGGACAATACGTCGATTAGTATACACGTTCTCTTCAATCATAGCTTGTTATATATGAAATATTCTAGACTTCTGTTTCCCTCTTTCTGTAGCCACAAAAGCGCACACAGCAGAAAATGAGAGAGATCATGTACTCATTTATTTTTTTAGAATTCTCTTAGTCATCCATGCAGGCTGCTGATGGCTGAGAGCACCCCGAGAACTGTGGGAGTCTTTGCATTAAACAGGAGTCTGCTGCTGCTACGGCAGAACACATTCCCCAAGCACAGCCCCACCACATCAACATCACCTAAGAAACAAAATAGCTCCCTGTTAATACAGAAAAGGAAGGAGCTGCAGAGACGGCTTAGCTGAGCTGAGATAGATCCTGCCAATAGAGAAGTCAAGGGGATTTATCATTGCTGACAGGGACACAGGCAAGAGACCAGGAGATTAGAGAAGCACCACAACTTTCCCTTCAGCTTATCTGGCACATGCCATTCATGGAAAAAAAGAGAAAAAACATCACATTTTGGACATCCAGTGTCTCAACAACAGTACCTGAGAATGTGAAGGCAGACACTGTAAACTCTCTGCACTAAGGAAAGGCCAAGCTGACTTTGTCAAACATATATTGTACCATCAAACACCTAACTGGGCTTGATCTGTTCCAATTTGCTTGTTTGACTGAAGTTATCTCTGTGGCACACTCACTAGTTTTTGCACAAACTCACTAGTTTTTACTGCAGGATGAGAGGTACCAGCAGCACACAAAAGTGGTTTAAGAATATGATGCTACTATGGCCAGACTGCTGAGCAACATCCTGATGACTGGGGAGTCTTTGGAAGAAAGCTGACAAGGCCTAGGGAAGGCTAGAGTAACAGCTTCTTTTACTTTCCCATTCCTCCATAAGGGAGCAGGGGATCATGTTAGTTTTCCTTGCATAACATGCATCATGGTAAGCCATGGTTTAATATCAGACCAGACAAACCACACCATGTCTTAGTGCGTTCTGTAAATCAGGCCATCATCACATTAATATACCACACATTATGTTAACTCCAGTCTAATTAAAAAATTTTAGACTTGACTCCTGGTGACTCTCACAATTTTCTTGGCAAAGGTTACCCAGAAGTGGCTTGCCCTTGCCTCTTTCCTAGGGCTGAGAGCAGGGGTGGGTTCCTCCCGGTTCGGACCAGATCGCCTGAACCGTTAGCGACCCGCTGGTGATGTAATTTTGGCTTCACGGATCCGGTTCTGTTTGTGCCGGTCCGTGCTCGCCGCCATCTTTTTTTCTGTGCTTGGATGGCTTCACAGCGTTCTGTGCTTTGAAAAAAGCCCTCCCACCCGCCCCTGGGTTAATACTGACCTTTATTTCTTCGCCCGAAGCACAGCTGATGAGCTCCTCAGCTGTGTTTCGGGCTGAATCCACCTTCTGAGCATGCACGGAGGGGACGTGAACCAGTGGCGAAGGTAAGTGAAACCCACCCCTGGCTGAGAGGGTGACTGGCTCAAGGTCACTCAGTTGACTTTGTCTAAAGCAGGACTATAACTCACAGTTTCCATGTTTCTAGATTAATGCCTGAACTACTACACCAAACTGGCTCTTATGCTTACTTAGCATGCTACATAATTTCTCCTCAGGGAAATCAGAAACCATTCCAATTTCCATCTGCCTTAAGCCAGTAAGAAGCAAGGAGGCTGGAGGCCATATCTGATATGGGGTGGGGCTGACAGTCCAGGTAGCGAAGTAAAGTGAGTATGTCTCAAAGGTGCTTTTCAAAGGGTAACTGGACTGTCTTTGTTTTTTCTTTGAAGATATTTTGCTTTTCATCCAAGAAGCTTCTTCAGCTTTCAGTAAACTGGAGAAGCTTCCTGGATGAGAAGTGAAATGTCTTCAAGGAAAATACAAAGTCCAGTTGCCTTTTGAAAAGCACCTTTGAGACAACCATGACCTGGATGACTGACAATCTCCACATAAATAAAGTGAATGTGGTTTCATCACACAGGTGGATGAAAAAAGCATTACTTCTTTTTTGGCAAGGAACATTTGTAAAGCAAGGCTTTACTTTCAAGTGACTGGAATGCACACTGGTTTTTGGTAAATATGCTAAGATTTGGTGACACAGTTAAAGGGGGTTTGAGTCTGCTCAGGAGCTATAGTTTGTCCAACTCTGATTTGAACATAAAATTAGAATGATGAACAGACAGCAGATATATACATGTAGACTGCAACATGTTACATGTTCTGGTTTACAAAATAGTATTCTTTTTTATAGCCTGCAATCCTAAACTTCTGAGTTACATCATATATGACTTATTTATAGCCCTCTTGATTTTTTTTTTGCTATACCGTTTAAATAATGAATGGGCAATTGCCTTTACAGAGAACAAAAAACAAATTACTGCTTAATTGCACATTTGATAAAGTTGAAGAAAAAGTTTAAAACAGCAATTCCAGAAAACATTGTTCATATAAAAGTTGAATAGTGCAGCAGTAGCCTAGCAGAAGGCAGCTCTACACACTCTTTCCATTTCAATTAATGTTGTTGTGTAACAGAAAACATCCTATAGAGTGCTACCCCTCCTGTTGACCATTTTGTAGGCACTGCTAAAATATCAAGATTCTCTTTCATATTGCTTAGGCCTTTTTATATGTGAAAAATGTAAGCAGGACCATGACAAAATGATCATGGAATAAATATAAACAAAAGGAAGAGGAAATGTTTTTCTTCTTTTTTCAAATAGCAGAATCCAGAGTCAGACACTGACATTGAATAGTGGAAGTTTCATGACAAATAAAAACAAAATACTGTAAATCCATTTTAGCAGACCTCTGTTTAGTAGAGTTTGTATACAACAGCACATTTTTCATTCAGATTCCATCCTGATTTAGCAGACAGCATCTGCTACATTGAAGATTTATCCATTAAATTAAGTCTTTGACTGACAGGCAAGCCACTAGAATATAAACTGACAGCAAACTGCACTCCTTACTAGCACTGATGATGTTACCAAGTTACCTGGGTAATGAAACATCTACAAGAAAAGAACCCAACTCAGAGAGCACCAAGGATCCCCCAATTAAGTCTTTGCCCATTAAATTAGAGTTTTACTATAAATGACACCATTTGCTATAAATGACACCATAAATTGATGCTAGATTTAAATTCAAAGTTAATGGACATTCAGATTTAATGGACATTCCCCCTTTCCCCTACCCACCATAGTCAATTAAATAATGTTTACAATCCTTATTTCTCCAGTCTACATTTAGATGTAACAATGGCCAGTTTAGATAACTTTAGAAAAAGTTGGATGATTCATAAAGGACAAGACCATCATCCATGGTTGCAAATTATAATAGCCCTTGGCCATTTCCAGGACTAAAGGCTGTGGGATACAAGCAAGAGGGAGGGCTTTCCCATTATTTCCCTGCTTGATGGCTTCTGATGAGCACTCCGTTGGCCACCCTTGAAACATGTTGGGTTTTTCATATGATCTCTTTTTATTCAACAAGTCAACGTAAAGGATTCCTCATCACTTTCCCAAATATTTATCTTCCAACAAAAATATTCAACGCTTCATATTTTACAATATATATTTGAAAATATATACCAATATGGGAATCCACAAATCTGATTGCGCATCCAATATGGGAATCCGCAAATCTGATTGTGATGTCCAATTTAGCCAAATCAATGAAAATGAATAGAATTTCTGGTGGGAAGCAAGGAACACCCTTACGAAAAGAATAAACCACCCTCCTACTCCATTATACTTTTGCTCATTTTATAAAGATGATATTTCCACCTCCCAATCTATTTCTTCACTTTCCTTTTTGAATCTTGTTTCCTTTAACATTTGGCAGAGATGTATCTGTTTTGACACTTTTATGCAGTAATTAGTAACAACAATGGCAGCATTTGCTTCGTCCTCTGAGATTAACAAGTTTTCAACACAGAATAGATTTTCTACTGTTAAAAATGCAAACTTTTGCTCACTTCAGTTACCTTCACATTCTTATAGAGCAGTGGGTCCATCAAAGTGAGAAATGAGGGATGAGCAACAAATAGCAATAGCACTTAGATTTATATGCTGCTTTATAGCGCTTTACAGCATTCTCTAAGCAGTTTATAGAGTCAGCATATTGCCCCCAACAATCTGGGTCCTCATTTTACCGACCTCGGAAGGATGGAAGGCTGAGTCAACCTTGAGCCCCATCAGGATTGAATTCCAGGCTGTGGACAGAGTTAGCCTGCAATACAGCATTCTAACCACTGCGCCATTACAGCTCAAAGATAATCAAGAAATAACCAAGGTAACTTTCTCCTTTCATTCCTATGTGGTTTCATCATAATTGGGATTTAAATGAAGGTCAACTGGACTTGCAAAATCATTTGAAAACAGAATTTCTTGCTTATATTCCCCAAGCCAAGTTCAGATCAAACTCTACTCAAACATATCAAGGCAAGTATTGAAGAACATTTTGGTTTTGATCTTCCTTTAGGGAGGCATCAGAGAATCTGTCCTGCTCTTACATTAATGCATACAGTTGATGCCCTAACTTGCAGAACTAGTTACAACAAGGCTGCATTTGTATTGCCTGGCTTATGCCTTGTACGTGGTTGGCTCCTGCTGTGTATTGAAAGAATCTCTCATTTTTCTAAACGCATCCCTTAAATTGCCCTTGCTGCAGCTTGTGTAGGCAGGGAAAGGTATCTTCATACCCTAAAAGGGAGAGGGAGAGATACAGCTCAAATGCTCTATTTGCAGAAAACTGCACAAAAGAAGTAGCTCCCCTTTCTAGCAGGAACATGAAAAATAGATTGGTCTCTTTCCTGGAATATTCCATTTGTTCCTCAGAACAGAATGATCCAAATATTTTGGGCATCTATTTATATATATTTATATATATTTAATAGTTTTATATGATCATATAAACTCAGCTCAACCAATCCTAGGTGGCATGTAATAAAAGTAACAATGGTAGTCAATTAAAAATCCAGTTGAGGCATATTGAAAAAACTTTTCAATAGCCCAAGACCAAAAATTCTCAAACAGCGTAAGCCAATTCACACACACACACACACACACACACACACACACACACACACACACACACACACACACACACACACGGCTCTATTAACATTTTGGCCTTAATGCCTGGTGGGACAAGTATGCATTTAAGGCCTTCTGGAAGGCTAGCAGGTTTGGAGCTGTCCAAATCTCAGTGAAGAGTTTATTCCGTAGAGCAGGTGCCACAACAAAGAAGACACACCACCTGAGCCCTGCCATTTGACACTGCTTCACAGAAGGGACCTACAGCATGCCCACCATACTAGCTCTGATAGGACAGATAAAACCATTGGAGATAGACATTCCCACAAGTAACCTAGCCCATTACCATCTGATGTTTAAAACTGACAACCAGCACCTTCAATTGTACCCAGAACCTGGAAGCGCTGATCGTGTGGCAGTGATACCATGACACATCCAAAATTTCATGTGCCACCATATTTTGGACCAGCTGAAATTTCCAAATACTGTTCAGCGGCAGGCCCATGTTGACTGCATTGCAGCAATACAAATGGGAAGTGACCAAGGCACGGATGAAAGTGAGCAGTGCCTCCTGATCTAGCAATGAGCATAACGTGGTGAGCAAAGGCCATCTTGGCCAGAGTTGTCACTTGTGTGAGTTGCACACAATATAAATTTGTGCAAAAGCCTTCCTGGCCATGGCTATCTCCCGACTGTGTTACCCCATTCAGACTTAACAATGGGAGACTCCCAGACCTAAAGACTAAAATATATGAAGAACAGTTGCAGGAATTGGATGTCTAGTTTAATGAAAAGAAAGACTAGAGGTGACGTGATAGCAGTGCTCCTATATTTAAGGGGATGCCACAAAGGAGATCAACCTAGTCTCCAAAACACTGAAGGCAGGATAAGAAGCAATGAATGGAAACTAATCAAGGAGAGAAGCAACCCAGAAATAAGGAGAAATTTCCTTACAGTTAGAACAATTAACCAGTGGAATGATTGAAATTCAAAATTTGTGGGTAATCAATCACTGGAGATTTTTATGAAGAGATTGGACAACCATTTGTCTGAAATGGTATAGTCTCCTATTTGAGTAGGGGGCTGAACTAGACCTCCAAGTTCCCTTCCAACTCTTGTGATTTTGTTTTTCTATTGTGACCTGGGGGGAGGAAACTGAGACCCACAGCAACTCAGTCTTGTTAGGGTTGAGTTGAAGCATTCCAGAATACATTCAATATCTTCCGGGACAAGAAATAGCAGCTGACTTTCAGAAATGGATGTTCCATCTGTAGATGCTTCAATCTGCCTTTCTGAGGAGAAGGAAGAGTTCTAGGGCTTGTTTTTAACATACCATGTTTTAAGCTACTTTCAAGTCACATAGCTATGTAATTTACTGTAGTATACCGTAAGTTTCCATGCACCTGAGCCCATATGTTCGTATTTATCTGAGGAGGTGGATCAGATCCATGAAAGCTTATTCCATATTATTAACTAATGAAGTGTTTAGTTTTTAAGATGCACATGATTCTTTATTATATCTTCAGTAAGAAAATAATACAGCTGCTCTATTTAGAAGGAATTTCATTGTTGTCCCACATAAGTGAATAGTGAGTGGCTTTCTTAAAGATGCGGCATTTTAAAATAACCTTATTTATTAAAGAACAGATATTACATTTACTTTGCTCTTTAAAGTTTGGTGTTCTTTCCAGAATGAATCAACTAGGCTTGCAATTAGTTGCCATCAAAACACAACATACATTACAAATTTTTAAAGAGAGTGTACTATAAATGGTAGCCATTTATTTATAGTAGAGAAAGCTTTTTAAAAATGTATTCTGGGGCATCATTGAAAATTCTTTTGATGTTTCTGTGACTGCATCCACTTGTGCCTAAACAATTAGTTTTGACTCAACATATTGAAATCAGGCACTGTGGTTTGTACAAGGTTTGCAATTTACTGAAATGTATGCAAGTCTTTGTGGCTGGGTCAACAAACCATTCTTAAAAATAAAACATTGCTTGGCTGTGTTTGAACGTAATCTATATTAAGTGCTAGAGATCAATTCTGCTCTTCTCTGACCCAAAAATGCAGCCTCTTTTACTTATTTCTGTATAGCAATTTCTCTTCCCGGTATGGCCAGGAGAGATACACATGTAAAAGTGATAGTAGCTTCAGCATTTCCTCAATTGCAGATGGCAATTAATCTGCTGCGGTCCTTTTCTGCATAAGCATGATAAATATTCCAAGCAGCACGCTTGCTTTAAATCACTTCCATTCAGGCTCACTGCTGAGGGTCTTAAAGGTCAATTTGCCATAGTTAAAACAACAACAACAAAAAACCCCGACATTTGGGTGGAATCCAAAAGGTTTTATTGTTTTCCAAGCTTCTAAATGCACAGTAGAAATAAGATTGGTTAAGCAATACGTTCAAAGATTAGGATTTTTTTTAAAGGCTCTGAAAGTGCATTAGCTAATCAAGTAAGAATATGTAATGAGAATGCTTATTTTCATCAACAGAGGTCTAAAGCCCTGGTAAAAGGAGAATATTGCAGAACATTGAAAAGCCATAGGCCTTGGACTTTCCAGCGTAGTGTATATTGAGAACACACAAGGCTGTGTATTACAATTACTTGAAAGAACAGTTCTAAATCTCCACTTACTCCCCAATTTTGAGCATCCCAAAAGGTACTTGAGACTAATCCTTAACATAAAACACCCACAAATAGCCAATGTACTATTATACGGTCCCATAGGGACTGTAGCAGAAAAAGAAAGTAGCACTCCCTGCATTTTAGAAATCCCTTTAAAACAGGAGCTTGCAAGATTAGAAAAGCCCTGGCTATTTATGAACATGTTCTACCAGCGATCTTTCTTTCAAGCACATCACTTGCTTCCGATCAATGGGCCTTATGTCTCCACAGCCATTAGTTCCAACAATGGATAGACTCTTCTTGATGAAGGAATATCTAGTCCAGGCCCAAAGTTAATGTAGTTCAAACAACAGCCCCTAAAAGCCATCTCCAAGTAAAAATATTCCAGTCAAGCAGCCACCTGAACACTAAAGTCATCATTATGCCAACTGTCACAGCAATACTAACAACAACATTAATAATTTTTGCATAAAGTTGTGGCCCTCTTTTTCCTTCTTAAGAACAGTATTACTAAGTATTGGATAATTGATACACCAGAATAAAATCAGTGTTTGGAGCTTATACACAGTTTCTGTATCAGCAGGAAGAAGACAGTGAAAGAAAATGTTTTGCTTAACTACCAAGCCAGATGTCTGGAAGAATTAAAAGATAAGACATGCTGTTCCAACAGATCACATGTGTTGACAATGCTGCCCAGCAGCACATACCAGTCAATAGACAAGTTCCATTGTTGAGTGTTTTACTTCTTCAAGAAAGACTTGATTCTCAACAGATGATTAATAAACCTCATGGCCCTTAATTTGAAATCCACAGAACTGCCATCCTGTGCCCATGCTGCATTCACAGCAAAGAGCCCACATAACTGCATCACCGTAGAAGGCACTGAGAATGGCAACATAATGGCCATTCAGTCAATCAGAACAGTATTTATGGGTGGAGATGTGGGGTTTTCTACAACCAAAAGCGATGAGCAAAGACAACTTTGCCCTCAGGCAATTCCCAAATCTCTGAATGCTGGAAATAGGAATAACGAATTGCGAGGGTCGCCAGTCCCCTTCCAGTCAGGTTTATTGTTTCTCTATGTCTTGGTAGCGTATAATAGTACTCAGAATAGATTTATGTTTAATTTTCTTTTTATATCTCCCTGACCAAGTGTAACGCCCTGTTCTCTCTCTCCTTAGAGGTTTGATTTTACTGTTACAATATCCCTACGCTCTGCAGAATTGCTTAAGATATACTTTATGTGAGAAATAGAAAGATTCTGACACGTTTCTTGAACAAACAAGAAAACAGTTTATTTGAATACAAACTTCTCAGTAAATGTCAAGTAAATTTCTTACAGTCACAACCAGCTATTCAATTCCTTTACACCTTTTCTTCCCCTCAGAGAACTTTCCTAGCTTTCCTGACTAAATCTAAGAAAACCCAGTTCTTCTTTGGATTAAGGCCTATAGATTAGAGCACGTTTCACCGTTTATCTCTATCTACAAATAACACGATATATCAATCAATCAAGTCCTCTGACCCTGGTATCTGCTTCCCATAGAACTGCCTAGAGCAGTGATGGCAAACCTTTTTTTCCTCGGGTGGCAAAAGTGCGCGCCCATGCGCTATCGCACGCACGTGCGTGCCCACACCCATAATTCAATGTCCACGCTCCCCACCCCCATGCATGCACACGTGACCCCCCACACTGCCACCCCCGCCGCGCATGACGCCCCCTGCTCCCCTGTTTCCCGACTTCCAGTGGGCCTGGTAGGCCTGTTTTTCACCCTCCCCAGGCGCAAGAGGCTTTCTTGGAGCCTGGGGAGGGCAAAAATGGTCTCCCCCGCCCCCCTGGAGGTCCTCTGGAGGCCAAAAACACCCTCTCAGAGCCTTAGCGCAAGCCAAAAATCAGCTGGAGCTGAACTAGGGCAACGGCTTGCGTGCCGGCAGATATGGCTCCGTGTGCTACCTGTGGCACACGTGCCATAGGTTCGCCATCACAGGCCTAGAGCCTATTTTCTCTCCTGTTAACTTCCCTCTTGGACAGTTAAACTCAGGCAGAGAATCACTATAAACCTTCCCTCTTGGAAGTTACCACAAACAGAGCTCTCCTCAGCTCTTCCACCTAGGCCTTTTATAGTTCCTGGCCCTGCTATCTATGATCCGATTGGCTGGCTCCTTATGATGTAATCTATCCCCCCTCCCTTCTGGAGAACTGGGATAAACACCTCCCCCTTTCTACTTACCTTACATTTAAAAGCTGTTTGGCTCCATACTTGTGTATACAATTCCTTTTAACCACACTTTAACTTTATACAACAACTTAACTCTTTTACATTTAGTACCTGTATGTGGGCACCACACGAATTTGCCTTTTTTTTAATGGGTATTTATAAAATACCTCTTCAACCATGAACCATCAACCATGATCTGCAGCAATCTAGCAGAATAAACTCCACAGTTCTCAGAAGACATCTTCTAATGGGGGCATAAACTATTTTCCCAAACTTTTCCTGAGGCTTTTACCATGAAAGGGCCTTTGCATTTTTATATTATCTTGGTTCTTGCAAACTTTACTTGTATTAAATTATACACCTATCTACAATGTAAAATAGGGGAGATTATCATAGTTCTAGGAAAAAATTAACAACAAAGCAGAAGACGAAAATTAAGGTTGAATTCACACATAGATGCTGACAATAACTTGCACGTGAACATCAAAGCCTTAATTTCCAAATGATCTCACACATTGATGGGAGTCATCAATGGCTGAGATGAAGGCAAGCATGAAAAATTAAATGATGTGTGTGAACCAACTATAACAGAACATGAAAAGAGAGGCTGATAACATTTCTGTGAGTAATCCCACTCACTCTAGACTCTTGTGCAATAATTAAACTTGCAATGCTACTTTATTGTTCAGCATGTTCAACTGTTGTAGAAGAAAAATGCCCATTTAAGTAAGGAACCAAACCGTCTGGTAACACTCCTTGCCAATACAATGCAGAAGAGCCCCGAAGCCCACAGAATTGCAGGTTATATACCCTCTGAAATAATACATAGGACTTACCAATAGGAATAGCACTTAGACTTATATGCCACTTCACAGTGCTTTACAGCCCTCTCTAAGTGGTTTTACAGAGTCAGCATATTGCCCCCAACAATCTGGGTCCTCATTTTACCGACCTGGGAAGGATGGAAGGTTGAATCAACCTTGAGCTGGTGAGACTTGATCTGCCAAACTGCAGGCAGCCATCAGGCAGCAGAAGTAGCCTGCCATACTGCATTCTAACCACTGCACCACCACGGCTCATATGCAGTATAAATTATAACATGACCTTTACTTCAGGAATGTGGGCTCTGATACCAATATGGGGTGGCTTTAATATGGGCTGATCCAGCAGTTCTACATTTTTCCCAGCAAATTCCAAAACTCTCCTTTTCTACTGATACTAGCAATGTCTAGGCATTTATTATACCCATACATTGACTCCATTCACAATGATGGAAGTAATATTCTTCTGGGTTCAGTTCCAAGTGGGGAAAAAGACACTGGATTCATGGAAGTTGCTTGGAAAGGTTTAATGGAGAACAGGAGCACATGGTATGAACTCCTGAACAGAAAAGGTGGATCACATACTTCCATATGTTGGGTGAAGAGAGAAGGGCCAAGATGCTGGGAGTTCCTTGTTTTATGCTCTCTCTTGGGCCCCGCCCTTGGGCCTCCTGCTCCTGTGTAAGAAATGTACTGATTGGCTGTCAGACTCCCATGGTGCCATGCAGGGGCAACTCTGTAGGCTGTGTTTTGAGTTCAAGTTTGACTGATCCAATTCCTAACATGGCTCTGTCTGAAGGAGGTATATCTTTATTATGTAGAATAGACTGGTTCAGGCTATTAACAAAGGTGGGGGAATGAGTGAGCTGGGCAATTCCCTGATGGCACATTGACAAAGGTGGGGGCTACTAAGAGTGAGTCTTTTGTCTGCCAAAAAGCATGTCTCGGGGGATATATAGAATAATATTCTGCCTTTTTAATATTTCCTAGGATATTTCATTTTTCTAGGAGAGGGGTAGGTGCTAACTTCCTACAACACCATGGAAAATACAGCAACCTGCTTTTTGTTATCTCTTTCCCCTCCAGGGTCATCAAGGAGTTTAGTTTTACCTGCTTAAATATACACTTCAGCATCTGCATGAAGGATAGAATATTATTTGAATGAAATGCTGGAAGAATTAAAAGATAAGACATGCTGTTCCAACAGATCACATGTGTTGACAATGCTGGCCAGCAGCACATACCAGTCAATAGATAAGTTCCATTGTTGAGTGAACAATGGTGAAATGCTCTCAAATGGTTTCTTTATTTTCTATTATTCTCTGCAATTCTCTACAGATTTCATACTCACGACACCATCTGCTAAGAATTAAGGAACATTTCTTTAAGGAGCAGCTCTCTGTAACCTCACCCCCACCTGTCTTTACAAACACGGAGGAGATTCTAACACAGGAGGAAGCTAATTCCCCGGAACTATGGATCACCAAAAGCAAACGGCAGAGACGAAGAGGTAAAAGGGCGGGAATTTTAAATAGACTAAGGAATAAGGGAATTAAAAAACCCCCGCTCCCTTCAATCTTTCTTACCAATTTACGTTCACTTGCTAATAAGATGGATGAAATACTCCTTTTAAACAGATGCAATTCTGATTTTTACAATGCATCTGCCCTATGCCTTATTGAATCATGGCTAAACAAGGAAATTGATGACAATAGCATGCATATACCAGGGTTTCAAATATATAGAGCAGACGGGATTGTAGAACTATCGGGGGGGAGGGGGGAGGCTTATGTATATATATCAACAACAGCTGGTCTCAGGACATAACTATATTACACAAATTCTGTGATGAAAACTTAGAGTCTTTACTTATCAACTGCAAACCTTTTTATTCTCCATGTGAGTTCACATCATTTCTACTAATTGCAGTGTATATCCCACCACAAGCCTGTGTAAACAAGGCTTTACGAACTCTAGCTGATCAGATTATGGAGACTGAAGTCAAATACCCAGATTCACTGGCCATTATTCTAGGTGATTTTAACAAAGGTAACTTAAGGAAAGAGCTTCCAAAATACTTTCAGCATGTCAATTGTCCCACCAGAGGCAAAAATACTTTAGACCACTGCTACACAACACTAAAAGATGCTTATCGGTCCTTACCATGAGCAGCTGTGGGCTACTCTGATCATTGCATGATTCACCTTGTACCTGCTTACAGACAAAGATTTAAAGTCACAAAACCAACAATTAA
The DNA here is from genome assembly GCA_023053685.1 of Diadophis punctatus similis. NCBI lineage: Eukaryota > Metazoa > Chordata > Lepidosauria > Squamata > Dipsadidae > Diadophis > Diadophis punctatus. The sequence continues at coordinate 137,288,510 of JALIGW010000002.1, read as the reverse complement.
ATCAGTGAGGACTTGGACTGAAGAGGCAAAGTTAAAGCTACAGGCTTGCTTTGACTGCATGGACTAGAATATTTTTGAAGATACCTCTGCAGACCTGGATGAACTCACAGATACTGTAACATCATATGTCAGCTTCTGTGAAGACCTATGTGTACCGACCAGGAACTTGTGAATATACAGCAACAATAAACCTTGGTTCACAGCTAAACTTAAGCAGCTACGTCATTCCAAAGAGGAAGCCTACAGAAAAGGTGATAGAATGCTGTACAATCAGGCCAGAAATGTATTAACAAGGGAGTTCAGAGCAGCAAAAAGAAGCTACTCTGAAAAGCTAAGGAATCAGTTCTCAACAAATGAACCAGCAAACATGTGGAAAACTCTTAAAAACATCACCGGTTATGGCAAACCTCCTTCCCAAGCTGAAGGAAATCAGCAACTGGCAGATGACCTGAACGTGTTCTACTGCAGGTTTGAAAGGAAACTACAGCCACCTATCTCCACAACCTCCATTCCAGACACACCAACAACAGCCAAACCTCCTACAACTGACCCCATCCCATTGGGTTCACAACCCCTGGTGATCACAGAAAAGGAAGAGCAAGATCTATTTCACAGACAGAAGCCAGGAAAAGCACCAGGCCCAGACAAGATAATTCCTTCTTGCTTAAAAGTCTGTGCTGACCAACTGGCCCCCATCTTCACCCAAATCTTCAACAAATCACTAGAGATATGCCATGTTCCTTCTTGCTTCAAATGCTCCACTATCATCCCAGTGCCGAAGAAGCCCTCCATCAAAGAACTGAATGACTACAGACCAGTTGCTCTAACATCTGTAGTTATGAAAACCTTTGAAAGGCTAGTGATGTCCCACTTGAAAACCATCACGGATCCACTGTTAGACCCCCCTGCAATTTGCATACCGAGCAAATAGATCGACAGATGATGCTATTAATATGGCTTTGCACTACATCCTACAACATCTTGACTCTTGAGGAATTATTGAGTGTCATCTGCACCTCTATAACTGTCTGGTTCAGTTCTGCAACCCAGCAAGACAGACACAGACTTCAGAGGATAATCAGAACTGCAGAAAAAACAATTACTGCCAACCTGCCTTCCATTGAGGACCTGTATACTGCACGAGTCAAAAAGAGGGTCGTGAAAATATTTACTGACCCCTCGCATCCTGGACATAAATTGTTTCAACTCCTACCCTCAAAACAATGATATAGAGCACTGCACACCAAGACAACTAGACACAAGTAAAGTTTTTTTCCGAAGGCCATCATTCTGTTAAACAAATAATACCCTCACCACTGTCAAACTATTCACTAAGGCTGCATTACTATTACTATTAGTCTTCTCATTGTTCTTATCACCCATCTCCTCCCACTTATGACTGTATGACTGTAACTTGTTGCTTGTATCCTTACGATTATATTAATATTATTTCCTGATTGCTCATTTGTACCCTATGACAATCATTAAGTGTTGTACCTCATAATTCTTGACAAATGTGTCTTTTCTTTTATGTACACTGAGAGCATATGCACCAAAGACAAATTCCTTGTGTGTCCAATCATTCTTGCCCAATAAAGAATTCTCTCCTCTCCTCTCCTCTCCTCTCCTCTCCTCTCCTCCCCTCCTCTTCTCTTCTGTTTCCCGCACTACTGAGGTAACAATCCTTTGGAAAGTGGTTTTTTCCCCCTATGCTGGAAGCACTGAAGCTTCCATGGCAAAGGGATTTGCTGGTGATATCACCATTGCCAAGAGGATGCCCAATTGTGGGGTCCTTTTGTGTCCCTGTAAAGTTGCCCACCAAAATGGTATGTGTTAATCTATTTGCGGTAGTCAGCTTTCAAACTGCTGGGTTGACAGGAGCTGGAGCATGTAACAGGAACTCACCCCATCCAGCGGCAGCAACGGGTCTCAAATATAAGCCTCCCGATTGACAGCCCAGCGTTCTAAGCTCGTGAGCCACCGTGTGCCTTGGAAAGTGGCTATGATACAAACAGGAGAGTTAGAAGTATGAAAGAAACTAACATGAGTCTTGAAAGTTTCTTTGATTTGAATATTTTTGGTCTCCATAGCCCAATTTAGTCTTCCTTAAGTATATTGAGGCTGTAGCTTACAGTATTCCAGCTAACATTGATTTGGGAATGATGGAAGTCATAGTCATGCTCTCTTAAAAATCAGGACAAAATATTTCTGTATTATTGTTTTGAAAGTGTACAATTGGAGCAACTATTGTGTGAATGTTCTTGATTGGATGCCCCCTTACCCAATTATTTTCCTTTTTAACATAACCCCGACCCAATCCATTTTTACTTGGAAGTACAATACATTGTATTCAGTGAGGCTCCCCATAAGTGCTCATAAGACTGTAGCTTGAGACATCCGTTTTTCCAAGTTGGTCCAGACCAGTAGTGGGTTCTAAAACCCGTTGCTACCAGTTCATGCGCATGCGCAGAAGCATCCCAGGTGGGTGGGTGGAGCCTCCCACCACTGGTGCTATCGGTTTGCAGAACCGAGCGGAACCGGGAGCAACCCACTGCTGGCCCAGACTCAAAATACAAGGACTTTTAAAATAAATATTGAACCATCTTCATATATTGTAATATTTATAAATATTACAAAGCTAAATTGAAATAATTGAAAAAAAACCTTAAGCATGTGTCGTGAAAATACTAAGACACAAATTACAGTGTGTGACCCTTGACATACATACATATACATATATACATATACACACACAATCCACTACCACCAATGATATACATTGTAAAGTCAAAATAATTACAAAATTAATAGGAATCTAAGAACATTTAATTGATTATACCGTAGAAACCCTTTGAGGAAGTTCCTCACACATAAAGACTGAGCTAGATTAGAAATGTGTTGAAAATAATCTGAACAGTGACTGGGTTCAAGCATTATTCTAATTATTTGGCTTTACACAGAATTCTGCTTCTAGCTTTCTCATGAATAAAGCTTAAGAATCTACCTGGGTTTTTGAGGTGGGTTGAGGACTTTGATGTTGTGACTTGAAGACAGAACAAAATAAGAAACAATATAATTATGCTGCCTATATCAGCTCTCCATCCACTGCTGTAGCATACAATTAGACAAAAAGCAAGAGAGAAAAATCCAACTATACATTTTAAAATCACATAACCTCAACTTCATTCCCACAAAACAGTGATACTACTGGACATTCCCTATGTCATAAAAGAAGCAACTGTATAGATTTACAGCTGGTTCCAATGCTTTTCCCCGTTAAAACATTGGCTATATTTTTCAGGAAGAAGTGTCGGATAAGGAGGCTCTTGACCATCTTCAGGCAAGTTATGGTGCGTCTCTTAATGAACTGATATTTCACTTAATAAAATCTCTTAATATTCTCTTAATGGAGGTTGTAGATAGGGGATAATAGCTGTCCGTGTGGATCAAAGCATCCATAATTGTTTCAACAGTATTTATATTTGTCTCAGTTGGCAACATCTGTTCAATCTTCAGCCATGAACAACAAATTATCCTTTTCAAAGAGGAGATAAACCACATAAACTAAAACAGCAAGGTGAAACCGCTAAAGGAAGGAATGCAAGAATCATCGTGCAAAATGGCAAGCAGAACAAGTACATTTTTATTCAGCATTACAGTATCTCTACATACCCTAAAGCTTTTCAGTAAGTCCATTGGCCATCTAGCCAGAATTCAAGACAAGGGAAGAAACAGTCTTTCTGAGACCACGATCCACATCTTTATCTACGCAAGCTCATTTCAAGGCCAAACAAGACATCATTCAGAAAATTAGCACCTGCACAAATGCTTTTTAAAAAGTAAACTGCAGGTGTGTGAGATTCAACTTGAATAAGGAGAGTACAGCTGGCTTTTGTATTCCCAAATCCTATGCTATTATTTGCATGGAGGAAAAATGATCCATTAGCTCCAATAAAAATAGCAGATACTAACTAGACTCTGCTACATATGAAAATCTAAAGGCAGGCTTGTGAGAAGAGAATATACATATTTTTTATTAAGAAGATATAACAACTGAGTTTGAATAACAAAGAATTCCAAGTTTGCTAATAGATTAATATTCTTACCCAATTTTTCAGGATAAAAGTCACTTCATCCATATACATAAAGTGTTATTTTGATTTATATGTATTGTGTGAGGATTTTAAACCATTGAGGTAAAAAGAATGAAAACTGAGATTAGGATGTCCAGTAATGACATACTGGAGGCACAGACAGGGATTGACCATACCTATCCACAAAAGGGATCTTGCACTGGTGAACTGATTAGTACATACCACACACTATTTTTTAAAAAAATATTCCCTTCAAGTCACAAGATACAAAACTGAACTCTCTGGTGACTGTTGCATCACTAGCAACTTAGCATAAGAGGAGGATACATCTTAAAGCCAAGTTCTAAGTAGGGAATAATCACTGAAGTACCAAGAAGATACTATTCCTTTCACACTCCTGACGCTACACAAAGGAAAAGAATGGGAGGGTTCTCCAATAATCGGTATGAATTCTGGCTTGAGAAATAGAGATTCCATCCACCCCTCACCTCAAGAGACTGAAGCAATGTGACCTCCATTCCCCATTTTTATACTATATTTAGGCATCAGAAAGTGAACAGGCTCATACTTTCTATGTCTCAATTCTATATACACACACACCTCTCTCTCTCTTTCACACACACACACACACACACACACACACACACACACACACACACACACACACACACACACACACAAACTCCACCTGTCTCTCAAGGTGACATCTTATAACACAGGGATGTATTCATTAGCCCCCTCCCACTCATTCTCTTATTATTAGATCTTAAACTCTTCTCTTCACCATCTGTCATTCACAAGTCATATTTTAAAGACGGCAATGACAGCCTCACTTTGATCAGCTTGCAGAAGACCCATCAGTGTCAAGTACCAGGAAATGAGGAGAATTCATAATTCTGACTTGGGATGGCCCCTTGACCCCTGGTGCTCCCCAAGGGATTGTTACTGTGCTTAGAACTGGCTGCTGAAGCCAACCGATGCTCAATCCTCTTTCTATGGCTGGCTGTAATTCATCTCTCTCTCTCTCTCTCTCTCTCTCTCTCTCTCTCTCTCTCTCTCTCTCTCTCTCTCTCTCTCTCTCTCTCTCTCTCTCTCTCTCTCTCTCTCCTCTCTCCCTCTCTCTCCCTCTTTTCCTCCCTCTTTTTTTAAAAGGAAAGCTAATTTTTGAATTAACTTCAGCATTGTATATTGGTCATTAGTGAGACCCTTTGTGCAGGACTTCCTTCCCTAGCAAGTTGCTCACTCGGTTTTCATGATCTCTAGGTAGAAATGATATGCTCTCCTGCTGTAGGCAAAGGATGCTCTTTGTGCTAACTTGACAGTCACAGATGCTTCTATCGCGGCTGTCTTCTATGCCACAAGCCAATAAGGTGGCACATACAATACATATTGCCAAAACACGCTACAGGCAGAAAGAAAAGAGGGAAAGAGAAGATGACTAAAATAAATGATCAGCTATACATTTCCTTCTATTCCTGCCACTCGTTCTGTTCGGGTTGAGAACTGACCCCATTCACCTTTGAATGCTAAGAGTTGCATTCTTCAAAGGTGAATGGGGTCATAACAATTAATTTCACATTCAGTTTTTACTATTTATATCTGCCAGTGCCACGGCATACGTTACACTTCTTTCAGGTGTCTATAACCCTGCCCCTGAAAACCCCAAAAATCATTTTTGCTGTTTTAGTCCTTTCTCATACCACAAAGTATCAACTTTACTTACATCAGCAAAAATTGCTACCTCCAATAAACATTCTTCTCCCAAGTACAAAGGCAATGTTTTCTACCACATCTCTAATATAAATTGATCTCTTGACTTTAAAATAGATAAATTACGAAGGCTTGCCTATGCTTGGGCATTCTTAGAACAAATTAATTACTCGGTCAGCTCTTACGTATCTTGTTTGCTTCACTGGTTAAATAAGTGATCAGGAGTATTTGCTCTGGTGGATACTCAGACGTACAGTTACAAGTCATTAAATGGGAAATTGAGAGCTAGTTTGGTGAACGCCATCACTCTGCTAAACAAATAATTCCCTCACCACTGTCTAACTATTCACTAAGGCTGCATTACTATTACTATTAGTCTTCTCATTGTTCCTATCACCCATCTCCTCCCACATAAATTGTTGCTTGTATCCTTACGATTTATATCAATATTGATTGTTTCCTGATTGCTTATTTATACCCTATGACAATCATTAAGTGTTGTACCTCATGATTCTTGACAAATGTATCTTTTCTTTTATGTACACTGAGAGCATATGCACCAAAGACAAATTCCTTGTGTGTGCAATCACACTTGGCCAATAAAGAATTCTATTCTATTCTATTCTATTCTATTCTATTCTATTCTATTCTATTCTATTCTATTCTATTCTATTCTATTCTATTCTATTCTATTCTATTAATTTATTCTATTCTATTCTATTTGAGGCATCAGGCTAGAAACTGGGAGACTATGATTCTTGTCCCGCTTTGGACACGAAGGCAGCTGGGTGACCTTGGGCCAGTCACGTTCTCTCAGCCCTAGGAAGAAGGCAATGGTAAACCACTTCTGAAAAACCTTGCCAAGAAAACTGCAGGGCCTTGTCTCGGGCAATCTCCCAGAAATGGACATAATTAAATGGAAGAAGAAGAAAAAATAACTTGGGCAAGTCAAGAGAAGACATGGTCTTAATTCTCGGAAAAGAGAAGTGGCTGCAGTAGGAGATCTCTCTCTCTCTCTCTCTCTCTCTCTCTCTCTCTCTCTCTCACACACACACACACACACACACACACACACACACACACACACACACACACACACACCACACACACACACACACACGATGGGATAGAGAGACCAAGGAGTCTCCACTTTTTCCTTCTCTATTTAACTTGGAACAGCTGCAATGAGACATTGGGACCACTGTAGTTTGCTCCTGGACACCCAGCAGCTGAGCAGAGGAAACATAGAAATACAGAACAGCACAGCGGTATCTCCACTTCCTCTCTCATGAATCCAGCAGCTAGAAGGGAGGATAGATAAATAGGTAGTAGAAGTGTTTGAAATCTCATAAAAATTCCATTTGAGTGCAAAACTGCTGGCTGGAGACTAAAATGGATTGTTCTGAGATTTCTGTAGGTGCATTGTGCTCAAAACAGCTCTGTTTGACCGCAAAACCCCCAAACATCCCATTTTGCACTTGGAATAATAGAGTCACACTCAAAATGAGACATTTCACAAATTCCCATGCTAGAAATCTTTCAAAACAAATGTTATTTATTTCTATTGGGTAGACAGTTTTCTGGCTAACTGGTTTGCTCCTTTCCAATGTGAAAATATAAAGTTTGCTGGATTGTAATAATATGATCTGGGGCATGCATGCAGTGGGGGCAGCCGTGCTTACAAAACCATTATTACCGTATATTCCGGCGTATAAGACGACTGGGCATATAAGACGACCCCCAACTTTTCCAATGAAAATATAGAGTTTGGGATATACTCTCCGTATAAGACTACCCCTCCTACCATCTTTCTTTTTCTTTCTGTCTTTCTTCCTTCCTAAAATCTTTCTTTCTTTCTTTCCCTCTCACTTTTTTCTCTTCCTCCCACCCTTCCTCTTCTTCTTCCTCTTCTTTCCTTCCTTCCTTCCTTCCTTCCTTCCTTCCTTCCTTCCTTCCTTCCTTTCATCTCTGGTCTTCCTTCCTTCCTTCCTTCCTTCCTTCCTTCCTTCCTTCCTTCCTTCCATCTCTGGTCTTCCTTCCTTCCTTCCTTCCTTCCTTCCTTTCATCTCTGGTCTTCCTTCCTTCCTTCCTTCCTTCCTTCCTTCCATCTCTGGTCTTCCTTCCTTCCTTCCATCTCTGGTCTTCCTTCCTTCCTTCCTTCCTTCCTTCCTTCCTTCCTTCCTTTCTTCCTTCCTTTCATCTCTGGTCTTCCTTCCTTCCTTCCTTCCTTCCTTCCTTCCTTCCTTCCTTCCTTCCTTCCATCTCTGGTCTTCCTTCCTTCCTTCCATCTCTGGTCTTCCTTCCTTCCTTCCTTCCTTCCTTCCTTCCTTCCTTCCTTCCTTCCTTCCTTCCTTCCTTCCTTCCTTCCTTCCTTTCATCTCTGGTCTTCCTTCCTTCCCTTTTCTCTTCTTCCCTCTTTCCTAGCCCTCAGCACCACAAGATCCTTTTTCCCAAATGAAGAAAAGAGTACTGGTGGCGGCTGCGGTCGTGCCGAGGGAGCGTACCGCTGAGAGGCATCTCGCGCGGGGAGGAAACTTTGTCTGGCTTGGCTTCGAGAGCGAGCAAGCAAGCGAGAGCAGCGCAGCCACAGCGGGAAGGGAAGCAAGCAGCCTGCTCTGCCACTCAAGCCAGCGGCCGCCGGAAGCAACAAGGGCGTTAGGAAAAGAGAAGGAGAAGATAGAAGTGAAGGAAAGAGTGCTAGCGGCGGTGGCGGCGCTCCTCCTTCTCTTTTCCTAACGCCCTTGTTGCTTCCAGCAGCCGCTGGCTTGAGTGGCAGAGCAGGCTGCTTGCTTCCCTTCCCGCTGTGGCTGCGCTGCTCTCGCTTGCTTGCTCGCTCTCGAAGCCAAGCCAGACAAAGTTTCCTCCCCGCGCGAGATGCCTCACAGCCGCGCGCTCCCTCGACAGCCAGCTCCTGCCCGCGTCTCCCGCCTGCCTCTTGCCTTATGCCGCCAGCTGATGGTGGCTGCTGCAGCCTTCCCAGCAGGCGACTAGAGCAGGGCAGCATCGGAGCTCCAAGGCTCCTTCGGCCGCTTGGCTGGAGAACGGCGGGGATGCGGCTGCGGCTGTTTTTGAGCTCCCCCTGGCTCGGAAGTTTTAGTACCCGGCGTATAAGACGACCCCCAACTTTGGAGAAGATTTTCAAGGGGTAAAAAGTCGTCTTATACGCCGGCACATACGGTAGGCAAAGGGCTTTGGGTTTTTCACCTTTGCTTTAGAGCAAAGCTTCCAGTAGTAAGTCACATAACCATCAAGTTTACACTGCTGGTTTGTTTTGAATATCCAAGATAATAATTGGATGGTGAATGTTTTCATTTTGCTACTGGGTTCATTTCTGGATGTCACCACATCTATACAACCATATGTACAGTACAGTACTGTTCATAGATGCTGGCAGTTCCCAGTTACAGAATATACAGTTTTCTCTTAATTTGAGGGATTTGGGCAAAAAGGTAAAAGACATGGTATAAACAGAAGGCACTGAGAAATTATATGTAATTTGCTTTAAAACATTCATTTATCTTTCCTTAAAGGGATCAACCAATTTTTGTGTTACTGAGCCAATTTCTCTATAGTTAAAATTGGTACATTTCTGACTATATGTACATGTAATCAACCTGTAGTTCAGTTTGGGGCAAGGATTTCTGGACCCACAACTTAAATAAATTCCTTCTGAACATGATTCAGATTGCTTGGAAGTGGAGCAAGTCCAAAGACAAGAAAAGTTGAACCGCAGATTTATGGCCGACATATGAAGAGGAAAAGGAAAACCTTTAGCAAAATCTATTTAAGAACTCACTGGGGAAAGAAGGTGCAGATTGATGGATTGAAGACTGAATGGGAGTTGCCACTTGGGTAGCACTTGAGGAATGAACAACAGAAAATCTGTTTCGGGCAGAAATGAAGAACAAATAGCCAGGAGTCAAAATAAGCAGATGCCACTTCACATGTACAGAAAACGTAGCCCAAGAGCAGCAAGTTAATCAGGTTCGGAAGGCAAATGATCAGGGTGAAAAAGAAGGAGCAAAAGGTGCTGGCAGGAAATAGAAAAGAATGATGGCACAGATGGGAAAGGTGGCAAACGCTTCAAAGTGATGGCTGCATACTTGATTTTAGTCAACAGAAGAGAGGAAGTTGCATTGAGCAAGGTTAATTGAAGACCAGGTGTATTTCAAGACAGAAGCTGATCCTCCAACTAGTTCCACTCCTCCCGGAGTTTAATATTAAATGTCCTTCAATCTGCTCTTTGTTATCCATCTCTGCTCAGTTGTACCCTGTTCTATATTAAAAACTATGTAATTCTAGAGATTGCTTGGTGATCTTTTTCAAGGACGACTTTTTTTCAACATGTATGGTTAAGTAGTCTGCTCCTCCCCACTGGAGTATTATTCTTCATAGCAAATATTTATTTCAAAGGAAGACAGGGAGTTGTCACTTGAGCATGCTGTGTTTTTAAATATAATGCTCTTCTTAGTATAAGGTGAATGGATTTAGCATGTCTGGTATATGTAGGTTTGATGAATGGTTAGTGCATAGGCCAAGCTATAGACCAGGAACTAATAGCTGGAGCAATATGACTTGTACAATACAGGTACACCTTGACTTACAATTACAATTAACCACAAAATTTCTGCAAGAGAGTTTTTACATCAGTTTCACCCCATTTTGTAATGTTTCTTGGCACAATTCTTAATTGAATCACTGCGGTTGTTAAGTTAGTAATACAGTTGTTAAGTGAAACTGACTTCCCCCATTGACTTTGCTTGTCAGAAGGTCTCAAAAGACGATCACATGGGCCAGGGACACTTCAATCGTCATACATACATGCCAGTTACCGAGTGTCTGAATTTTGATCACGTGACCATGGGGATGCTGCAGCAGGTGTGTGAAAAAAATAAATCAAATTTTCAGTGCAGTTGTAACTTTGAACAGACACTAAATGAATGGTTGCAAGTTGAGGACTACCTATACCAAAAATTCAAACATACCTTCATATGGTACTTAATAGAACTCTCCGGTGTAAGTACTCACATATAAACAGCTAGCTTTTCTCACATTTTACAGTGAAGTATATAATCCTTAAGGAAACATCTGGTTCTTCCCTAGAATGATCTTTTTTCCAGCACTGTCTTGAAGTCAGCTTTCTACAAAATCATAAGCATCTTTAAGTCTAAATAAATCTGCCTTCTGTCAGAGGAATAATCACAATCCACACAACCTAAGAAATACATCGTCTGGCTAGCATAGGTTGATTCTAAACAGGAACAGCCTTTGGCATTTTGACACCCTAGTTCAGTGATGGCGAACCTTTTTTTGCTCAGGTGCCAAAAGGATAGGCGAACGCGCGATAGCGGACGCGCACATGCCCACACCCATAATGCAATGTCCTCCCCCTGTGCATGCGTGCACAACCCCTCCCGCTGCCCCCCCCCGTGCATGCGTGCAGGCCTCACTGAAGCCTCCGGACTTCCGGTAGGCCCGTTGGGCCGTTTTTTGCCCTCCCCAGGCTTCAGGAGGCTTTCCTGAAGCCTGGGGAGGGCAAAAAACGGCCCAACGGGCCTACCAGAAGTTCATTTCTGAACTTCCGGTAGGCCCATTGGGTCCATTTTTTGCCATCCACAGGCCCCGGTGGCTTTCCTGAAGCCTGGGGAGGGTGAAGATGGCTTCCCCCCGCCCTCCGGAAGGCCGAAAATCAGCTGGCCAGCACACACATGCACACTGGAGCTGACATAGGGCAATGCCTCGCATGCCCTCAGATATGGCTCTGGGTGCCACCTGTGGCATGCGTGCCATAGGTTCGCCATCACGGCCCTAGTTACAAAAAAATAGGAAAGCTGCTCTCCCACTATCAAGGTTTCTTCAATAATTAGGCCAGTTAGCCTTCTTCTGCTGTCCTGCTAGGGCTTTAATTTGCTCTGCAATTCCGCAGGAAGCATTACGAGTTGTCCAAATCTTTACTCTGTTTGTATTATCATTCCAGTTCTTCACAATTTAAAATATTCGTGGGGCATTTAAAATGAAACGACTTGAAAAAAACATTTCCTCCAAGGGAAGAACTGTTCAAATATTTTTGCCCAGCTGTTTTTGGATGTAAGATAACTCATAACTCGGTTGTTTGCTCATGATCGTTTATTTGTTTTGCACGGTTTCCTTGAGCTCCCAGTTCCCACAAATCACTCTCTCAATTAGGTTAGATGAATAATCATTGACCAAAAAAAGGGCAAAAGGCACTAATTTTGTAAAATTTGCATATAGTATGTTATATAGATAAATGCACAATTGGAAAATTATTGTAATTTAGTCTTAACAGAAAATGAGCTAATAAATTTCCCACCCGGCTTACCTCCAAACTTTTAAATTATTTTGCATCTCACACTAAGTCAACCAAATGAGTTCTCTTAATTAATTTATCCCCATGATTATGAAGATCTTGTTTCAAAATCAATTTCAATAAATTAACTGTATTCACTTCAATCATTCACAATATTATCTTATTTAAATCAAGTTAAATTAATGATAAATAGCTGTGGAATTGCAAATTCTTTCTGATAGAGGTAGGAATGGGATTCTGACTGAGAGAAAGAGAAAAAATAGACTGATGCATAGCAAATCTTTTTCTAAACTAGGTAAGTCAGCCAAACAGAAGAAGCCTATAGTTAGAATCATTTCCTTTTCTTTTGTATAACTGACCCTGGAAAGCAAATGGAAACATTAATTCCCTGTCTGTCCAGAGGCATCTGAACTTTTGATTCTCACCTTTTACCAACAACTCAGCTGCAGTGGCATCTTACCTTTGGTTATCTTTAGTGTGTGTTTAAAAAGAAAAACAAACCAGCAGTTACCTCATTTCAGCTTTTTGTCTAGTACCCAAAAAATCAGAACTAGAAGCCTCCTCAGGCAGTCTTTAAAATACAGATAGTCCTCGACTTACAACAGTTTGTTTCGTGACCATTCAAAGTTACAACAGCACTGAAAAAGGTGACTTATGACCATTTTTCAGAGTTAAGACCTTTCCAGTATCCCCATGATCATGTGATCAAAATTCAGATGCTTGGCAACTGGTTCATATTTGTGGCCATTGCTGTGTCCCAAGGTCGTGGGATCACCTTTTGCAACTCAATGGGGAAGCCAGATTCACTTAACAACCAGATTACTAACGTATCAACTGCAGTGATTCACTACTGAGGCAAGAAAGGTCATAAAATGGGGCAAAATCCACTTAACAAATGTCTCACTTAACAGAAATTTTGGGCTCAGGAAATTGGGGTCGTAAGTTGAGAACTACCTGTACTGATAAGTCCAGTAGAAAAGAGGGCACCTGGCAATAACTGCTTCCCCCCAAAATAAATGAGGAGCTGAAGCACAAATCAACATGAACACTGAATGAGCAGGAATAAGTTACTCAAGCTAATTACTGTCATAAATACATGCCAGTTGCCAAGCACTTGAATTTTGATCATGTGACTGTGGGAATGCTGCCTCATAAGCGTAAGTTACTTTTTTGAGCACTGTTGTCAGTAGTGGGTTTCAATTACCTTTGCTACCGGTTCGCTATTGGGAGCGCGCGGGCACGGGCAGCGCTTCTGCACATGAGCAGAAGCGTCTGCGCATGCGCAGAGACGTCCGGGCGAGTGGACGGAGCCTCCCGCCACCGCCGCTACCAGTTTGCCTGATCCAAGGTAAACCGGTAGCAACCCACCACTGACTGTTGTAACTTTGAACAGTTGCGTGGATATCCATTTTGTTGGAAGATGAAACAAAATGAACGATCATAAGTCAAGGACTACCTGCACTGTTGTCTTTTCTGGCCACATCTATGCTTCTCTCTGATCAAAAGTCAATCTGTTCTTTGGATCAACACTAATAAATAACTCTGCTATCAATCTCCATAAGGAGCCAGAAACTTCACTTGTTTTGATTTTTTAAAATGATGGAAGGCAAGTTTACTAGGATAGGTCAGTAGAAATCCAAGTTCTGACTTCATCTGCATTCCAATTAGATAAATTTACATTTTCTCGCTTTTGAAATGTGCTGAAAAATCTTGAATTTTCTTATTTGTTTAACAGTTACAGTTAAGAGTTTTCAGTATCAATGGCCAACTTGGTAATATTTGTGACAGTTTCCCTATAAAACAAAATGCAATTGAATAGCATTTTGCAAGTGTGTAACCGCCTTTATAACATCTTTCATCTTCCAATGAAATGGATATCCACGCCACTTTATCAAAAAATGCCTGGCCATTCAGCCTTCTACAGTATAGCCAACTCAAGCTATGAAAAGGATAACACTACCACATCAAAAACATCTCAGAAACAATCAAATATTACAGCCACTGTAGCACACAAATCACCTAAAGCCCTCCAAAACATATTAAATAAACTAAAGGACCCAGCAGCCCACGAATTAAAAATAGGAGTCACCTACAACATATAGTGTAAGGACTGTTCTAGCCGCTACTACCAGTATGTAGGAGACAAACAGAAAACTAGCAGTGCACATCCATGAACAACAACTAACAATCAGAAGACACAATGAAGACTCGTTAATCTCACAACACATATACAGATTCAACCATAGTTTCAAGTAGGAAACTGTGAGCATCCTAGACTGGGTGTCGGCAACCCGTGGCTCCAGAGCCACATGCGGCTCTTTCATCCCCCTACTGTGGCTCCCTGTCAGCTGAACCCACCACTGGCTGCCCCCCCCTTGCCCTCCCTTCCCAGTCACTCCTCGCCTGGCCTGAGAAGGTAAGGGCAACGGCGGGGAATGGAGACTCGCTCCATATTCCAGAGCGGGAGCAAAGCACCCCTGTACTTGCTGGATCTCGCGGGCACTTCTTCCAGCCCTTGTTGGTGCTGTGCGCACCTCGGTCGCTCGGGGAAATGCGCGACTTGCTCTCTGCCCTGAGACACTGGCCCAGTCCGGCTGTGGCCAACAATGCTGCTCTTGTTACCTACATAGCCTGCCCGCTGCTCTCACAGTACAGTTAAACTTAGTGTGCTTCACAATGGGGGAAACAGCATCCCCTCCTCCTTCTGGAGCCCAGTACGACACGGAGCATTGGCCGCAGCCGGGCCAGGCCAGTGTCTCAGGGTGAAGAGCTTCTCAGACCAGGCGAGGAGTGACTGGGAGGCGAGGGCAAGGGGCAGGGCCAACGAGTGGTGGGTTCAGCGACAGGGAGCTACAGCAGGGGATGAAAGAGCTTCATTTATCTGGGAACCTGAAATGACTCTTGATTTAAATCATATGGTAAAAAGCACCCAAAGAAGAAATAACAACATCAGCAAAAAAAACAAAAACACCCAACCCTCGCCTGGAAATGGTTCAAGAGGGAACACACAAGAGAGAGAGAGAGAGAGAGAGAGAGAGAGAGAGAGAGAGAGAGAGAGAGAGAGAGAGAGAGAGAGAGAGAGAGAGAGAGAGAGAGAGAGCTGTTTCCCCACAGAAAATAAAACACCAGGAGCCACAAAACCTGGATAGGCGTGGCCAACATGACTGGGTGGGAGTGAGTGATGTTGAGTTGGCCACGCCCACCCAGTTTTGTGGCTCCCAGTGTTTTCTTTTCTGTGGGAAACGGGTCCAAATGATTCTTTGAGTGTTTAAGGTTGCAGACCCCTGTCCTAGACCAAGCTAAATCCCAAAATGTTAGGAAATTCCTGAAAGCTTGTCATTCAGACAAATCAGCCATCAATAGATGAACAGAGATAAACCACATTTACACACCATCCAAAAGACAAAATAAAAAAGCTGCAAAAGAAACAAAAAGATCAGAATACATCCTCACGAATGAAGGCAAATATACGTGTCCCAGGAAAGTATTGCTGGATCCAATCAGGGTTGGTCACCGGAACCAGAGATTTAGTCTTCCAAGCTTTCAGACTCATGCTGGAGCCCATCCTCAGGAGCCCAAAAGCTCAGAATACTAAATCTCTGGTCCCAGTGACCAACCCTGATTGGATCCTTCAGAATAAATCCTCTCCAGATGCCTACACCAGTGGTGAAATTCAAAATTTTTCCCTACCAGTTCTGTGGGCGTGGCTTGTGGGTCATGTGACTGGGTGGGCATGGCCAACTCAACATCACTCACATCGGGGGGACACCTCACCTGGCTTCTCCCCTCCCAGCCACTCCTTGTCGCGAATGGCAGGAAAATGGGGAGGGGAATTTTCCTGCCTACCATCCTTCCCTCAGTTTGTGCTGAGCTTCAGGAATGGATGACAGGCAGGGAAATCTCCCTCCCTATTTTCCTGCCTTTCATGAAAACGGCTCAATTCCGAGCCTTCAGCGTTGCAATCCTGGGATATGGCTGAAGGCTCAGAATGCCTCTGCTTCAGCGCAGAATGACTTTCGCCCTTCTCTTTCTGGGCGCGGGGCTTCTGCCTGTTGGGCCACTTCACGAAGCTGGCAGCTCCGCAGCCAGCCGCTTTGCTTTTTCCCTCTTTTTCCTCATAGGAGGCTTGCGTGGTGGCACCAGCAGAAGGGGGAGGCAGAGGCGATCCCAATGCACCAGCCCCTTCATCCCACTGTCTCTTGGCTGCCTGCAACTGCACCGAACAAGCACCAGCACGGGGCATCTGGATTGCCTGCCTCCCCCATGCCGGTGCTGGTGCCGCTGCGCAAGCCTCCCACAAGCCTCCCAAAAAGAGGGAAAAAGCAAAGCAGCTGGCCGTGGAGCTGCGGGCTTTGGGAAGCGGCCCAACAAGCACGAGTGCTGCACCCAGAAAGAGAAGGGCAAAAGTGGTATTTGCACTGCCCCAAGGGGTCAGTGGGCTGCAGAGGCGAAGGCAAGCTCCAGGGTGGCAGCGGCGCTCCGGAAGGGCGGGCGGATGTCCCCGGGCTGCACATGTGCACCGCATGTGCAACCCCGGGACATTTGCCCGCCCTCCTGGAACGCCGCCGCCATCGCCCCTCTCAGCCCCAGCGCAGCAGCTGCATCTCCCCCAAGGGCTGGCCGCCCACCCACTGGCTGGCCCGGCCCGGAAGCAGTGCATCTCCCATCACGGGCTGGAAGAGGGAGCGCTGGGAAGGCCGCATGGAAGGCAGGCAAGCATGGCAGGGCCGCAAGGAAGGAAGTAGGCTGCTAGCTCCCTTCCCCACGGTCCACGGCCAGGTGGCCCTGACATGCTTGCTTGCCTGCCTTCCACGCGGCCTTCCCGGTGGCCCCCGTGGCCAGCTTGTGGAGGCAGGCAAGCGCCCATGGCGAGTGGGGCAAACCAGGGGTGTTTTTTACTGGCTCGGCAAACGGATTTAAATCATCCCTATCGGCTCGCCCGGTCAAATTTCACCCCTGGCCTACACCCAGATAAGGAAGTATTAATACCAGACAAACAACCAAGCAGAAAACAATACTCTGATCAAGGAACTGCCAAGGGGAAAACACCACCAATACTGTCAGGGCAAGCCACTATATATAAAACAAACCTCACACTTCCTATCACTGATGATATTACCTGGTCTGGTAATGAAATGTCTGCAAGCAAACAACCAAGCTCAGAGCACTAAGGACTCCACTAATTCATTTCTACTCTACTCTCTTACCTACTCTTCAGAGTAGATAATGTATGGGTGGTGTTTCTTTTCTCCCCCTCTCTTCTCCTTCTCTTGAGATTATCTAGGACTATTATTGGAAATTAATCACAGAGAAAGGCAATGAATGTGATCTATCGTTCTTTAAAAGTGCACCGTAGTGATTATATAAAAATCTATTAAGAGGACAGAAAATTTAAGAGCAATGTTGTTTTCAAAGGGAAATTCAGCCTTAGCCTTTGATGCCGGAAGAGATGAAGAGAAGTAGGGAAAGAGAAAGAATCAATTCTTTAAACAGATTGAAATGAAGGCCCACAGAGCACAAAGTTATAGTAAGCTGGTTTATCAGCTGGGGGTCACCCTATAAGAAAGCCATCCCACTGTTTGCAATCTCTCTAGGGCAATATCCTGTATATCAGCAAAAATTACAAACATAAAACTCATTGACAGATTTATGGACATGGCAGCCTAATAGCAATAGGAGGAAAAAAGGACTTTTCATTCCAACAGGACTCTGATCTTGGTATCCATACCACCATCTCACCAGGTAAGAGGTAGAGCCGAGGTGGCGCAGCGGTTAGAGGCAGTACTGCAGGCCACTTTAGCTGACTGTGATCCGCAGGTCAGCGGTTCAAATCTCACCGGCTCAGGGTTGACTCAGCCTTCCATCCTTCCGAGGTAGGTAAAATGAGGACCCAGATTGTTGGGGGCAATGTAAATATACATTGCTTATTGGTGTAAACGATTAGAGAGTGCTTGCACTGTGAGGCGGTATATAAATCTCACAAATAAATAAATAAATAAGTACAGCAACTTCCTTTCTTTGCCTCCCTTGTCTGCAAAATCATTTGGAATTATTATGACAAACTCTATGTATCCTGTATCAAAATGCAACGGTTTCTGAAATGTCTGGACAGGTTCTGATTGATTAGCCAGACTGCATGAAAAGTGTAAAATCACATTCCAGAATTATATTTCAAATTAATAATGTATTCACAAAGAGTCATAAAAAGCCTACTAAAGTGGAAACTTGCTATCTTTTCCTGGATCAGAGGAAGAAACTGGTGTGATTCACCTTCAGTAAAACAATACTTGTTAAATTGTAGATCAATAGCAACAACAAAAACCATATGCCAAATGTAGAATGGGGTCTCCTGCAAAAAGTCTATGGAAGTAAGTAGTAGTTTAGAAGTAGTCTGCCACTTTTCTACTGTATTTCAGTATTTGCTAAGAACATTTGATGAGTTGCTTTGAATAATTTTTCTGATGTTTATACCATAGTATTAGAACAGAGTTCCCCAACCTTTCTAGCTTTGCGGATAGACGTTGGGTGGAGAGGAGAGAGGAGAAAGGGGATGGTTTTGCACGAGCGGCAAGCACGCGGCACGCACACGCATAGCTTCATTTCTGTGAGCGGCGGGCAAGCACGCACACTGCTTGTGCAAATGAAGCCTGCATGCACACGCTCACCCATTACTCGTGCAAGTGAAGATGCGTGCACACGCATGCCCATCCTCCACTTTCACGGCCTGGTTCTGAAAGGCTCAAGGCCCAGTAGTGGGCCACAGCCCTGGGGTTGGGGATTCCTGTATTAGGACAAACCAACAGTATACCAGTAGTCTTCGGTGTACGACCACAACTGAGCCAAAAATTTCCACTGCTAACCAAGACAGTGTAAAGGGAGTTTTGCCCCATTTTATGACCTTTCTCTCCACAGTTGTTAAGTGAATCACTGCAGTTGTTAAGTTAGTAACATGGTTGTTAAGTGAATCCGACTTCCCCATTGACCCTGCTTGTCAGGTCACATGTCGTACCGCAACAGTCGTGTGGAAAAATGGTCATAAATCACTTTTTTCAGTGCCCTTGTAACTTCAAATGGTCACTAGAAGAATGGTTAAGTCAAGGACTACCTGTGCTGAATGTGAGGAGAATTATTTTAAATGAAATAAGATCTTACATGAAGGATATGGGTGGGGGTTAGGGTGCCATTCTTTTTCCCCTGACTTCATAATTGACAGTATTATACAGATAATATTACCCCTATAAGAGTAACAAAATTCAGAATTCACCCACTTCTGTTTTGGGATCAAGATAAAGAAATTTAGAAATATAGAAATTTCACAAAGGAGACTTCTAACTCGTCAGATCATTATGCCACTATAGTGTAATTACAGAAAGGTATTACAGAGTCTTCCACACACTTAAAAAAGTATGCTACAAAGCTAGCTGAATTGAGAACAGATCAAATCTTACAATTTTTAATCCGCTTCAAACCCATAATTCTTCTCACGGAGTGGAACCCCAGAGGGTCAAGCTAGGGTATCAGGGTATTAACGTTGCTTATTTGTCTTTACTATGGATTCTAAAGTTGGTGACTTGTCAAGGACACAGATAAAGGGGAATAAAAGGCATAGATGCTCAGAATTTGAGATGGCCACTGTATTCCATGAATCTCGGGTTTCCCTTCCTCTTCCTTTCTCTTGCTTAAAAGGGTATTTGAGTAAGCCCCCTGGTTCTAAATCACCAGTGAGGATGGGCCTTTGGCCTGCTTCTGTCTTCCTGATCACAAAGGAATGCATCAAAATTACAAGACCCAATCTGTCTCATGTTAAAGAAGAAAGAAGGCAATTAACTAGGATTCATCTTCCTGGTTCTCTCAAGTCTAGTCGTCACAGAAAACAGATGAAAAGGTTTTCAAGGAGAGGACTTGGAGTTTCAGATCAAAATTGGAAAAAACACCAGGGATTATTTCAGCGAAGATTCCTGCAAAATCACAGAGTATGCTTCTATGGAAACCAATCCCTGCATGCAGCTCTTACAGCAAAGAAATCTATTCACAGGGCCATGGAAGACGACCTTAATTAATCACCGTCATTTTTTTTCTATTTCTCGAATATTACCCCAACTCCCTCCAAATTTCTTGCCATGCTCTCCTGATTGGTTCTTTTAAGGAACAAGACAGCTGGTACAGCCAGGCCCTGGAGGACTTATCCAGCTCCATTTAAAGCCTGCGATAAAACCTTCACCAAGGCAGTTTCTACCATAAATCCTCATTCGTGATAGAACCATCCGTGGGCTGGCTTGACACTTTAACGAGATCATCAATTCCAGAGCAGCCCAAGTACGTTTTGGCCTGGGGAAAAAGGGAGGGAGGATTATAAGGGAAGGCAGATGCTTCATTCAGAATGATAAGAAAAGGGTGCTGAAGTCAGGCTTTCAAGAAAACTGGTTGTACCCCTCTATAATGAAATTTTTTAAAGGCCATAGCAAGATTTTGGAGAGGAGACAATACAGAGCACTCTCTAAGTCAGGGGTCCCCAAACTTGGCAACTTTAAGACTTGTGGACTTCAACTCCCAGAATTCTCCAGCCAGCATAGCTGGCGGGAGAATTCTGAGAGTTGAAATCCACAAGTCTTAAAGTTGCCAAGTTTGAAGACCTCTGCTCTAAGTAGAGGACTTTGCCTCTTTGCTGGACTTTTCACATGTTCTAGGAATACAAAAAGTACGGCATAACTTAATTCTGCAGAATCCCAACATCATTACCCAGAGAAACCTCTCTATTATATTTATTTCTTCATCCAAAACTCTAATTCTATCTCATTTCAACTTAATAAAAGTTGAACTTGCGCCTGCATATACTCTCCTTCTCCCCCACAAACTCCATCAGTTAATCTAGTATAGTTAGATAACTATACCAGATTAACTGATGGAGGTTGTGGGGGAGAGAGAGTGAGAGAGTGAGAGTATATGCAAGCTCTGGAATCGGAAGCCAAATAAAATTAGCATATAAAATTAACCAATTGTATTATGCAAAAGATGTATGGGTGGAATTATGCAAATGAACCACAGAAGAAGGAAGGAGGAAACATAGGAGGGATAATAACAGGACAGTTGCTAGAAATGATGACAGTAAAGACTCCTGTCCAAATGATGTTCAAATCCCAAATCAGTAGTCATTGGTGTGGAAAGATAACTGGAATCAGAGAACTGAGTTAACCATAAAGACAATCATTTCCTGTTTGTGTGTGTCGTCTACTCTCCATCTAAAGAGTAGGGTCTTCCTCCCTAGTTTTTGTGTTGTCTGCAAATATGGTACTTTCTAAGATCTGACATGACATTTATATACAGTTGTTGAACAGCAAAAAGCCTGGCTAAATCTGGAGTAGCCATTCAACCCTTCCTTCCAGCCTGATGCAGAATCATAGTTGAGTATGATTGTTCAACCAACTCTAAATCCTCTACTAATAGCATGGTTCGGTCCAACTTTTTTATCTTTCCTACCAGAATCTCATAAGAGAGTCTGTTGAATGTTTTCCAGAGCAATGGGTTGCTTTATGAAGATGATTAATAATCTTCTCCAGAATTTTGCATGGTATCAGTGTCAAACTAATTGACCTGTTTTTTCTCCCAGGTAATCTTTCCCCCCCATTTTTTTAGAAGATAAGAGCAACATTTGTCCTTCTCCAGTCCTCTGTTACTCTATGATTTCCTATCACAGAAAGGTACTCCCATGTGACATCTGAAGGATCATTCATGACTCTGGGATGAAATTGGCTTGATCCCTGAGAGATAAAATTGTTCCTTAGCCATTTCTTTATTTATTCCCAGGCTCCCATCCCTTTCCTTTCCAACTTAGCAATAGCACTATAGCAATAGCACTTAGATTTATATACCGCTTCATAGTGCTTTTACAGCCCTCTCTAAGCGGTTTACAGAGTTCAGCATATTGCCCCCAACAGTCTGGGTCCTCATTTTACCGACCTCAGAGGGATGGAAGGCTGAGTCAACCTTGAGCCTGGTGAGATTTGAACTGCTGAACTGCTGAACTAGCAGTCAGCTGAAGTAGGTTGCAGTGCTGCTTTTAATCACTGCGCCACCTCGTTCACCACAACTTGTTCAGCTTAGATCCATTTGAACACAATTTCCATTCTGAAAGACAGTCAAAACAATGGACTTGAGCTCTGTTTCACTACTACATATTATTTTTATTTTATTATTATTTATTTATTAAATTTGTTTGCCTCCCATCTTACTTCAAGGATATTATCGTCCTATAACCTTCTGCCAGCAGTGGATCCACCCCTCCTTTTTCTTCTGGTGAATGATGCTATTTCATTGCTAGATAGAATTTATTAGAATCTATCTAATATTTACAAATGCTGTTTTATGTTAACATACCCAAAATGTAATGGGTGCCTTTTTCCTCCCCTCTCAGCCTGGCTAATGGAAAAAAGGGGGGAAAGCATTTTGCTCTCCCTTTCCATCAGACAGAGCCTTTCAAGCAGCTTTTAAGAAGTCCTCTGTGTGTCTATGTGTATGTTTGTGTTTGTATGTGTAACGTTTTTGAACTCAGCAGCCCTTTTGTTTAGTCCCACACCAGGATTTAATTGAGAAGGAATGTCCTTGAACAAATGCAGAAACATCCTCAGTGTACTTCCTGAGAAAGAAAGAAAGAAAGAAAGAAAGAAAGAAAGAAAGAAAGAAAGAAAGAAAGAAAGAAAGAAAGAAAGAAAGAAAGAAAGAAAGAAAGGAGGGAGGGAGGGAGGGAGGGAGGGAGGGAGGAAGAACGAAAGAAAGAAAGAAAGAAAGAAAGAAAGAAAGAAAGAAAGAAAGAAAGAAAGAAAGAAAGAAAGGAGGGAGGGAGGGAGGGAGGGAGGGAGGGAGGGAAAAAGAAAGAAAGAGAGAGAGAGAGAGAGAGAGAGAGAGAGAGAGAGAGAGAGAGAGAGAGAGAGAGAGAGAAAGAAAGAAAGAAAGAAAGAAAGAAAGAAAGAAAGAAAGAAAGAAAGAAAGAAAGAAAGAAAGAAAGAAAGAGCTATGGCACCTGGTGTACATATTTCCTTTCTGTTAATTTTTGCTTATCCCATCAACTTGAAACATTAGTACAAACAAAATATTCTGCTGTGTGTATAAATAAGTAAAGCAGCAAACCTGGATGTAAACAAGTAAGCCAGGCTAAATTGCCAAGGCAAAAGGGAGCAAGAAGATGCACTCTCAAAATCATCAAAAGAATAGAGTGTAAGATTTCCCCCCATATCATCTAAGTCTCCAATTTCAGGTCCTTTATGCCTTATGTCAAGATGAATTGTTATTTCTGTTCAAGGCTATAATAGAGTGCAATGAGGTGGGGTGGGTAGAATTGCTGAATTATAAACAATATCTATTCTGACTCTGAACGTAAGAAAACACCATGTCTATGGAACAAGAATTTCATCCACTTCAGCTTTCTTCTTGATCGCTTTCTCAATTGTTACAACAGTCTCCCGGAGATGGGACATGTTGTTTTCCTCGGAGGAAAAACAGCAGTATCAGAAAACAAACAATATAGCATTTCCCCCATGTCATCCACATTCCTTCTAATTCACCCCCTCCTAGGAAGTGACCTTTCTGAAACTAACATGCATGGAAAGCCCACTGGACCTTATTTATTTATTCATTACATAAAATTATATATCGCTGGTCTCCAGGCAGTTCACAAACAATAAAGCACACAATATAATAAATCAACTCAATTAAGTATCCTAAAACTCACAGTAGCAGTAACCAAATTCTACAATAACATTAGATACTAAAAAAAATGGGTTATTAAAAAACCAACAAAAAGATAGCCCAAAGAACAGGCCTCAAACTCCCAGAGAATCAAAAACATCTTTACTGCCTTCCTAAAGATGAACAATAGGGAGGCCAATCAGATTCTAGGTCAGTGTTTCCCAACCTTGGCAACTTGAAGATGTCTGGACTTCAACTCCCAGAATTCCCCAGCCAGCATTCGCTGGCTGGGGAATTCTGGGAGTTGAAGTCCAGACATCTTCAAGTTGCCAAGGTTGGGAAACACTGTTCTAGGTGGAAAGCATTCCAGAACAATAGGGCAATCACTATTTTAGCATATGCATCAGGATAATTTCTTCCCAAATGTTGGTGAAGAAATTCTAAAAGGAATTGGGTAGAAGAAGAAAGAGATGCATCACCTATGCTTTTCCAACTCAGAGTGCCATATGAAAAAGGAAAGGTTCTTCTCTAGTTCCTACAATATCATGTCTACTTCCTTGTTCTTGCAAAGATACAAGGATCATGCATCACCCGTTTTCTTCACGCTCCCTAAGGCTTATGTCCACCAATAGACAAGGAGATCAATGGTTCCTACATCCATACTTTCCTTTTGTACAGAGATTAGTATGCCCGTTCCTCTTTCCTCAAAAGAGGCTGGTTTTCTAGAGGGTTATAAAACTTGCATTCAATTGGCCCTCTGAGAAAGCGAAAGCAGTTGCTTGGTTATCATCCTATCTCCAGGAGCATCAATCACAGAGAAAAAGTAGAGAGACAATGACCCAAGAGATGAGGGTTTCATAATTGCTGGCAGCTAGACTGTAAGCAAAGTTTTCATTTTATCCTTCCACCTTCGCTTCCTGACTTCATATTCCGATACTCCTAGCGAATGAAAACCTTCAACAGGCATTTGTAGAAGCTGTTTTATATGCATTACTTTTTTATTTTTAAAGCATTCATGTCTATATCTGCAGACAGGACTCATTATACCTCAAAATATTTTTCCTACAGTTTGTTCTTTTAATCAGAGACCGATTTATTAGAGATTTAAGATTGCAAAGAGAGAAAGGTATTCATTCACATAATAGAGATTAATGTATTTCTGTGTTACATTAGATCTCATGTAAAACTAGGCTTAGTGTCATTTTTCATGAAATCATTTCAAAGCTGGTGGGTTGGGTCTCAAATATATGAAAGAAACATAAGATCAAGAGATTTCTAGAACTCAATTACCTCATTATTCCTGTTTAAACACATACCTTTTAACACAATTCTATTTTACTATTTTCCCCTCATATTAGATTTGTGCAGTGTGAAATATATATTGATTATATAAAAGCATCAGGTCTTCTGGGGAGATACTCTGTTGAATATCTATTTTTCTCTGTTTCTCCCCAATTTCTGCTTTATCTGCACTGGTACCTAAGCAGCCACCCAAAGATGAACCATTTAACTGAGGAGACAGAAACTGTGACTGACATGAAAAGAAACAACAGCAGGATATATCCACATCAAAGGCTTCAGCTGTGTTTAGGACACCACCTGCAGTTCTCCCATTCACAGCTCTGCTTGCCTAGAGCAGATTGAGGAAATGCCCTCTTAATACAGGAGATTGCAGTTACAAAGCTGCCAGCCCATAACCACTTCTACCCTAAGGAAGTTGCCTTCATTCTATGCAATGGGACATTTTTATTTATAGCAAAGTAGCAATGCAGTGTGTGACAAGAGTGTAGGATTGCAGAATAAGCAGCTGTGAGGGGATATTTGCTGTTATTTCTAGAAGGATATTCACTAGACAACCAAAGCCTGAAGCAACATTTTAAACAAAGCATTACATATTGGTCATGTGGAATTATATGAAACACTATCTCCATTACATACATAAAGAACTGGTTCATAAATTTTAAAAAATGTATTATCAAACCAAGACTATATATCCAGGGTAACACTGTATTTCCATTCTAAAGAGTACAGGTAGTCCACATATAGCAAGCCCGATTAGGACAGGCAACTTGGTCATTAAACCAGGTGGTTGGTAGGTGATAGGCAGTGGTGGGTTCCTACCAGTGCGGTCCACTCTATAGCACCGGTAGCGGCCCGCTGGTGACGTCACAGTACCGGTGCGGTCGGTTGCTGGTGCCTGGGCGCCACCATTTTTTAAAAAAAAATTAATTTATTTTTTTAAATTTTCTTCTGCGCATGCCCAGAAGCCGAGCTTCCGGCACTGCGCATGTGCTGCCTTCCTACCCCACAGTGAGTCCAAGCAGGGGAAGATGGCTGAGGGAGTGTGTGAGACGCTGAAAGAGCAGGCAGCAGGAGCTATCTCCATTCCCCTCCCTTCAGCAGTCCAAGAAGCCACGAACGCGCGATGATAATCCTAGGCATTTTCACACATTTGAGGCTTCTCGAGCTGCTGAGGGGAGGGGGAACGGGCGGCAGGACCTATCTCAGTTCCGCTCCCTTCAGCAGTCCGAGACGCCACGCCCACCCGGTCACATGGCTGGCAAGCCACACCCACAAAATAAGCCACGCCCACAGAGTGGTAGTAAAAAAATTAGGAACCCGCCCCTGGTGATAGGTCTGTAAAGCATAGGTCCTTTGCTTTACAGACCTATGAAGGTTGTAAATGTGAAGATTTATCATCAAATTACATTTTTATCACTGCTGTAACTGCAAATAGTCACTAAACAAGATAGTTACTAAATGAGGATTACTTGCAATCTTTTTCTATGCCTATCAATTCAAAGTTCTTCATGTATTGATATTTTTGTTTGTAAAGTACTATAAGTACATTTTTGTACTTTCAACTATATTAAAGATCAAAAGAAATTCTTTGTAACTTTTTCTTTCTTTCCTATTTTGCTTTTCCTTTTTTCCCTTTTTTTTGCATTTTTAGCTTTCTCTTTGATTTCCTTTCCCCCCTTATATATCAATTTGTGTTAGTTTTTATCTTCCTTTTAAAAACTTTTAATAAAATTATGTTTAAAAGTTAATAACAATATTAAAGAGGCCACTCTTGTCTATTTCAAATGATCCCAGTTCAGTAAAAAAAAAAATTGCAGCCTTTTTTCATACAGAGTATTATAGCCTGATTTTGACCAACAAAATCAGGAATGTTTAAAAATTGTAAATTATCTCTGTGAAGTAGACTCTGTAAATGGGTCACTTCAGCTTGAATATATTTATTTCAACACCATTTCAACATCTTTGGCAGACGGCTTATCAGAATTCTCAAGCTGAGTGAGGTTTTTGTCACATGAGTTAATTACTCCTGCCATTCTCTGATCTCTGCTTCTCTCCAAAAAGTTCTGTTTCACCTCATCCACCTGATTTCAATGAATCTGGTTTTTCTAAAGGACTGTAATTCATGAGTTTTTAAAGAGATAAACAACCACTGATATGTTTATTGTTGTCTTCCTTTTGCTGTAGCATTCTTTTGTAGGTGAAAAATAAATTAATATCCCCACCCTCCCATTCTTCAGATCCAAGTGGCTACAAGCTCCCCATCAGATGAAAAGATTTTATTTATTTATTTATTTATTTATTTATTTATTTATTTATTTATTTGTCAACACGTGTACAAGATAACAGGTATGATATAAACATAAACAAAAGCAAAGTATGTATAGGTAAATTTGGACAATAGGACAGAAGGACAGGGACGGTAGGCACGATGGTGCGCTTATGCACGCCCCTTAAATGAGGGGTAATTCCTATTTTTTGTGTTTGGGCCGGTAATTAACAGGGCAATAATTCAAATTAAGACAAAATGGGTTTTTTGCTTACCAATTAAATAATAGCACAGTAATTATGGAGATAGCCCTTAAATTGGCAAGGACTGAGACTGTGAATTCAGCACATTGCCATCAATAACCAGGAACTCCTGAATATTCTTCTTTTATTGCATCTGTCCATCTATATTTCTTACCTTGTAGATGTGAGAAGGATAAAAACTCAATGGAAAGCCATATCAAATCTTCCATAAGTACTTTCTTATATATGCACATGTTATACAATCGGTGGCTTCTTATATATGCACATCTGTTTTCATGCAGCAGTTTTAAAGGGCAAATAGTGGGGATTATATCCATAAACTGCTTGAATGAGAGACATGCCAATCAAAGAATGAAGAGAGTTGTTATATGCAAATTCTGCAAATGACAACAAATCAGACCCATTGTCCTGTTGCTAGGAAATGTAACAATGCATTTTTTCCAGCCTAATGTTAGTCTTCTCTAATTACCCATTCGATTGTGGGTGACGAGGTGATGACAAATGACGATGTATATTCAGCAACAGGAACAGGACTTTCCAATACCTGCCATAAATTTAATATGAAATCAAGATTGCATGATTGACCCAGTACTAAAAACAGTCCAGATATGAAAAGTCCTTCATATATGGAGGGCTACCAATGAAATCCAAGAAAATTTTTGTTCCATGGTCCTGCAGTAGAAAGGAGCAGCTTAGCAATAGACATGACAGGATGATATATAGTATTTGATATCCACCTTCACCGTTGGATAGAAGGCCAGGAATAAAACATGTACCATTTTGAACCCATATCCTACAATGTAATTGTATGGCAAAGTTGCAAAATATCTTCTCTGTTAGGGAGCAGAGCATATGATTTATTTGAATTGTCCTTGAGCAACAGGGAAAGGAAAAAAATCAGTCAGCGGCTCTATCAGGAGGTCATTCATTGTCAGTCCTGCAAGGCAGACCACACTAGGACACCAGAATTATGAATGTTAATACCACTTTTGTATTACCACTGTTGTAAGCAAATTCAATTCAAGAAATATACTACTGGCTCTAGCCATCTAGAGTGTCTGTTCTAGGGAGAAGAAGCAAAATTATCAGGGTTCAGGCTCAGGGCTGGGGAAATAGCAGGAAATAACAAATTCAGGGTTGTATGATACTACCACTGGAATTTAGGTAACAAAAAAAATTGAAGTGGGAGAAAAATTGTGCCCATCTGAACTGACATTAAATGAACTGAATTGCCTTCTATAGGTGCGCTAAATTCTTGTGATGTATATGCAACTGAACTGGATGGGTTGCTTCCTCTAACAGAGTGATATTCAACCTTTTCTTCACCACTGACCTCCTTTAAATGCTTTTTGTGGTCACGGACCATGGCCACGGACCCAAGATTTAAATCATAACATTTCTGCAAGACTCCGTGGACAAACTGTGATGACATTTATTTATTTATTTATTACATTTATATATCGCCTCACAGTGCAAGCACTCTCTAAGCGGTTTACACCAGTAAGCAATGTATATTTATATTGCCTCCAACAATCTGGGTCCTCATTTTACCTACCTCGGAAGGATGGAAGGCTGAGTCAACCTTGAGCCGGTGAGATTTGAACCGCTGACCTGCGGATCATAGTCAGCTAAAGTGGCCTGCAGTACTGCACTCTAACTGCTGCGCCACCTCGGCTCTTACATTGTGGCCTCCAGCAGTCCATGGACCATAGGTTAAGAACCACTGCTCTAACAAATGTCTCAATTGCTGAAATTTTACTTTTATTGCCAAGCAACTCTTCACTGAAGTTGTTCTTCCAGGGGGCATGCCATGATCTAACATCTTTCTCCTAACCTAACATCTGAGAGAGATGGAGCTCCCACATCTTGTGCCTTTCAAAGGAAATACATTTTGTAGCGCTAACTCCTGGCCCTATATCATGGAGGCATTTGGACAGAAAATTCAGTTTCTCTTTATCTTCCTATTTTATGGGGAGGTACACCAATCTTATAAAAAAATAAACTGAATCACACATTATTTTAAAAAGAAAAGAGGATATAAAAAAAGAGTTCAATTTGAAATATTTACATATAAACTATTAATTGTAGAAGAGTGCCGGTCAAGTCACAGGCATCATCCTAGAACAGTGATGGCGAACCTTTTTTCCCTCGGGTGCCGAAATAGTGCACGCACACGCTATCGCACGCCTGTGCGTGCCCACACCCATAATTCAAAGCCCCCCCACTTGCCCCACCCCCCTGCATATGTGTGCGTGACCCCCATTTCCCAACTTCCAGTGGGCCCAGTAGGCCCGTTTTTTGCCCTCCCTAGGCTCCAGAGGCTTTCTCGGAGCTTGGGGAGGGCAAAAATGCTCTCCCCCGCCACCCCGGAGGCCCTCTGGAGGCCAAAATCGCCCAAAACTCAGTTGGCAGGCACACACATGCGCGCTGGAGCTGAGCTAGGGCAACGGCTCGTGTGCCGGCAGATATGGCTCTACGTGCCACCTGTGGCACCCGTGCCATAGGTTCGCCATCACTGTCCTAGAAGAACCTCCAATAGAAAAATATACAGGAAAAAGAAAGATTGCAACAGATCTGAAGATGATGCTAATCTGCTTCTATTTAGAGAGGGAACAATCTGCATAAAACACATGAGGACTGAGCTTGTACAGAGGCGATACCAGAGACAATAAATTAGGTTGAAACTCATAGAGAAATAAATAAATCTTAGGATAAATCTTAAGTAATTTTTCCTGTTCCTGTACAGAATAGGTAGCCCTTGGAACAGATATTATATTTGTCAAAATTTGTGTGCCCAAAATCCTTGTCCTGTGAACTCCAACTTTAATAAGATGTTGGAGGATAATTTTAAGGCTCTGTTTCTATCTTCCCACTCCCAGCCCACAGCTTTTTGCTAGTTTCCTCCTGCTAGAGAACTGCCTACAATGTCTAAAAGAACAAAAGCTTTTCCACTTGGAAAGAGAGGTTTATAGAGGTTCTCTCCTTTGGCTATATGCTAAAAGCAAGCTGCTTACCCCACAAGGATTCTCTTTGAAACAGGAGGATATATATTTCTTGTCTGGGAAGCAGTTGTCAATATTGTGAATGCCGGATGGCATCAGAACATAGACCTATGTCTGATTAGTTTACTACCATAAGTTACAAGGAAAGCTGACATACTTTCTTCACATCAAAACTGTAACTCACAAAAAAAAGAAAAAAAAAAGAAATAGAGCAAGCACATTTCAGGTTTCAGATGTGGCAAAGCAGATTAGTTGGATAATAAATTAGAGCTGTGCAGTTGGCAGGGGCATACTTTTTTTTAAAGAGAGATTCTTTTGACTGGAACCTCACGAGGTGGTATGAGCATAATGAAAAGACACAAAGATGATAAATTAGAGTAAATGTGATAGAAACTCAATGTGCTATTTAGATTTGCATTTAGGGAAGAGCTGAATTGGAGATTTAATCCATACAAGTCACATTGGAGTATACCCATCAAAAGAACAGACTACATGCAAACAGACTCCAATATACTACAAGGCAATATTTTTATGTGGATACTTGTAAAATTAAGATGAAGATATGGGTAATATGGAGAGAGATTGTCTATAAACGTCACATCAAGTCTGCTTCTACATCATTGATCAATGTCTATCTGGCAGTATTAAACACAAGAAAATATTCAGTGAAGCTAAAGGGATCTAAAAATGTGCACACACCGTTTCTAGCCCAAAGATAATCATTGACTCTGAACATGCATGTGCTTAGCTGGTGCATATGCAAAGTGAAATCTGAAAAGCAACGCAGTCAGATTTAAGCATAATCAACCTTGCCAACCTGACAGTCTAACAAACAAAAAACTTGGACAAATTTGATGAGGGGTCCTTGGTGCTTTCTGAGCTTGGTTGTTTTCTTGCAGACGTTTCATTACCCAAACTAGGTAACTTCATCAGTGCTAGTGCTAACATTACTAGCTCTGATGATGTTACCTAGTTAGAGTAAGGAAACATCTGCAAGGAAACAACCAAGCTCAGAGAGCATCAAGGACCCCTTATTTCAACCCTGACCTACAAATATTCTCCTTTATTGGAAACACAAATTTTATATTTGAGAGGGTCATTTTTGATACGTATCTGTACCTAAAAAAACTTTGGTATTGAGATATTCAAGGATTTAATTCACATGCTATCACACCAACAGTCTGGGACAGATAAAGAGATCCTTATATTCAGGGGCTAATATTCCTTGATCCTAAACTCCTATGAGTGAAACTTAGTTACTTCATACATGGTTTTGTCACTGTGCAGCATGCATGTACTTGTATGCATGTGTGTTGCTATGCAGCATGTATGTACAAATTGGGAACCATCTAATTTGTGGAATACTCAGGCATAACAAAGTCAGGTGGACTGTTATGGTAGTTCTTCCTCTACATAACATCTGACACAGACCGTGACAGAGACTGCACAGGTGGGTTCCTGCTGGAGCTGTCCAGTGCGCAGCTCCAGTAGGGGGTGGTCAATTGCACAACCGCTCCGGAGCCCTCTCTGCCGGTCCACCTGGCGCGTCGCCATTTTTCCCGGTGATTTTGGGCCGATTTTGCTTCTGCGTATGCGCGGAAGCAAAATTGCACCGAAATCTCGCGAGGGGATGCGCGTGTGTGAGATTTCGGTGAGATTTTGCCTCCGCGCATGCGCAGAAGCAAAATCGTGCGAGGGGGCGCGTGTGCGTAGCGAGCGCGCATGCGCCCAAAGCGTGGAGATGCGCATGCATGGCTCTGGCAGCGAAGTAAGTGAGCAACCCGCACCTGAGAGACTGTCTCCTGGGTTGCATGGTGATTAAATTGATTCGGTGTAACTCTACTCATAAATTCTACCCTACCCAAGCCAAAGAAAATCTCATTTTTTATTTAAAATAATCATAAATGTGGAAATACCACTTTAAATTTAATTTAATTAATTACATTAATATTCAAAGTCCTTCTCTGATTCTTCACCTTCTGAAATTAAATTGCTGATAACCAAAGAAGAGGGTGTCTCAGTTCTGAAACTTCCCGCAGAAATATATTTAACACCACACCAGAGAAAATCCATCTGGTTTGTCTCATTCTTTCAAATAGTATCTGAATTAAAATATTATTTTATCTTCTGCTTTTACATTTTTTTATTATCTTTGTTTAGTGCCATGTTTATTGTATCATTCTGAGCTGTCTTGAGATCAGCCAAGAAGAAAGTTTTTAAAAAATAAAGACACGGTTCATGCACTTAAGAATAAAAAAAGTGTGGTTTGAGAGCTTCTAAAGATTGAATATATTAATACATTTATGATGGTGCTGGATTAATGTTGAAAAAACAGGAACCATTTAAAATAATTGACCAGGAGTTATAACTCTTCTTAACTCTGGAACCTAAATAGGCTACACCAAATATTCCATTTGCTTTTATTAGAATCAGGAATAGCATCAACTGTAAAGAATGATTGTTAGATATATAACCTGCAATGCTG
This sequence comes from Diadophis punctatus similis, assembly GCA_023053685.1. Lineage (NCBI taxonomy): Eukaryota > Metazoa > Chordata > Lepidosauria > Squamata > Dipsadidae > Diadophis > Diadophis punctatus. The sequence goes on along the minus strand of JALIGW010000002.1, from coordinate 137,255,378 downwards.
GCCAGAACACTATTGCAGGAAGGGCAAAGAGTTAAATAAATTCTGCTATCTTAGACAACAGTTGTGGCAAATAGCAAAAGAAGCCACAGAACAGACGGCCAAAAAGACTGCTGAGCTTTTAATAACCGTGTGAGTTCAGTATCCATGGAATAAGTGTATTAGTGGAGAAAGCATAGCATATGGGTATCTCTCCATGGATTGCCTATGGTGTTTGTACATCTGTCTCTCACTCTCTGTAGGGAGAACTTCACAGGCACTATTGCTTTCACAGAAGGAAAAAATATGTCATTACAAGGTACACAGATTCTAGTCCTGCATGGCCCGAAGAAGAAAAACAGAAAATATCCTCCTATGATTTGAAATGAATATCAAGTTAGTGGTGGCTTTTATAGCATGTGTCAAATCTGCACTGAAATTCAGACTTCCAAGACAGGTATGGCAAAATGAGGTTGGCTCTGAGAAAGTGGAGCAGATGATCATAACAAAAAACAAGGAATTAGTAAGCGGACCAGTTCCTTGGAACCTCTCTGGATAAAGGGGATAGAAGATCGCCCACAATGTCCTTTAGACAGCTGCTCCTCACAAGGAGACTGCAGGACAGTGGTTTTCCATGGGTGTGAACACCGGAGATAACGGGATTAGCCACCTTGCTCAGCAAAAAGTTTTAAAGGCCACTAAGTTTGCAAACCTCACTTTCTAATCACTTTCAGAAATTGCTCATTAACTATTTCTAAGCTACTTAGGAGGACAAATTTGAAACCACCAGGTGAGTCTGCCTTTAATCCTGAATGAAATTTTTTGAATGATAAGCTTAAGAATTTAAAGAATCTGGAATAAGCAGAAAAAAGATAAATAAGAGTTTGATCCTAGAACATTACAACAGACTAAGGGTCCAGATAAAATGGGCACATTGGAACTTTTATAATAAAATTTTGGCCTGAATTATAAAATACAAAGAGTTTTCCATGGGAAACAGATTTCATTTTAGTTTTTAATCAGACATAATAACATGGATAAAGAATGTCATGATTTCAAAAACTGGACACTAGAGGGGACTAAAGATTTTAGGTAGAGGAAAGATATATATGTTTGCAAGATGGTGCAAAATGTTATGATAATAAAAATACTGAAGGAGATTTCTGAAGAATGGAATTAGAAAGTAGTAGCCACTATACCAACAATGTCAATAAAGGTGTCTATGAACAGACTATGTCCAAAAGATGTTAATGAGGAAATGAGTGATGTAGTGCAAATTTTATCTAAGAAAACAAAGTATTGAACATGGAACTACAACTGAGAAGCTATGAGAATTATTTTCAAAAGGATACTTCATTGAATTTATAAAAGAAATTGGCTAAAATTTTAAAATTTAAAAGAGAAATACAAATGGCAAACCAAAATAATTATTTCCTACTGAATTTACAAAAGAAGCACTCTTTTGCAAAGCCTTGAAGAACTCTGTATAATGAGGCAAAGAAGAAATGAAAAGAAATCAAATCCCATGACAATATTTGAACAAACTAAATAGTAAGACTTTAGAAATAAAAGGAAGAAATATAAAGTTAACTTATTTGATCAAGGTTAAAACAAACTGTGCTGTTAATTTTGGCTACCATTTATGAACTCTCTGCTGACATCAGGAATGAAAAGTTTATGTGTTATGGATTTGTTTATAGATAACAAATGAGATATGGAATGAAAAGATAAATGCTGTAACTTTAGAGAGCATGAAGTTACCAAATTTGGTTTTACTTGTAGTTATGGAGATGGAAAGTAATTTCTTTATACAGTATATTTCTTTTGTCTTTATTTTACTTTACTTTTTACTTTACTTTACTTTTTCTTTTTTTCCTTCTACTTTTTTACTCCTTCTTTCTGTATTCCAGCATTTCTCAACTTAGCAGCTTTAAGATATATGAACTTCAACTCCCAGAGTCCCCCTGCCGCCATCTTGTTTTTTGCTTCTGCGCATGCGCAGCTTTTTTAAAGTACTGTGCATGCACGTGCGGACGTGTGGTGCATCCCTGAGCGAACGGGCAGTAGAAGAATTCAGAACCCACCGCTGTTTTAGAGGATCATTGAAGCACTTGGAGGTTAATCTGTGTCTTCAGGGTCACCCGAGTAATGCTCCTGGTTCCTGTAGTCTGCAATTTTTTCTCTGGAAATCCATTCCTACTCCCACATCATTCAAAGGGTGTTCATCCCAAATTGCATATCTAAAAGTCTGTAGCTCAGTCATCCAGGTCATAGTTGTCGCAAAAGTGCTTTTTCAGGAGGCAACTGGACTTTGTTTTTTCTTTTGAAAAAGACTTTTAGCTATACAATTTGAGATGAACACCCTTTGAATGGTGTGGAAGTAGGAATGGATTTCCAGAGGAAAAAATTGCAGACTAATAGGAACCAGGAGCACTACTCAGGTGACCCTGAAGACACAGATTAACCTCCAAGTACTTCAACGACCCTCTAAAACAGCTGTGTCAAACTCACGTTGCCACGGTGGCGTCACATGACGCATTGGGACTTTTTTTTCCCTTCGCTAAACCGGGGGTGGGCATGGCCAGCGTGTGACGCATCTGGCCCGCAGGCAGGAAGTTTGACAGCCCTGGTCTAAAAGGATGCAGATTACCGGCTGTCTGCATGGAATATAAATCCTTCCATTCCCCACTATCCTGTCAGAGCTGAAGATGCTTATTGGATGAGAAGCGAAACGACTTCAAAAGAAAAAACAAGAAAGTCCAGTTGTCTCCTGAAAAAGCACCTTTGGGACAACCATGACCTGGATGACTGAGGATCTCTACAGATTTTTGAAATCTTTTATTCATCTATAATACCCCCAATGGTTGCTGCTGTTTTGGTCCTTAATGCACTAAATAGGAAAAGAAAAAAAATGTTTCATCCTCCCTGGAGTTGCCAATAAAACAATTAACAATTGTTCTTGGTGATTTTAAAAAAAACCCTTTCTGGTTTATCTATTTATTTAATTTATATGTCTGCCCTTCTCAAACTATACAGTACTCCGAGCAGTTAACGGGGGGGGGGGAAGATAAATCATTCTTACACACATTAAATTTTATCTCTGGTAGTTTGAATTAGAAGCTTTATGAGCCTGTGGTGGCGCAGTGGTTAAAAGCAGCACTGCAATCTGAACTGCTAGTTCAGCAGTTCAGCTGTTCAAATCTCACCAGGCTCAAGGTTGACTCAGCCTTCCATCCTTCCGAGGTGGGTAAAATGAGGACCCAGATTGTTGGTGGCAATATGCTGAACTCTGTAAACCGCTTACAGAGGGCTGTAAAGCACTATGAAGCGGTATATAAGTAAGTGCTATTGCTATTGCTATTGCTTTCTTAAAAGTGAACACCAAAACAATAAACAGAAATTTTCTCATTACCATATTATGTGAAGTTGAGGTAAAGTTTCATTACAATAATCTAGGCTGCTTCTATAATCTACTATAGGAACTGAATATAATTATATCACACAATGCTTTTCACTTGTTTACTTATCACCCAAAAAATAAAACACTGGGAATTCCAATGACAAACCTCTGTTGTTTATACTATGTCTTATTGGGTTTTTTTTTTCTTCAAAAGAAGAAAACATCTTTCAGCTTGAGAAGATATTTTCAGTTTTTTTAAGGAGTGTTCTCTTTCCATATTTGCTTAAAATAGTGGAAATGTCAACCATGCACAGTCATCATCGTTAAAAATAAGGCATATTGTCTACTCTCTTTGCAAGCGCCCTTGCTTCATTTGAGAACCATTTTCCACACACAGAGATCAAACAATGCTATTTATTATGCTTGAGGCACAGTACAGGTGAGCAGAAACAGATGTCATATAGGGGAATTATCTATCCCAGCACAGTCCTGCAGCAGCTACAAAAAGCCTATTCCTTCCTAAGCAGATAAACAGAGGCTTTTATTAAAGTTAATATTTCCTTCTGTTCTTGAGAAAAGGGGAAATACTAACAAGCTCTACCAAGTGGCAAGTCTCATAATCTCATAAGAAAGAAAAGTCTGCCCTGTCTCTTAAGGGTGTAACGGGATTTTTTTTTTTAAAAAAAAAAGCCCTAAAGTTTTTCACTTACTTTAAAAAAAAAAGCCATTTGCAGGCTTTCAATAATTAATCCTCACAAGCACTCCAGTGGTTAAGTGAAGCAAATATTAACCTCATTTCATTGAGCGCCAAAAAAACAAAGATGATAAGCAGAGAGAGCATGTCTGGGGACCCAATTATGCTCGTCACAGCTAGCGCAAGATCTTTGTAGAAGAAGTTCAGGCCAAAGAGAAAGCAGCTTGTTTTTTTCAAGATACGTTCAAAAGGTGGCATTATATGGCTTCACACAAATAAGGGGCAAATGGAAGTCGTTTCTGGAGCACAGCACTGCATTTAGTGAATGCCGATCCAGAAGGCTTTCAGGTCTTTATAAAGATCCATGCAGCTCAAATAGTGGCTGGATCCCTCCCAAACTCCCATGGCAATCTGATCCATCCCATGCCCTTTCTAATTCAAGATGCCTTCTACAGTTGTTTTCACATGAGAATTACTTAATCTGATTCGTTGGCTGGAATGCATTTTCTCAGTTTGGCAAAATGACCCTGGAAATCTCAGGGTTATTCGTAACTGTCCAACTAACACAATACACAACATTCCTTTTTTTAAAAAAGGAAGAATAAAATCTCTGTAGTTTACTAAAGACAGTTCTCTAAAACTCACTCCACATCATTACCTAAATAACCATCATTTAATTAGGGCGCTATCCAGGGGCGGGTTCCTAATTTTTTTACTACCTCTGTGGGCGTGGCTTATTTTGTGGGTGTGACTTGCCGGCCATGTGACTGGGTGGGCGTGGGTTGCCGGTCATATATTAGTTATTTCAGAGAGATGTTACTACTATTTTTGCTATTTTATACCTTACATGAAAAGCTTTGCATACAAAGTGTGTGTTACACCATGGCATCACAGCAACCTTTATATGCAGAAAATGCTATAGTTAAAAGACAAGCAAGTCTCATACAGCATTTTTGGTTTCAGTCATGGATTCCTTAGACGAAAATATTGAGGACTGTTAAAAGAACAATATCTTTTAACAGTCCTCAATGTTTTCGTCTAAAGAATAACAGTATAAAACTGTATAAAATTAACAGTATAAAAGGTTAAGCTTTTGGAAAACGCCCACTTTGGGAAGCTTTAGGCATTTAAAAAAATGGCGGCGCCCAGGCACCGGCAACTGACCGCACCGGTACTGTGACGTCACCAGCGGGCCGCTACCGGTGCTATAGAGTGGACCGCACCGGTAGGAACCCACCACTGGCGCTATCGATGTTTGTTTTATAAATGCATTATTGAGAGTATTTAGTAATTTCGCAGGCAATGTGTTAAGATAGGATTTTCCAAAATTCTGACTGCCCTTGTAATGAGCAACATACAGGAGCACAATACTTGATCCCATCCTCTTGGCTCTTTTACCATTGGGCGCGAACAATGCACCTGGATGGCTCCATCTATCATTATAAGTGAACCAGAAAATTTGGCTTTTTTTCTCTCCAAACATGCCAGATTCAAAAGCCAAAAACGAGCCTGCCAGAATCTCTGTTTTGCACATAATAATAAACCAGAGATAGGTTTCTATTGATTTATTAACTATGCCTGTTATTAGAAGAAATCAAGCGGGAACTATTGTGTTCATTAACACATTGCTTAATTTTATATATGACAATATTCTGAACATTTCTGAATTTTGGTTAACCATTGTATGCAAGCAACGTGTTTAAAATATGTTTAAGTTTTGGGTTGCTAAGAAATAGAGGAGATGGTATTTCACTTGATTCATCTTCTATTCACATCATGGGGCCTTCTAACAACGAGTGCCTATTTTCAAAGGCAACCATAGTTTCCAGTTCAAGCTATGCCAGTAATTCAAGAGATATTTTACACAATACATTTAGAGTTATTGAATGCATACAAACAAGGTCCTTTCTTCTGATTATTCTTTTGATATATGGGGCTGCACAGAGCTTCTGTATAAATCAGGCCATCCAGGGAAAGTTCCAGTAACTCTTACCTATTTTTTCTGTTACCACTGTATGTCCTGGTCATTACCAACTAGATTCCTCAACATCTTTCTATAAGTGAGATAGATTGCCTCACCTAAACGAAACCTTTTGAGAAATGGAGATTCTCAGTCATCCAGGTCATGGTTGTCTCAAAGGCGTTTTTTTTAAAAGCCAACTAGACTTTGTTTTTCTTCTTAGCCAAGACTTTGAAGACTTCTTAGCCAAGAAGCTTCTTGGATGAGAAGCAAAATGTCAAGGGAAAAAATAAAAGGAAAGTCCAGTTGCCTTTTGAAAAAGCACCTTTGAAAAAATGATAAAATCATTTGGTTTCAGGATTACAACATCTGGAATGCAACATTCAGATGACCACTAGATGCCAGCAAAGAGACAGGGTTTCCTGTACAGCTTTGCTGCCCCCAGAGCGATACACAGACATTTGCAACTCAGTTCTGATAGCCTTATTCAGTTTCTCAAACTGTTTGATGTGGGGAAAGGTAACTATGGTATACATTTGCAAATTCTTTTAAATTTGTTTTGTCATGCAGAACTTTTATTCAAGAAGCAGCAGAAGAATATGGATGAGTGCTGTTTAGACTTGCACACACAATCTCTCATACCCATATATACCACTAGTTATGTTGCTATTTTTTATGCGTGTATATGTGTATAGATAATATATATTCTTATTCACATCCCACATACACTCCGGATCAAAAAGATTCAGTGATAATCGATTTACCTTTTGGTTTCTCATCAAGCAAGCAGAATACCAAAGGTCCAGTTACTCTTATAAAGCATTTACTACACTGTTCCCTTGGAGAGCCACAGCCAAGACATTAGCATTACAACCCACACTGATCTTTGTCAATTACACGACAGTATCTGAGCTCTAACCAGCTTTAAATTGAATCAGGGTGGAATCATCTGTACAAAAAGAGCCTGCATGCTTGCCTTCCAATTCTAACACTGGAAAAGGATGAGAAAAGAAAAAGTTATACACTTCATAATGGCCTTCTCCCCCATAATGAACAGGGAAAATAAATTAGATTCCCTAGCTAAGGGTATATTTATGCAATTTCATTATGTGCCCATGAGCAAGCCTGGTTTTCACCAAGATAAAAATTGAGCTCTGAGCAACATGCACTAAATAAATGGAGTGAATTAACAATTTAACAAGCAGCGTGAAAAGAGAAGCTGTGGAACAATGTCAAAACCGGAGGGGGGGGAATAATTACATGCATAAACACATGTACATACTTACATATACCTCTCTGTGTGTATTTTATGTATGTGTACATACACATGCACACATGTAGAGAGAAATTGTAGAAGATTTTGGCTCCTTAAGTGACACTGTTACTCTACTGCCAAATATCATGGCTGTTACTTCTGTTGGTAACAAAAGTGCTGCTTTTAACAAACGGTAGCAGAAGAGCAGGGTGGGAGCAGATTCAGAAAGAAGCCTGACGTGAAGCCCTTTCTCGTCCACATTGCTTGCAAGTCACAGCATATTGTGATATTCCTTCAACTTCCTTTTCCGCCTCATCCCAGAATGGAGGGCTGATGCTCTTTCCTCTATTTCAAAAATTGAAAAAAGTGTGGAATCCAATTATATTAGCAATAGCACTTAGACTTATATACCGCTTCACAGTGCTTTACAGCCCTCTCTAAGCGGTTTACAGAGTTCAGCATATTGCCCCCAACAATCTGGGTCCTCATTTTACCCACCTCGGAAGGATAGAAGGCTGAGTCAACCTTGAGCCAGTGAGATCTGAACAGCTGAACTGCTGAACTGCAGTGCTGCACTTTAACCACTGCGCCACCTCGGCTCTATCTATATTGATGCTGTTCATTTCCTTTATTGCAGAAATTCCCAGTTTGGACAATGCTGTCACGAAGTGAATTATTGCCAGTTGTGCACATCTACTGTTTTCTTGTATTTATGGTCAAACAGACATGTGATATGTTTTACTACGCATGCGTGCATTCCGGAAGTCAACTCCCTCCTTCTCTTCCGCCATTTCTGCCGAAGGCAGACGTGACTTTTTCATTAGCCGATAAGATGTAGTTTATTAAGGATTCTTTTTATTATTTTTCTACTGAAATAAATATTTTGTTAATTAGATTTGAATCTCGTTTTATTTTCTAATGAGAATGACTTCAAAAGGAAGCAAAGATCCATCGACCTCCACGGGGGATTGCCCCCCCCTAACAAATGCTTTCAGAAGGTATGAAGTCAAAAAGTTAAGAGGGTGGGCAGGACATTCGGGGACTTGTGCGGACATTCAGCATAAGGTTCCTGGCCATGAACTGGGGGAAGAGTATTACAGGGGAAACTTTGTTGCCTGGAACACCAAGTGAACCCTCTGCTCTACCCCTACCTTGCTAGCCAATGCAGCTCTTTTACCAGAGTTTGGAAATGCAAACCTTTAGGCCAGAGGAGGGAGGTGCTGGGGATGGTAGTGGCTGCAACCTCGGTGGCAGTGGCAAAGGTACACAATGTGGGAAAACCTCTATCTGGAGTCTGGAGGAACCAAAGTCAGAGCTCCAAGTGGCCATGAAATAGAGAAGGTGCAGTGGGACTGAAATGACAACGGGAGAGTAGAGTGAAATGCAGTGCAAAGCTGGACTCACCCTGGAGCCTGGAGACACCAAGCCAAATGGCGGCAACAGTGAAGGTGCGGCAAAGGCAAATTTGGAAGAATGGAGGGGAGAACAAGAGCTGGAGCTGAGACCAGAGTTGGTCTGGATGATGATGGGCTGGTGGTTTTTGAGAAGGGGAGCCAGCCAGTGGTGGGTTTCACTTACCTTTGCTACTGGTTCGGGAACGGGAGCGCGCGCAACGCTTCTGCGCATGCACAGAACCTTCTGTGCATGCTCAGAACATCCGTGATGGTGTCTGGGCGGGTGGGCAGAGCCTCCTGCCACCGCTGCTACCAAACTGGGCCGAACCGGTAGAAACCCACCACTGGAGCCAGCCCAGAGTCCAAAGAGATAGTTTGGACCTTGCCAGAAAGATAAGATACTGGATCAGAGACGGGAGACCTTAGGCTGGAGTTGGTCTCAACAGACCATCGCTGGGACTGTCTATGAGGGATGAAGAGGTGGGTTCTAGATAACATAGGAATTTGGGTTCCTGAAGGAGATAGGACTGACAATCCCAGGGTGAGAGCCTAAGGGTCGCTTGTGTGATTATATGATTGGATGCTTATCATCCTCCTATCTGAGGGAAAGCGTGTCCATGTGGATGCAGCCCCTCCCCAGCTGGCCAGTGGGAAAGATCAATTTTGGGGGTGGAGTAGGTTGGGTGTTGGGGGCGCTAAGATGACAGAGGTCTCCTGCTGGTGCTGAGAATTAAATGCCTCAGGAGATCACAACTGAGGTTTTAGAGCAGGGCAACATATTTGAGTGGAGATGAGCATGGAGCATTTAGATGGGAGTCAAAGGGCAGACTGTTGAAGGACAAATGTGCCTGATGTTTAAGACAGGTGGCATGTCCCAGTTCTCTGAACTCATGCTCAGACCCTGGACATCAGGCCCTCAGAGGCCCGAGTCTTCAGATGCTGCTGATGAATGCCAGGTCAGTTAATAATATCTGTGATCTCACTGGGGAGGAATAAGTTGACCTGGTGTGCATTATGGAGACCTGACTGTCTCCAGAGAGGAGACAGGGATGTGTCCAGCCAGGTTTAAGATTTGGCACCTACCAAGACCTCAGGGCAAGGCAGGGGGAATGGCAGTTCTCATTCTGGAATATCTCTTGGCCTTCAGAAGGCATGGGCCCCAAGTAGGACCCTGTTTCTGAGGGTGTGTTCTTGGGATTATTGTTGCTGCTGTACCAACCTCCCTGCTGCATAGCAACCTTCCTGCCTGAGCTGCTGGAGGCCATTAATCAGGAGGGATGTGGATCTAGAAGTTGTGCTAATAGCCCTAAGGACTCTGTGTGCTTCTCAGTTCCAATGGATCAAACTCCTCCCAGATAATTGATAAGTCCATTTCCCAGGCATCTCTAATGGACCTTCTTCCTGCTTAGCCTCCAACTTAAGAGCACATCTGAGTGATTTTATCTGTCAGATGTTCCACAAACTCCTCTGCATAGCTCTGGAGATGGTCATCTAAGCCCTCCTTCCTGAAGTGGGATTCGGTGGCCTTGAACAGGGCTGCCAGGTGACACTCTGTGGGTGCAATAAGAGCAGTCAAATAGTGACATTTTGCCACTCTTATCACAAGGTAGGCCTTGTGGCCTACCTTGTTAGTGGCTCTAACCAATGTTTAATTGTGTTTCTTTGTTTTCCTCCAGTGGTGCTCTAGCTGTCTCTCGGCTCTTTTCAACACCCTCGACTCCTCAAAGTTTTGAATCCAAACTGTTGAGGTGAAGTGCCCTATTTTAAGATGGCAACAAGCATTTTGACAATTTTGGAAGTCGAAATACTGTTTCAACTGAGGCATTTTTAATGTGAATGCATTTTGTTTCATGTGGCAAATGATTAAGAAGTGATTCAGTCTGATAGATTTGCCACCTGGTTCTACCCCCACATTCTTACCAACTCGCCCAATGGTTTAACACTGACTTTCCACGAGAGAAGATATAAAACTCTTACTTAGTGAAAACATGAACCGACAAAGCATTAATTACCGTATTTTTTGGAGTATAAGACGCACCTTTTTCCTCCCTAAAAGTGGCTGAAAATTTGGGTGCGTCTTATACTTCGAATATAACTTTTTTTTTTCAGCCCTAACTAGGTGCTAACAGATCTTCCCAGCTCTTACCTTGCAGGCTTTTTCATTGTTACTCTCTCCAAAGAATGTTTTTTCCAGCCCTAAGTCTTTGCAGGTTTTTTTTTCATTGCTCTACTTGCTCTGAATAAGCCCTAACTAGGTGCTAACGATCTTCCCAGCTCTTACTGGCTTGCAGGTTCTTTCATTGTTACTCTCTCAAAAGAAGGTTTTTTTAAGTCCTAACCAGGGGATAAAATAATGTGCTGAAGCTGACCAGACTAAGTATGCTAGCCAAACGAATACCTGGTAGGCAGATTGTTTTCTCCTATTTTCCTCCCCAAAAACTAAGGTGCGTCTTATACTCCGGTGCGTCTTATACTCCGAAAAATACGGTAATTTTTCCTTGCAGAGTTTCTTGACTTACCTCAGCTCTAAAAGACAAGTGATTCTCACACTGTTCTAGTTGCTCCTTGTCATTCTCTCAAAGTGAATTCATTCCTTGTCATTCTCTCAAAGTCAAAAAAAAAACAAAGTGAGCAAAAGGAATTGTGTGATTGGACTTTGGATCAATCTCTTGGACAGTAGGAGATAAAGAGAGCAGGAACTGACTGAATAACTCAGCTGGTTTTCTTTCATATTCCAGGAGGCAAAAGTGATGGATTGGGGACATGGATTAAAGTTTAGAGCAAGGTGGGCAAAATGTTTTACTGATTGGTGGAAAAAGTACAAAAGGAGCAAAAGTGCAGAAAAGAAGAACCTTCATTACCTCTTGCTTGTCCCAGGTTTGTGAGGGTCACAATAAAAGAATGCCACAATATCCATGGGTGCAGGGTTAAACCAACTACCTTTTTATCAGAAGCAGACAAACTTCTAGACTAATTAAACTCTGTGAGAGTATATTGTCTCTTATTGTCAATGATTAGAGCTTGCATTACAAATGACCCTAATAGACCTTTCAAACGATGGTATAGAAATCTATTAAATGAATGTAATGAATGGTAATGCAGGCTGAGAAAGCAGTTTGTTCCAACTTTAAGGAATTGTAATTCAGGTTGCATTTCTCAACACGGACTTGCACAAGTCACACTGAACTCTGGGGGGCTTAATTTCTGAATAGAAGATAGTATTATAATTCTGTCTCTTGGTGTTTGGAGCTATTCCTAATAGGATCTGGTCTTCAGCATTAAAAGATACTCTGTCTAGTCCCATGATAGCGAACCTATGGCACATGTGGCACACAGAGCCATATCTGAGGGCACGCGAGGCGTTGCCCTATGTCAGCTCCAGCACACATGTGCGTGCTGGCCAGCTGATTTTCGGCCTTCCAGAGGGCGGGGGGAAGCCGTTTTCACCCTCCCCAGGCTTCAGGAAAGCCTCCAGAAATGAACTTCCGGTAGGCCCGTTGGGCCCATTTTTTGCCATCCAAGGCTCCGGAGGCTTTCCTGAAGCCTGGGGAGGGTGAAAAATGGCCCAACGGGCCTACTGGAAGTCCAGAGGCTTCAGTGAGGCCTGCGCGCATGCGTGGGGGGGCAGCATGGAGGGTTGTGTGCGCATGCGGAGGGAGGGCATTGCATCTCGCACACACACATGGGCCCTTTTGGCACCCGAGCTAAAAAAGGTTCACCATCACTGACCTAGTCCTTCCTTTGGGCAACAGGGCCCAACATTATTTAGCATCCCCTTCCCCACCTGGTGTTTCCCCTTAGAAAAGTAACAGTTCCTTGGCTTAGAAGGTATTCCTCAATGTCACCCACTAGATCCCACTGATGGGAACAACCCTGCCTAGCTAGGGTTGCACTTCTAAGAGCATGGGCTACCCTCTCTTAAGCCACTTTCCAAGGCATGGATCTCACCCTGACAACAAGAGTTTACTTTCACCAACACTTCATGCTGTTTTTTTTAAACACATTCCACACAAAGTCTGAAGCAAGACCAAATTTTCTTGAGGAAGTGGTTCTAACACAGAAAGGAGTAGGAGAGAGGTCATAAGGTTGGAAGGAACCTTGGATGTCTTCTAGTCCGACCTGCTGCCCAAGGCAGTAGTCCAGAAAAGACAAGATAGTCCAGAAAAGACATAGTCCAGAAAAGACAGATAGGTCAGATAAGAATATAAGATTTGATGGAGATTTTAAAAAATAGTGAGGGGGTCCTTGGTGCTCTCTGAGCTTGTTTTCTTACAGACGTTTCATTGTTCAAACTAGGTAACAACATGATTCTGCAAGAAAACAACCAAGTTCAGAGACCACAAGGATCCCTCATTTCAACTCTGACCTGCAAATTTTCTCCTTTATCGATAAAAAACAGTGCTGCCAATTTTTGCATTGTTTATAGTTGTTTTGTATTTACTTTTCCCAAGAGTCAAATAGCCCTCCATAGAAAAAGAGTCCCGACATTGGGAAATGACTTTGTTGTGAACATAACCTCCATGCCAGGCTACAAGAGCTGAAGTGGTGCAGTGGTTAAATGCTGCGACTGCAGGCTGACTGCTAGTTCAGCAGTTCAGCTGTTCAAATCTCACTAGGCTCAAGGTTGACTCAGCCTTCCATCCTTCTGAGGTGGGTAAAATGAGGACCCAGATTGTTGGGGGCAATATGCTGAACTCTGTAAACCGCTTAGAGAGGGCTGTAAAGCACTATGAAGCGGTATATAAGTAAAGTGCTATTGCTATTGCTATTACAGGCTCATCATCCATACCCCCACAAGTCAGACCCATGGTTCTTTGTCACATGCAGAGAGCTCAGCCCCACTCCCAGTTAGAGATACGGGGGGGGGGGGTGGCCTTTAAAAAAAAAAACCAACAACCACACCACTCTGTGGGGCAAGTCTGAAAAAAGGGGTGTCTACCATCATTCCACACAGCCTCTAAAAGAGTTTAGAATAGCCTAAAAGCTGGAGAAATCCAGGAAAATTAAAGTAGAGGATCATTTGCTTCAGGATTATTGAACTAGGTACAGTAAATATATAGCCAGGAATTTGTGCTAGGTTTTTAATTTTTATTTTCTGTGTTGTGCTAAATCTAATTTTCTTTATCGCTCTAAACAAGTTATGAAATTGGGCATTTAATTTCATTCGTATTTCACACTATGTCCATGAAGATAGAGAGACAAGAATGTGTATTAGTACCTTCTTTATCAGTCTTTTTTTTCAGAGAGTTGGGGCAGAGAGTTGGTCTGTCAAGAACAACGCACTTTATTTTGGATTTTTCTTTCTTAACTACATCCAGGCTGTGGTACTGTGGTGATATGGGCAGCTCTGTATTTAGTCTCTTCCGCTGTGAAGTTCTTCATTTTAATACCAACCTTCTTTTTTATATTTTTTTTCTCTCTCTCTCTCTCTCCCTCCTTCCCTCCCTTTCTCCTGCCCCTTCCAGAAAGTTTTATTGTATTCATCTCCTGTGAGTTTATTTATCTCCCAAGATAGAAAAGGTTGAATTCTCTAATAACTACACCACCAAGTACAAGCAGGTGGCGCTATAGATATGATTTTAACATATGTATTTTGATTTGTCAGTTAGCAGAAAGGCAGCACAAGGTCAGATCAGATCAGATTAACAGAGTTGGAAGGGACCTTGCAGGTCATCTAGTCCAACCCCCTGCCCAAGCAGGAGACCCTTACATCTGCCTCTACCTAGGATTGAACTCACAACCTCCTGATTGTGAGGCAAGAGCTCTACCTCTAGGCCAACCCTCTCTCACACACATACTCCTGAGTTTGGAAGTGGATAATAGGTGAGGTTCCTCTTGGAAGACAGATGGTGGCAACAGGAACCACCAAGCAGCTCCCCCAAAATCTAGCCCATGGAGACCTCAAGGGCTTCTGGGGCAGAAGACCTGGGACTGGGACCTTCAGGCTTCCATCATTCTTAGCTATCACTACATTGACAAGGAAGATACTGAAGTGGTGAATAGTTTCTGCCTTCTAGGATTGACTGTCAACGCTAAAGTAATTAGCAGTCAAGAAATATACCGCAGACCAGTGCTTGGTAGAGAAGCAAGAAAGGCTTTGGAAAATGTATATTTAGATACAATGTTGTATTCCTTATTTACAAAGATAATACAGGTAGCCCATTGATTTGCCACCACAATTGGGACAGGAATTTCCAACTTGCTAAGCAGTTGTTAAATAAAATCACAATAGTTGTTAAGTTAAGCAAATACGGCTTTCCCACTCTGCTTATCAGAAGCAAAGGAAGGGGGCAAATTGCAATCCCATGACCCTGGGACACGGACCATTGCAAATACACAGTGGTTGCCAAGTGCCCAAATTTTGATCGAGTGATCATGGAGATGCTATGTCACTTTTTTCGGTATCGCTGTGACTTCTAACAGTCGCTAAACAAATAGTTGTAAGTTGAGGACTCCCTGTGATCATGCAAGTGGGTTCGCCTTGTGACAATCTATGGGGAAAAAACTTAGAATTTGAAGAAAGATAGATAGAGTACAGGTAGTCCTCAACTTACAACAGTTCATTTAGTAATCGTTCAAAGTTACAATGGCACTGAAAAAAAGTGACTTATGACCGTTTTTCACACATATGACCCTAGAAGCATAGCCATGGTCATGTGATTTAATTTGGATGCTTGACAACTGACTCACATTTATGATGGTTGCAGTGTCCCAGGGTCCTTTTTTGCAACTAGGTAGAGGCAGATGTGGGATCTCCTGCTTGGGCAGGGGGTTGGACTAGATGACCTGCAAGGTCCCTTCCAACTCTGTTAATATGTTAAACATGTGGAATATGTGCTTGTTGTATAATCTTCTAACAAGCAAAGTCAATCAGATTCATTTAACAATTGTGTCACTAATTTAACGACTGCAGTGATTCACTTATAACAAATACGGCAAGGAAAGTCGTAAAATGGGGCAAAACTCACTTAACAAATTTCTCAACAACATAAATTTTGGACTCAATTGTGGTCGTAAGTTGAGGACTACCTGTACCGGCACTTTTGAACGTTGGTGTTGGACTTCTAAGAGTAGTATGGATATTGAAGAAAACAAGTGGATCATAGAACAAATCAATTCAGAGTCCTCAGTCAAGATACACGTGAGCAAGACACCAATTATCATATTTTTGATATATTATGCAAATACTTGGCTCTCTGGAGAAGTGTTCAATGCTGGGAAGAGTAGAAGGAAACAGAAAAGGAGGACAACCAGCTGCAAGGTGATAGACTCAACTACACTGGTGATGAGTGTTCTCAGAGGTGCTATTGGTATACAAAGCACCCTTGTGCATAAAAACATTTTTTTATATATTCTAGCCACGTACATGTGAACTTGCACACTGTTACAAAATATTTATTTTTAATAATCCAACCAGTAATGGGTTTCACTTACCTTTGCTACCGGTTCGGAGACGTGCACGCGTCATGCATGCGCAGATCATCCGTGATGACCTCTGGGCGGTGTGAAGAGCCTCCCGCCCCTGCTGCTACCAGTTTGCCTGAACCGGGGTGAACCGGTAGCAACCCACCACTGAATCCAACCATGTGAATATGGACTCTCACATTGTTAAAACATTTTTTTTTCACGTTGCAACTGGTCACCTCTCTAAACAATGCCCTTGTATGGTGCGCAATTTATACACTGGGTTGCTGTGGCTCACTGTTGGGTGAACTGAAGGAGCACTTGGGCATCGATCATTCTGGAGAAATCCTACTTATGTGATCACTACAATCTAACTTGAAGATTACTTAGGCTGAAGTATTGTGATCCCAGGGAAAATGTTCTGGGGGGCTACAGAACAGCCTCTAACAAACAGCATCTCAAATCCTTCTTCACAACACCTACAGGAAAATTGCATTACGGGTAGTCCTCAACTTACAACCACAAATTTTTTTCCCTAAGCAAGAAAGTAGTTAATAAGTTTTCCCCATTTTTACCACCATTCTTGCCACTGTCATTAAGTGAACCACTGCAATTGTTAAGTTAGTAACACAATTGTTAAGTGAATCTTGCTTACTTCATTGACTTTGTTTTTCAAAAGGTCACAAAGGGTGATCACAGGACCCTGGGATGCTGCAACCATCATAAATACATGCCAGTTGCCAAGCAGCCGAATTTTGATCACATGACTGTAGGGGTGCTGCAGTTGTCTTAAGTGAGAAAATGGTCGTAAGTCAACTTTTTTCAGTGCCATTGTAAGTTCAAACAATCACTAAATGAATGGTTATAAGTCGAGGACTACCTGTATTTCCTTTTAAATACTTCTAATGCTGGTATCAGAACAAAAACAAGTGGACAGACGCAAAACGTGGGTGGGTTCAAAAAGGCTTTGGATCCAAAGGATT
Source organism: Diadophis punctatus similis (assembly GCA_023053685.1). NCBI lineage: Eukaryota > Metazoa > Chordata > Lepidosauria > Squamata > Dipsadidae > Diadophis > Diadophis punctatus. Next base: position 137,238,312 of record JALIGW010000002.1, on the reverse strand, counting down.
CAAAACTCTCCTGATCTTCAACCATACTTCCCAAAACAGAAAGAGTTTTATAACAGCCTACCAGTTGATGTATAAGCCTTTTTTTTAATTCAGAAGATAATCGTTCAAACTCCCTGCAGGTAAGTTCTGTCCTTTTTTCATTTCCAGTTAAGTTAGATTTGTAACCGGGAGCCTAAAATAAAAATGAATTTCTCTCTCTTAGAATCTTAGATGTTAAGCTGTATATAACATGAAGCCAACATAATCTCCCTCCCTCCCTCCCTCTCCACCCCACCCCCCACACACATACACTGTTGGGCTCTAAATGAGATTGGTATCACCAAACTGAAGATGATGCTTGAATTCTTTCTACACCAGCAGCTTCTATTTGTAAAAAAAAAAAAGATCCATAAAACTAATAACATAAAACAAGAATATATAAAAGGTGCAACCTCAACGTTAATAGTTAGGATAATAATTTTCTGAAAAGAGAAAGGGGAAAAAAAGAAAAGGGAAACCTCCCCCCTATTATGTTATAAACAGAACTTCAAAAAAATGATCATACTGGTTGAAAGCTTTCTTCCTTACCCCTTTGAACCCCCCCCCCATTCTAAAGTAGCCAATATGGATCAAGAATCCATGTGGTAAATCAGGTGTCAATTCCATCCAGTGTTGTATGAGATTATTTTAAAAGTATGATAGATTCTGCCGCTAGAGTTATAGACAAGAAGAACACATGCATTGTTAATACATAAATAATCCAGGGCCATAGAAACTATTTTGATTTTAGTCTGAAATGTGGCAGCAATAGGACAAATCCAAACCACAATATTCCTGAATTGTATCTCTAACAGAAAGGTGATTATAAACATTACTTACTTACTTACTTACTTACTTACTTACTTACTTACTTACTTACTTACTTACTTAACTTACTTACTAACGAATGAATGAATGAATGAAAATTTATATGGCTTCCCAACTCACTCCCAGTAATTCCAGGTAGTTTACAAGGATAAAATCCCCATACAAAATTACAAAAAGCAATAACACCCACCCACCACCCCGGCAACAACACTCAAACGAATCATTTAATGGGCTCCATAACACTCTGGAGCCCCCAGACTCATTGGCATAACCGCGTGTTCAAGGCCTTGCAAAAGAATGTCAAAGTCAAAGCTATTATTAGGTATTAGCTTAAGTATCCTTTAAATACAAAGTTTTTTTTCTATATTAACCTCAAATTAAGAAAAATTAAGAAAAGGAAAGCAATGCTGTGTTATTTAAAACAACTCTACTGGTTTACAAGGTACTAATAAAGCAGAATATTTGTAGCTCAGGGTTGACATGAGGGGTCCTTAGTACTCTCTGAGCTTGCTTGTTTCCTTGCAGACGTTTCATTACCCAAACTAGGTAACATCATCAGTGCTAATGATGTTGATGTTACTAGCACTGATGATGTTATTTAGTCTGGGTAATGAAATGTCTGCAAGGAAACAACCAAGCTCAGAGAGCACCAAGGACCTCTCATGATTTACAACGACAGAGCATTTAAAATCATTATTATAGAGCAGGGCTGTCAAACTTGCAGCCCGCGGGCCACGCCCGGTTTAGCGAAGGGGGAAAAAGTCCCGATACATCACATGACGCTGCCGTGACACCGCGAGTTTGATACCCGTGTTCTAGAGGTTGCATGACTAAATATTACTTTCATCAGCTTTCTGGGGGAGTGGCAGGGGTGGTTTCTAACTTACCTCGTTGCCAGTTCACTTCCTCCCGTGCCGCGTGGGCGCATGCATGCATAGTGGCAAAAAATCCAAAAAAAAATAAAAATTAAAAAAGCCGAAAACAAGATGGCGACCGCATGCACAGTGCTGGGAACTCAGCTTCTGCACATGCTCAGAAGAAAATAAAAAATAAGACGGCGGCGCCCACGGACCGGCACCGACCGAACCGGTTCCGTGATGTCATTGTGACATCACCAGCGGGTCGCTACTGGTTCGGGTGAACCGGTCCGAACCGGTAGGAACCCACCTCTGCGGAGTGGGAAAAGTGTCATTAGGTAAGGAGCCAAAGTTCCTCTAAAACCTCTAACCACCGTAGAGCTTGAATCTTGTCCTTGTTCTGCACACAGAGCTTTAAAAGGCAATTGAAGCTTTCCCCCCTTTAACCTTTGCAAAGGAGAAGACAGGAAGCCAGTGTCTGAGACAGGAAAGAAAAAACTAAATTCCTGAACAGAAAGTTCTGATCAGGATTAGGTCCATGCATGATTTATGAGGGGGGGGAAAGGTATGCGTAGCTAACTTGCCTGTCACTGCACCCTTCTCCCATCCAACAAATTTTACTTAAATCAGAAGAAAATTCTTAATTCCTTCCTCTAAGAAAAGCTGTTTAATCAGCCCTGCCATTATCTAATTCATCCACAGATTAAAACCATGGTTTGACTTTTTCATGTTGTTTTTCCCAGCCTTTTGTGTTTATCTGATAGATGATGTGCTTGCTTACCTCACTAATCTCACCAACTTTAACCAATCGGAGATAAAAATGAGCTATGTTCATGTCTCATGACCACATAATGTTGCTCCTGCAAACATTGGCTTAACCTGACACTTTGAAGTAGATTCTGGACTTCCACATAGTCCATGACAATGGAAATCTCATCCTGCTGAAAAGCATTTTAGGAGGATTAGCTACATGCTCTGGGTTGCATTGTCTTCAGGGCTGCAATAATCCTGCTAAAAACAAATGAGTCTATAGTAACCTCTTTCCCAGCCTTCAACTATATACAGCTGAAGTGTGTGTGAGCATCAAGCAACTCACGTTGCTGTTCGTCAACAATGCCATCTCCGCAAGTAAGGAAGTGTTATCAGTGTGCTATTCACAAAGGAGAGGCAAGGGGGAAATAAGGTATCAGCCAGGTCAGTCGCTGTCTTTTAGGTGATTAGTTTACAGAAGGCACTGGGGACATTAATCAAATGAACAGAGAATGTTGTCTATGTTTATTTGTCATCCATTATTAGGCAAAGCAACCAAATCTGTGTCTT
>JALIGW010000002.1:136957789-137230289 GCA_023053685.1 Diadophis punctatus similis | reverse complement strand
TAAAGTTGTTTCTGTGGGAGAGGACGGTTAGCAACCTACATTCCTAAAAGGAAGGGCTCTTGGAAGTCAAGTCAAACTACCCTTTGGATAAAGAAACAAAGAAGCTTAAGGACAACAGTGGAAATGTCTGCCAATCAAATGCTAGTCATAAAACGAGAAAGCAACAACTTGTTTTTGGCTTAATTCTTCCTAATATGGAATTCTAGAAGCAAACATTATATACCACTGCCAAAAACTATGCCATCTTTGCATGCATTCTGGAATGCTCAACTGATGGCAAGGGATACTATCGGATTCCTAAAACTGTTCCGAAATTGTGCTCTTGTTGAACAACTACATCATGAATCTCAGTATGTGTTTCCTAGCTTTTGCATATAATACATCAGCTTAATTAGAATCCATCTCCAGATGATATTACAGCAGTCATTAGATTTGAAAATTATTGTGTGTTTATGAAAGCTAGACTCATAAATGGCCATTATCCAAGGGACAACTGCAAATAGTCAAATTATAGCCGAACATTCTACAGCTGAAAACAATGCTCAGTAAATATCTGCTCATTTTTCCTAAATAAAACAGTAAAAAAAAACATTGGAATAAAATGCACAAGACTTATCTACATGATTTGGGGTGATTTTTTTTTTCTGTGCAGAAATGATTTTCACGTGTGTACAGTAAAGTAGTTCCAATTTCTTGATATTCTTCTCTGAAGTTTCCTGTCCAAGACTGGTGAGACACATGAAAATGGACAGGATGAATCTTTCCAATGGATATGGCATTTTTTCCCCCTCACCAACTCATGCAGACTTATAAATAACCGGTTAATTATTATTTATTATTTCCATACTCTACATTATTTACTGCAGGAAATAAAAGTGAGCATAAGACACCAAGATGTCATGCTGTGGATGAATTTTGAGCATAGCCTTTTAAGGTGATGCTCTCTCACCAGATCACACATTGTTACATTCAAGAGAAAAAAAGATTATGTACACGTTAACATCGAAAAAATAGTTGCTGCTACTGAAAGCAACAGCTATTCCCAGGATAAATGAAACTGACCTTACAAGAAGATGCTTTGATTTTACTTTTTGATTAGAATATTCTGTTTATCCACTTGTTCAAAATGAACTTCTCCAGATTTTTGTTTTAATTTACAAGTCTTTAAAGTCTCAAAGAGGCTTTAACACATAACACAAACAAAACTATGAAAGAATCTAATCAATGTAAAAATAAAAATATTCCCAAGATGAAATCTATCCTGGGACATTTTGATTCTGAAAACAAAGAAGTTATATGCATTACAAAGACTGTCACCAAATAATGCACAAATGCTCCTATTTTTCAGGCCATTATACATAAGCCAATAATTGTAACTTTCTTAAGGATCTTTGAAAGGACATCATGACCCTTCTTTTACTAAGTGCACCTGAGAGAAGAGATGACATTTACACCCGCCTTTTATTCTCAGACTCAAAGCATGAAACCACCTACACAGTAGCCAAATTTATTGTCGCTGCAGTTAAAACGAGGTAACAACTAACATCAAAGATAACTTGACTGACCTTTCTTTTTCCTTTCCTTTTTAAAAATTTTATCTGGTTGTATCTCTTGCTGATCTCCGATTCTAAATAATTTGAATTATGCACATTTCTAGCATTCAAATCTTTGCACACCTGAGGTTCTTTTTTACTCTGCAAAGGTGTGCAAGCATATGCCAAAGTGAATGAAGCACTATGTTATTCAACTTGCAATAGAATAGCCCTTCCCACCCCACAGCCCTCCCTACATATGGACTTCAACTCCTAGAAGATTCCCAGATAGAACCACTCTGGGTATTCCAGGTAATATGACGTAGGATAAAAGTACAACTATATAATAAGAACTTTTGTTTCTCTACAGTTTATATGAATGATGCAATATTGGTTTGGCTCTCAGTTCCAGAAGCCAAGAAAAAGGTTTTCATTTTAGGTGGGCCTCACACCCCACTTTCTATAATATATTTATCCGATCCATCTGAGGTAACAGAAGTGCTTAATATGTACCTGACTGGTTAGGGATTGGATATGGCAATACAATGAAACCCAAGCCGGACATGATAGAGGAGCATTCAATCTGTTATGGAGAAGGTTGCACTATCCTTAAAGAATCAGAATCATAGATTGAATGTTTCTATATGAATCTTGGCTAACAGAGATACAGGTACCATCTGCAACATGAAATAGCTTTCTTTTTTTATTGTTTTTCAATTTTAAACATCATAGTATTATAACACAGATCTACGCCTATTTACATACATTATTCTTTGCTAGTAAAAATTTATACAGTTATTTCCCTATATTTTACAGTCTTATATCTTCTTCTTCATCCAACATTATTTCATAGTCTCTCCTTTGTCTTTCCTGGTCCATTCGTACCATTTTGTCCATATTTCATAATAATCCGATTTATTTTGACCTGAAGTTCGATGGTTAACATGTCCATTTCTGCACATTTATATATTTTATCCATTAATACGTTCTCCGGTGGTGTTTGATTGTCCTTCCAGTATTGTGCATAAGCAATTCTTGCCGCTGTTATGATGTGTAATATTAAATGTTGTATATTCTTAGGATGTTGTTTGTTTATTATTCCAAGTAAAAAGAATTCCGGAGTGTATTCTATGGCTCTTCCTATAATATCTTTTAACCATTTATATACTTTGTTCCAATAACCTCTCGCTTCGGGACACGTCCACCACATATGAAAGAAGGTACCTACGTCTTTTTTACATTTCCAACAAACCGAATTTGCATTTGGGTATATCTTAGCCAATCTTGCCGGGGCCAAATGCCAAATATAAAACATTTTATAACAATTTTTTTGTAAGCTACTGATTTTGTTATTTTGCAATTTATATTCCAAGTCCTCTCCCAGTCAGCCAAGTGTATATTATGACCTACGTTTCTCGCCCATGCTATCATCTAATTTTTAACTATATCTATGAAATACCTTTCACCAGCTTAGCTGAGTCTGCCACTCATACCCTTCATCAGTAGAGTTAAGCCAGTTTCAGTAATCCACCTAGATAACTGCAGTGCCTTATAGCTGGACTGTCTTGGGCGGATGTTATATAAAATTTAGACAGTACAAAGCCTGGCCGCAGCAGTACTGTCTTGAGTGGAGCATAGAAACCATATTATATCAGTTCTGGATTTTCTTCACTGGTTTCCAGTTAATTTACAGTCCAATTCTAGGTGATAGTATCAATCTATGAAAACTTTACACCTTGAGAACTTGGTATATGAAAAAATACCTCATCCAGTATCTTCGGAGACTACATGGGTGGTTCATTTATGCCATATTGAGTTCCCAGGGAAAAGGAGTACATTGTAAATACAATAAATTAATACTTTAAGATTATCAGAATGTTTGCTTAGCCCGCCCATGCTGTAGAGCAGTAAGCAGCTGCCTGGGAGTGGGCTTTTTTAATGGTAATCTGTCTTCAGTGGTTGAATGCACTCCCAGTAAGGCGTTTCTGCATATTATTTACCAGGCACCAGACAAAGGTAACTTACCTTTATAAAAACAACATGTATAAATAAATATCCAGTTAATTAACTGATGAAATTCAAGTAACTGTTTGCTTCATGGAAATCAATAACTATGAGAAACTAAAGTATAAGCTAATTTACAATGCAATAAGAGTTATTACATACATTTTTTTGAAGGAAAAGGGAAACTCTGTTATATAGCAGAACCAAAACAAACTTTAAAAAGGTTGCCCTTGAATTCTCTTCTGCCTACAGTATTAAGCTCTTTATTCAACCATCAGCTAAAGCAAAGGCGGGGATCCTGTGGTCATTCAAAGGTCACCAAGCAACAATTCCCAAGAACCTGGACAGCACAGCTAATGGGGAAGTATTGTTATCATTCATATTCAGCATCAACGGCTACACATTCTCCATCCTTGAACTAAAAATGTAGTTGATTATCTACCAATTAAACCTTATTCTCATTGCATGCCCATTTATATTGTGCATCTCGTTAGCAAAAGTGCGTTCACTCTTGTCGCATCTGGCGCGACCATGTGACCAAGGAGGCGCCTGCTGATTAGCTTTACATCAGCTCCTGCAAAAGCGGGAGATTGCCAGCCTGGGATTGGTTAAGGCGTTGACAGCTGGGATTATAAAAGAGCTGTCACGCAGAAGGTTTGCCGCTCTGTCTCTCAGATGTTAGCAAGGAGCGAGTCACTGGTTAGCTGGGGCTGAAGCCCCCAAATAAAGAGTTGAACTGTTCCCGAGCCTCACCTCACTCATTAGCGCCTTGTTAGCAAACATATCACTGGCGACGAAGGTGGGATGCAGGCAGCTCGGGAATAAAAAGTCACTGCTGAAGCACTGAGGAACAACAAAATAAATTTTTCCTAAGGCGACGAGACATCGCAACAGCGATCCAGCCACAGAATTGCCTCAGAAGTCTCCGTTGCCAGCATGGCCACACTATCAACGTTTGCTCCATTTAACCAAAAGACTGAATCCTGGGATTCGTTTCTACATAGATTTGACTGTTTCTTGGCCACCAATGATTTCAAGGGGCTACCTGGGGATCGTAAATTGGCTATATTCTTGAGCTTATGTAGCCATGACATGTTCGAAACTGCCAGAGCCTTAATGGCACCCCAGAAGGTCCAAGACGTATTGTGGGCAGTCCTCATTGATAAATTACAAGGGCATTATCCTCCTTTGCCTTTGAAAATTGCAAGGCGCCACGCCTTTTGTCACAGATATCAGGCGGAAGGAGAAACTATTAATCAATATATGGCAGCCTTGAGGGCAGCTGCTCAATATTGCAAATTTAGGGATTTAGAGGATCTCCTCTTGGACCAGTTAGTATGTGAGGTTAGGGATTTAAGCTCCAACGGAGACTGTTGGCAAAAAAGGATGTCACACTCCAAACAGCATTAGAGGAGGCTACAACCTCTGAAATGTCCACTCAGTCTGCAGTAGAATTGCAAAAGTCTGTGGGGCTCCCTTCTGGCAGATACACTTCCGCTGTACACCAGGAGGAGGCCGAATGGGACCCCCTGACTGAGGAGGAAGACAAAGTGATCCGACTACAAACTACCCCAGTGATGACCCAACAGCGAGATGTCAAGCGGCCCCAGGTGAACTGTGAGAGTTGTGGAGGGACCCATCAGTGCTCCTTTTTCAGTTTTAAAAATGCAACCTGCAAGTGTTTGTGGCAGAAAGGGGCATTTAGCTCAGGTTTGCTGAGCGGGTCAACCTTTCCTTCCGAGGACCACCTCAACACAATCCTTTTGTGCAGCCCAGCATAGACAGGGTCAAGAGTGGAAAAACAGACTGCTTTACCATCTACAGGGATTCCAGCCATAAAGAAGCTGTGGTTGACCACACTGGCACAGAAGTCACCAAAAAAAATTATCTCACGCTAGAATTAGAGATTGGTTCCCTCCATGTCCAAATGGCGATTGGATTCTACCAATGTGTACCTTCGGGATTATCAAGGTAATCAGATCCCCGTTGAGGGTTGTGGGAAATTTGCCATCTAATACAAAGGGTTTGCTGGCCGCCTGAAACTAATTGTTGTTGGCGGCTTCCTTCCCTCATTCTTGGGATTAGACTGATTTGACGCTTTGGGATTTGCTGTGACCAATGTCCATGCCCTTAGTGACTGTGACTTTGGCCCATTGCTGTCAGAGTTTTCTGATGTTTTTGATGGGCAACTGGGCCACTACAAGGGCACACTGGTGTTTTTCAATCTTGATCCTGCAGTCGCCCCAATCAGGCTTAAGTCAAGACGGGTCCCTTTCGCTCTTCGCCACCGAGTGGATCAGGAATTGGACAAATTGTTGGCACAGGGGATTTTAGAACTTGTGGATTATGCCAAATGGGAAATGCCAATTGTTGTCCCTATCAAACCCCATGGCTCTATCAGGATATGTGCTGATTACAAGGCAATTTTGAACAAGGCTTTGCAAGCAAATCCCTATCCTTTCCCAGTTGTCCACCACTTATTGCATTATCTGGGTCAGGGATCCATTTTTGCTAAGCTGGATTTACAACAGGCTTACAGCAACTCCCTGTGGACCAAGCCACAGCAGAGGCACAGACAATAGTCACCCATTGTGGTGCCTTTAGGTGTCGCAGGCTTCAGTTCGGGATTTGCGTGGCCCCCAGAATTTTCCAGAGCCTGATGGAGAGGCTTCTGTCAGGCATTCCAGGGGTCATCCCCTATTTTGATGACATTCTACTGTCTGCAACCTCCACCCAAGTACTCGCTGGCCACCTCAGGACTGTTCTTCAACATTTCAGGGAGGCTGGCTTAAAATTAAAGAGGTCTAAATGCAAGATTGGGGTACCCCAAGTCGAATTTCTGGGATATCTCATAGATGCCAAGGGGATTCACCCCACCCCAGACAAACTCCAAGCTGTACGTAAGGCTCCCCCTCCGACTAACAAAACGGAGTTACAGGCATTTCTTGGACTTTTAAATTTTTACATGTTTTTACCATACAAGGCCACTTTGGCTGAACATAGACTGTTGAGTGCTAACATTCCCTGGCAGTGGGGGAAAAGTGAAGCCTCGGCTTTTGCTGCTGTCAAGTCTCTGTTGACTTCGGACTGTGTGTTAGTCCAGTATAACAGCCACCTGCCCTTAATTCTGGTGTGCGATGCTTCTCCACATGGGGTTGGGGCTGTGTTGAGCCACCAAGAGCCTAACGGCTCCGAGGCCCCCATGGCGTACTTTTCCGGGACTTTGTCTCCGGCTGAACAAAATTATAGTCAGCTGGATAAGGAGGCCCTTGCCATCGTTTCCAGAGTCAAAAAATTTCACAACTATCTCTATGGCCGTTTTTTTCACTTAGCATCTGATCATAAGCCTCTTTTGGGAATTTTGGCGGGCGACCACCAGACACCACAGATCCTTTCGCCACGGATGACAAGATGAACTCTTTTCCTCACGGCCTATCATTACACATTAGAACACCATCTGGGCAAGGCAATGGGGCATGCTGATGCCTTGAGTCGTTGTCCCCTGTTGCTGCCGATGGAGGACCCTGCCCCTGTCTTGTCCGTCATGCTGATCGAGGACCAGTTGTTGCCAGTCACTGCTGAAGATATTGCTGGCTGCACCATGAAGGATCACACGCTGTCCCAAGTAAGAGACTGGGTGCGCAGAGGGTGGCCCTTAGGGGACGTAGATAGGGAATTTCTCCCCTACAGATCTAGACAGCATGAGCTGTTGGTACGACGAGGGTGTGTGCTTTGGGGAAATAGAGTAGTAATTCCCAAAGTTTTGCAGATGCCACTACTGAGGGCTTTGCATGAAAGTCATCCTGGCATAGTCAGGATGAAAGCCCTCGGACGCAGTTATTTGTGGTGGCCTGGGTTGGATAAGGATATAGCAGAATGGGTAGGAAATTGCCCACAGTGTCAGCAGTCACTCCCGGTGCCCCCTACGGCATCAGCTAGGGAATGGGAGATTCCCAAGGCCCCTTGGTCCCGAATCCATGTGGATTTCGCTGGACCCTTCCACGGGCAATCGTTCATTGTTGCCATAGACACCTACTCTAAGTGGGTGGAAGTGGTCCGCATGCGGGTCACCATGGCGGAGGCCACCGTAAAGGTCCTTCGCCGTCTATTTGCAACACATGGCCTGCCTGACATCGTGGTGTCCAATAATGGACACCAGCTGACATCAGCCCACTTCCAAACCTTTTTGGCATCCCATGGGATCTGGCATGCCACGGTAGCTCTAGTAACTGGCTAGCTGAAAGGGCCATTAGCACAGTGATGGACGCCTTGGCAAAGATGGGGCCGGGGGAATGGGAGACCAACCTAGATAGATACCTCTTGGCTCAACACTCCACGCTGTGCCCCTTAACCAACCTTAGCCCAGCCGAAATGTTAATGGGCTGTCGGCTGAGGATTGACTTGGACAGGGTGCATCCCACCTATGCCCCTGTCAAAGCGGTGGACCTAGACACTGGGGCCCGCTATTTTTACTTGGGAGATGAGGTATTTGTCTGGAATTTTGGGGAGGGTCCTAGATGGTTGCCAGGCATAGTTACTCAAGTAAAAGGCCCCCGGTCTTATGTAGTAGAATTGAGTGACGGTGTCTATGGCACAGACACATAGATCAACTTAGGAAACGACCCAGGCAGGAGCTCCTGGAGGTTGGCAGGGAACCACAATTAGAGGCAGTCCCTCCAAGCATCATTTCTGACGACGAGCATGTGGACCACCCATTGCCCGACAGAAGCACCAGCTCCCGTTGCTTGCCAGACTCACGTCCTCCACGCAGCGCTTCACCACAGATGACACATTGCGCTCCTGTAGAATTGCAGCCGAAGGGCGTTTAGGAGGCTTTAGCTGCAAAACAGCACACCAGGAGTGCACCTGCTGAGCCACGCAGATCTTCGAGAATCCGGCACCGACCCGCCTACCTTGACAAGTATATTTGCGTTATCCAGGGGGAAGGAGTGTCGCATTTGGCGCAACCACCTAACCAAGGAGGCGCCTGCTGATTGGCTTTACGCAGGCTCCTGCAAAAGCGGGAGATTGCCGGCCTGGGATTGGTTAAGCCGTGGACAGCTGGGACTATAAAACAGCTGTCACACAGAAGGTTGCCGCTCTCTCTCTCAGATGTTAGCAAGGAGCGAGTCACTAGTTAGCTGCGGCTGAAGCCCCCAAATAAAGAGTTGAACTGTTCCCGAGCCTTGCCTCACTCATTAGCGCCCCGTTAGCAAACATATCAATTCTCATTCTTACTTAAGACTTAGAGAAAAGGCGAGAGGGGAAATAAGGGTGCTTGCTGAATTCCTTTTCCATCCTAGCTTTATCATTGGTCCTCTTCTATTTTCCCTCTTTTTAATCCACCTTTTTTATAACCTCTCCTCCTCCCTTTCAGAAAGAGAGGAAGGTGGGGGCTGGGTTGGATGCTAGAGATTAGATTGCATCTGTCTGGATATAAATAATTTACTGCTTGATGGTCAGAGTGAATTTAATTAGTCCTTGTTCTCCTGATAGAATCAGCCCACTGCTGCTAGAGCATTTCACTCTGAATTAGCCTGAAAAGGCCTAACAAGGCAGTGCTAATTTTACACACACGACATCCCCACTGCCTCCCAAAATGAGAGAGGCATGTTTCAAAACGCACATTTGGCACAGGGTATGAGCTCTTGCCCACTAGAAAGGACGTTTAAAAATATATAGCACTCCCAATAAGGAAAAAAAAACCAATATACATAGCTTCCCTCAGGAGGAGATAACAGATAAACAGTTTACAAATATGACTGGCCTTCTCTTCTGCTTCATTTGTCAAAAGCAGCAGCAACATCACCCCTCCAGTCAAGGAGGGAAGCAAGAAGATTTAAAGGGAAGAAAGAGGACCTGTAGCTGAAGAAATCTACTTTTGTCCAGTGGTGAAATCCAAATTTTTTACTACCGGTTCTGTGGGTGTGGCTTGGTGGGCTTGGGCTTGGTGGGCGTGGCAGGGGAAGGATATTGCAAAATCTCCAATCCCACCCCACTCTGGGGCCAGCCAGAGGTGGTATTTGCCGGTTCTCTGAACTACTCAAAATTTCCGTTACCAGTTCTCCAGAACCTGTCAGAACCTTGCTGGATTTCACCCCTGCTTTTGCCCTTCTAGCAAGAAAGCCATTTTATAACGTAGGGAGTTTGCAGAAATGGAGGTGCAGTTTAGAAAGCTTTTATCCTCCGACCAGAAAATAAACAAATAAAACAAAGTGAAGTAGGGATGCCTACATGTTTACACTGTCTTAAACCTAAAACCCAATCAAAACAGGCTTGAAGGCACCAAAAATAAAAAATAAAAACAAGAACCTCTAACTGCAGCAGAGAACTTTGTGGGATGAAAAGCTCACAGAACGACTATCCCTGCATTCACATCCAAAGAAGGGACCCTTTGCTGCTACCACCTCAGCCCCCACAAAATGATGCAGGAGCACTCCTACTCAACTCACAACCCTGGCTGATCTTTTACCAAACCTCAGAGATGCATAGGGGAAGGCAATCCCTAGAACTGTACCACAGCTGCCCTTGTTATCTCTTGGCAGCCTGAATATTCACAGAACCTCAGTTTCAAGCATCCACTGCTTGATTTAATTGAAAGAAGTAGAGCAGAGGAATTTCAGCTATCTTATAAAGCAGCCAATCCTTTTTCTTCCCCTTCCCCTGGAGGCATCCACTGGCCTGCCCCCTCCCCCTGCCTCTCTTCTCTCCCCCCCCCTTCCCCCATTACAGCTGCACAGGCGGATTTGTCCCCAATGTTGTTAGGAGGATTTAAAAAGGAAGAAGAAGGAACCTTTATAGCCTAGCAATATAAGCTCCGAAGAAATGAGGTAGAGAAAAATTGGTTTTGCCAAGAGCAGTACAGAATATTCTGTAACTACCTTCCCATCATTCTACGCAATCCTGGCTGACAGCAAAGCAGAAAAGGGTAACGACCCCCTCTCTCCAGACTACAATTCCCATCATTCACCCTGGGAAGAAACCAGCTCTTTTGAACTTTCTCATCTGTGAAAAAGAAAACCACAGGCTGTGTATTTGTCTACCTCATCATTTTAACAACAGTCCAGGGACATGTACGTGCAATGGAAATTCAGTTCTGTTTTACTACCGGGTCAACTGGGAACTTGAGCACTGAAAATTGTCCCTAAAGTACACTGAGCACAAGAGGAAAATGAAAACATTTCTTTGGTTCACTTGTCCACTTTATCAAAATGACTAAATTTGAAAAGTCAGTATATTCTGGACATATTCAATGTGCCTGCTCCAAATCCCCAAAGAATCCAAGTTTATTTCCCCACTAGTTAGGATACTTTATATGCATTTTGCCAATGAACGTTTTAGCATTAGCATTCTAGCATATGACCCCCCAAAAGTAAAAAAATAAAAAGTACACATAAAACAAATTTTCAGTGGGAAGGAATTAAAAACAACATTGTCAAAATAATTGTTCACGAGGACAAAGGGAGAGAAGTGGGCATCAAACTACAGTCTGCTGCTGGTGACATTGACTTACTCATTGGCTTCGAAGCAAAACTATATTTGAGGATGCAGCTTTGGAAGTGGCCCCAGTATGTTAACTCAATCCTCATCGGCTGCCTTGCTGATGGAAAACATTCATTTTATGAATGCAAAAGGAAGCATGTTCCTGGTGCCATTTCTACCTTTTCTCATTTTTCCCCAAGTAATCCATGTTGGCCTATGCTAGATGTCAGCAAATACTTTTCTGTAGCTACATCAATTACATCACAAAGAAGGAATGGATCATCTTTTTTTATCATAGACTTTTGATTTCAATGAACAAGGGAAGGCCCCATAAAGACAGAAAGTAGTGAATTTCGCAAGTATTATCTGCCCACTACTCTGTCCTGCCCTTGGCATTCTAATAGGCATCAATTTGTCTGTTTTGAGAGTGCTGTTATGACAGTAATCCAAGCACTGTTTCAAATTGGGGAAAATATGCACATAAAAGAATCAAAAATACAAAATGGCAAATTTATGAAATTGGTTAAAATGAGAAATTACACAAGGGGCCTCCTTTACATAGTATCCTGAACCAAAACCAAATAAATCACATTATGGTTTAACTGTGTGAACCTAGTGTTTATGGCTCAGAAAACAAACCATGGCTTAACACAATGAATGATCTTATCCAAGCATTAGAAGCTCTAAACATGCTGGAATCTTGATGAGGATTTTTAAATGCTAATAAAATTTTAATTACTACATACTCAGATAGAAAAGAACAGGGAAATAGCTTGTTATCACAATCCTCACTCCTAATAAATGTCTTTCTCCACCATTTCCTCCTGTGGCATGTGTAATGATCTCTAGGCTTCTCCAGCTGATCCCTGACTTCCTTTTCTCTGCTCCTCAATGGTGTCTGCTACCCAATACCTGTGAAGAAGAAGCTTCTTGGATCGAGGAAGAAGAGGATTACAAGAAGGGACCCCACAGAGATCAGAGCCCTACCTCACCAGTTCTCCATCTCTGCTACATTGGAGAACATCTTTCCACAGCTGCTTCTTCAGATGTGTCTTTTTCCCATACAAGTTGCCCCAGAAGGCTGCTTTAGTGGGACAATGACAGAAACACCAAGTCACAATGGAATATTGAAGACTGCTGAATACGTTCTTTCCAGTGCCTGCTTCCTATTGGCTTTTTTGGGCTCATCTTCCATGCAGAACACATCTCTCATTGATGCCTTGCTAAATCTTCTTTCCTCAGTCTGGTCCCTGAAGAGCTATTCCTCATGCTGAGTTTTATTAAACAAGCTACAGTCAGAGCTGAAGAGGATTCTCCTTCTCCAGCAAACAGCACTGAAACTAGCACTGCTAGAGTGCTAGGGTACATTTCTCTTCCTGGGATGCTGAGATTCATAAGATACTTTCAGGCAGCCTGAGGACATTTATCCAGCCAGGCAGATTCTGGGATAGCTGCTTTTCAGATCAGAAAGCCAATACAAATCTTTTTTGGTCCTTGAAGGCCCCTTCTGCGCCATACAGTCTCCTTTTTTATAATCAGATCCTGTTTTCCCCTGACTGAAATGCTTTGCTGGTCCCATCTTCCTCTTCCAATCTACCTTGTCATTGCTACAATTTATGCTGCACGTTAACTATCAGCCTCCCATTGCCAAGATGGCCCTTGGAGGCATCTCTTCAGTTTTGCTGCCGTTGTGCCAGTCAAAAGAGCCCCGGGGTTCTTCTTGCAGGCTTTCTTATATTAAAAGCAAGGAATGTTATGCCAGGCAGCCAACCTGTAAAGTTGGTTGGTATGGAGGTAATTTCCCAAATGGGGTAAACGGAGTTTACAAGCTGAAGGATGGGTGTGTAGGTTCAGACCTGAGACTGGGAAATTAGAATCTTTCTATCGTCCTAAATCCTAAATTTTTAGAATCCTAAAAATTTAAATTTCATCCTAGATTTGTAAACCAATAGACCTATACGCCAATAGATCTGCAAGCAAAGCTGCTTTCTCTCAGCTTGCTTATTCTTTATTCTTCTTTTGTCAAGTAAACTGGTCTATACTGAAGCCAGGGTTTCCTGGCTCCCAGACCTCATGTTTCCAAGCACCATAAATATTGATACTGGAGGCATTTTTAATCTAGTTACCAGCTTGGCCTCTCCAACACCTTCCATCAGGGAGCTCTAGACTGAAGCTGAAATATATTAGCATATTTTTATCACACTTTTTTTTATTAAGCATAGGTCTTGCTTTTTGATATATAGTTTTAATTAACTTTTAAGGCAAAGAATGCAAAATATCAAATACTTTATCTCGTATGTCACAAAAATAGGAAGCTTCTTAACCAGCATATTAGAAGAAAAGCCATCCCTGATCACCCATGATGAACACTTATGAACCTTGATTGAAAAAGTCATCTTGGATAATGATTCAAAGCAGCATTCTTCCCCTTCCTTCTTCTCTTCCCGCTTTCTTTCACACCAACCACTGCTCAATCTCTATTCTTTGTACTCTAAATAATTATTAATACAACTTTATTGATGACAAGAGAACAGAGGGAAAGTTTTACAATATTTTTATTTGGAAATTCAATTAATTCTACACTTGCCTTTTGCATGAACTTACCAAAACATATCATAAATACATCGCAAGGTTTCTACCCTCAATTCCCATAGACATAGTTGAATTTCTCTGGGGTTGTTCATGTGAAAATTAAGATCTAATTACATCTTCGCTGCTTTCTTAGACATCCATCCTAAACAATATTCTTCTTGGCCATTGTTCAGTTTTGTACCTCCTCCACTACTAACGGAGCTTCCTTCCTTCCTTCCTTCTCTCTCTCTCTTTTTACTTTATATTTAAAATAATTATACCTATGTATACGTTTAGTCAGCCCCACTAATAATTACTTCTTATTGTAGTTATTTTCTTCTTGACAGCACATTGATTCAACTACCTCCAAGCCAGAAGAGAATAAGATTCTCCCACTTTATTAGGCATGTGCATCCCAAACAAAACATGGAGGTTTATTTTAAGTTATTTGAGGAATGCATCAAGACAGTAATCTTATGCATACTTTAGAAATAAGCCACACTAAATTTGCTTCTAACTTCAACATACATGATGTACTTCTGGGAATAGTGCAGGTATATCCAGGAAACACAGCAAAGGAGTATTTCTATGGGCGAATCTCAAATCCTAATTATTTAAATTACAGTTATTTTAAAATAAGTGTGCTTAATTTGTACCCATTGATATGAAGATAACCACTGTCTTGTTTTCATACAGGTTCCTTCTAACACTTAAGTCAATTAAAATTATAGGGGGAAAATAATTCTGTTCATCAAATCTCTTCCATAATTCAAATAGAATAAATGTTTTCTCCAAGATTCTCTACAAGGCCAGTAAGACAACTAGCAAATAGAGGTTACCTGTCTGAATAAAAGGGGGGAACAGTGTAAGATATTATTAAAGATGTGCAGCAACTGGTTATTTCTGAGAGGACTAGAATACTACTGGTTTTAAAATAGCTGTCCTAGCAAACCTATTCTCACCATTGGAACATATTTTATAGCAGCATATGAACAATATGGGAGGAATTCATACATCATTCCAAGTCACCAATTGTGTTAAACACAGTTTGTTGGAAAGTTCAAGTTCATAGATTGTGTTGACTAGAAACAATGGTATAAAAAAAATCAAGTTAGCTCTAAATTAATGAATGCATATGGATATCTATATATAAAAATACAAAGAAAACTAATTGGTAAAGTGACCAAGAAATATAAGATAGAATATTCACAAATATTTCCATGCAAATTTGAAATGCATGCAAACTAAGGACAGTGACTATGTTCCTGGTTTTGCTATGCTGATTTACCTCTTTTAATAGAATATCTGATCTCAGCTGATTCGTAATTGAATCAAACCAGCTGATAACTTCTTCAATTTCATGGTGCAATCTCTTTACCATTATTTTACAAATGCTTTCTGATCAACAGTAAAACATCTTTGGAGACTGAAATTCCAACTTTAGCACAAGCAGGAGAAGGAGATACTCAATCTCACTCCAAAGATCTGTAGTGTACATGGAGGTAAACATAAAACTGTTGGTGAAGAAAGCCAAAAGAAACAGTTATGTTAAATCTTGTGCACTTAAGTCTTAAAGAAATCTGCAAATACACTGGCAAATATATTGTTTATCCTAGAAAGTGGATTTACCTTGCATCACAATAAAAAAAGAGGGGGCTGATCTAAACTATTGGGGATCCTGAAATTAGGGCTTAGAAAATGCATAGTTATTTACTTCTTTTTATATCTACCCCAAGGCTCCTTTCAAATGCTTTCCCCCAACTTCTTAGCATCATCACTCAGCAGGAAAACCCTTGGCCAATTACAGCACTGCTCGGGGACCAGCTTTCCAAGTGGGAAAGGGGGCTGAAGAAGGGAAAGGGGACACTTTATTCATTTGGCCTCTGAGCAAATCCCCAGCTTGGGAATCCTGGATTAACCAAAACAGCAAAACACCCTAACTGGCAAGCCCTGAAATGTTATGTGAACTGGTTTTCTTTCTACCACTTCAATATACGACCTCTTCTCCTGTCAGCAATCATTCGTGTTGTTTTTGAACATAGTTTCAGAAAGCTTTTGGAAGCAGGCAGAAGTCATGCTCTTTTGATACACTCATCTATCAGCCAGGAGATTTGACAGTTATTGGGGGGGGGGGGGGAGAGAATCCAGTTTGAAAAGCTGGACTTTCTTTCCCCTCTGCCTAAAGCAGAATGACCATGAAGGGTAATACTCATGAACTAGAGGAGAGGAACTGTAATCCCATCAGCCTGAGGTGGTAGATTGGCTAATAGGAATTGGGCAGATCCCACAAATAGGTGTCCCCTGAGAGCACTATTGACAAAATGATTGTTAAAACACATCAGATTGTACCCACAGTAAAACTGCTATGGCTCATTGACAGATTAAAGCAAAATATACTACCGGTACTTTAATGTCGGAATGGCTAAGGATGGCTTTAAATTGTCTTCAGTATGAATTGGGAACAAGATGATAGCAACGTTAGCAGGACAAAGCTTAAAAAAGAGATTACCAGATTATGTACATCCATGCAATGGTTAAGTGCAAGATAGAAAAGACTTAAAGCCCATTCTCCCACTCACAGTTCATCACAGAAATAGGAAAGAGGCAGGGACTCAACCCCTACAGATGTGAGGATTTCAGAAACTCAGTATATTATCACAGACAAGTCAGAAATGTTCAAGACTCTTTCAAGTCTTACCAATATTTCTGAATTCTTCTCTTTGATGAGCAAAACAGGTTTCAAGGTTCTTGTGCCTCATCTCTACAGGCAAAGAATATCAAATATTTAGCAGGGCTATACTCTTAAGAGCAATGTTGCCCCCACTTATGAAACATCCCCAGAGCTGAGGCAGACCCCCACAATTCTTGCCTTATGTAGGAGTGTCAAAACCAGGGTGTCAAACTCAAGGCCTGGGGGCCAGATCCGGCCCACGGGGTGCTTAGATCTGGCCCACAGGGCTGCCCTGGAAACAGCAAAGGACTGGCCCGCGATGCCTCCGCCAGCAA
Organism: Diadophis punctatus similis; assembly: GCA_023053685.1. Lineage (NCBI taxonomy): Eukaryota > Metazoa > Chordata > Lepidosauria > Squamata > Dipsadidae > Diadophis > Diadophis punctatus. The sequence goes on along the minus strand of JALIGW010000002.1, from coordinate 137,213,694 downwards.
AAACGGAGCTCGTGAAGGCCACACGCGGCCCTCCTGAGCTCCATTTTCAATGGCAGAGGGTTGCAGGAGGCTGTCGCAGCCAAAAATGGAGTTTGGGAGCCTGTTTTCAGTGGCAGAGTGTTTGGGCCGCCACAGGCGCCCCCAACACAAGTGATGTCGAGCTGGCCACACCCACCATGGCCACACCCACCATGGCCCCCCAAGGTCAAACACAACCCTGATGTGGTCCTCAATGAAATTGAGTTTGACACCCATGGTCAAGACCAACTGACACTGGGAGCAAAAAGTGGTATGCAACCCTGAAAATGGTTGGTGGCTTGAGGGCATTCGCTGTGTCTTTTAAAAACTTGTTAACTTGTTTCTACTTCTGTTTTTAACTTTGGTTAAAATGCTTATGCCTTTTTTACATGGCTGTATGCAGCGGTGGGTTGCTCCTGGTTCACCCCGGTTCTGTGAACCAGTAGCACCGGCGGTGGGAGGCTCTGCCCACCCGCCCAGGACGCTTCTGTGCATGCTTTAAGAACCCACTACTGGCTGTATGGTTTTAAATTGCAAACCATCCAGAGTCACTTAGGTGAGATGGACAGTGTGTAAATTTGATAAATAAACAAACAGCTCTAAGAAAACAAAGGTTATTGAATTATATAGCATTTATCTATCATTTGCATCTTCTGGAAGAGGCAGATTTTAAGAGAGAGATATTGCTTCATTTGTTTCAAAAATATAATAATTTTGACTGCCAGTGCAGTCAAAGTCCTACTCTTATAGTATTTCTTGTGTCAGTTTCTATTTTTTAAAAAAAGTTTTTTATTTATAATACAATTAAAAAAGAACAACATTGGACATGATGTAACATTCCAGTTTAAACATTTCCATCAAGTTATTTCTCCTCCTGAATACAATTCTTTATCTCTATATAAATATATACAAGCTTTATATACAATACTAAATCCATTTTTTCCTATTCGCTAACATAATAATATATACATTTCCAACTTGTCACTGATTCATAATCCCAACTATTTCTTACATATCTTTTTGGCAGGAAGCTGTTTTGATCAGTATGTATAAATTCTACCAAGAATGTCTTTCAGCCATTATGGCCATAAAAATTTTATAATCCGAATTTAGTAATGAAATAGGCCTATAATTTTTAATAAACACCAAATCTGAGTTTTCCTTAGGGATTAATGTGATAATTGCTTCTTCCCACGAGACCGGTATTTTCGCATTTTTTAGGACTTCATTAAATACTTCTATTAATATTGGACCTAAAGATTATTGTAGAATTTTATATATTTCTGCTGGTAAACCGTCAGGACCTGGGGCTTTGATATTTTTTTTGTTTCTTGATTGCATCTGATAATTCTAAGGGTGTTATCTCTTTATTCAACATGTTTTTGATCTCTTCTGGAACTTTCGGTAGTTCAACTATCTGTAAATATTGTAATATGTTCTCTTTGCTTTTGCATTCCTCATCTTCATATAATTTCTTATAAAATTTATAGGCCATGCTTTTCTTTCCTTCATTCTGATACATAATCTCTCCCTCTTCATTGTATAGTTTACTAATCCTTCTTTTGTCCTTATGTTTCTTTAGTCTGTAGGCCAACCACCTCCCCAGTTTATTCGCATTTTCAAAGAAGTTTTGCTTGGTGCGTTTTATTTGCTGTGCCAATTCTTCCTTTTCAATAGTATTCATCTTATGTTTAATTAGATCTATTTGTTGTTTCAATTCACATCTTTGTGGTTCATTTTATAGTTTTATCTCGGCTCCACTAAGTTCTTCTTCTAGATTTCTGTGCCTCTGTTTTTTAATTTTATTTTCCCTGGCCATATAAGGAATTGCGACACCTCTCATGTAAGCTTTGACTGTGTCCCATAAATTTTGGAAGCTTGTATCTTCTTTCTTATTTGTCTGAAAAAATAGACCCATTTGATCTTCCATTTTCAATTTGAATTCTTTATGTTTTAAAATTGCTCTTTTTAAAGTCCACCTCCTTATTTTCTTTTGTCCTCTCCATCTACTTCTGACTGGGTTGTGGTCTGTCCACTTCCAAATTTAAATCTACATACAGCCATGCCATGTCGATTCTGGACCACGATGAATGCCGACCCGAATAGTAAGCATATTGCTTTTTTCTCACATTTCTCTCCCTCCAGCTATCCTGAATGTTCAACTCCCCCGCCATTTTAAGGAAAGTACTAGGTAGTGTTCTTCTAATTCCTTTTCTAGTCTTGCCGCTTCTATAGTCTAAATGCCTATACGCTATTGCGTTGACATCTCCCATTATGCAGATATTATAATATTCAATCTCGCCAATAATACTATGTAATTTTTTATAAAATTGTTTCTGCCCCTCATTCGGGGTGTAGATTCCCACAAGGGCTATTTTTATCTTATTCAATATTACTTCTATTATTAATATCCTACCATCTTCATCTTTATAAATTTGTTTTGCCAAAATTTCCTCTTTAATATATGTCACAACTCCTCCTTTCTTCTGTTGCGATAGTGATGCAAGCATAGTTCCCAGTGTCAGTTTCTATTTTTGATGACAGCACCCCTAAGGGCTATACAATTTGACAAAACAGATGCCCACGGCATCAAACTAGAGGAGAAATACTTTGGTTTTAGATGAAGATGGTTTAAAATCTTGAATATTTTGAAGCAGCAATCTTCATAAAGTATTTGAGCTAAAATTTTATAAATTTTGTCTGATGAAAACAACTTGAGAAGCATAATTTAGAGATAGAACCATCATGAAAAGAGAAGCATCCGAAAAAGGAACATGAACAGAATGACAACTGCAAGAAGACGTGTCTGCATTGATGGTCCATCTCAGAATTTTTATGGAAAAATTGCAACAATAATGAAAGTTTGAAGCAAGAAAATGCGATTTTCAGAAAATTTTCAGAGTAGAAGAGACACTTCTTCAGCGGCCGCTAGAATAGCAATGTTATACAAAGGAAACTGCAGTGCAATATGACTGTGGAAAAGGCAGGCTCTTAACTCTAGGCAGTGTATGGTCGGAGAGTTCATTCCCAGATGTGGATCTACAGGTTAACAAATAGTTTGTTGAAAAAGACAAAGTAATATGTTAGGGTTGAATGACATTTGCATTTTTTAAAAAGGGATAAGTAAAAAAGCCTAAGCAAAGAGAAATTTTAAATCATTCTAAATATAGAACCTCCTGTTTCTACAGCTTAAACAAATATGGGCAAGTAAAGTGGAAATTTAGAGTCAAGATGGAGACAGTTTGGCTAATAGAACAGAAATTCAGCTTATTTCTTTATTTAAGAAGAGTAATACGCCAGACCAGCAAATTAAAATTTACAACATAATCTATTCCAACCTGGCCCTCTGTAGTGATGTGTGCCAAACAAACATAATGAACCATTAGAGAAAAAAATGGGGGGAAATGTGAGCATGATGAATGGGAGCAACAACAAAAGGAGCAAATTGTTTGTCAGAACCAATTAATGATTCATTTCTCACTCTGTATCTTCAGAGACTGCAAGTCCAATGGGAAAGAGAGGGGAGAAACTCTACAGGTATTAGTCAAAGGGGTCAGCAAGCAACATCTCACCCTGCATTTAATTCACAGGGCTTATAGAAGCACAAGGCCTAAGGGAAGATTTCTCTTATTATTTCTCAATTGTTCAGAACGGGAATATTTGTAAGAATGGTATATCTTGTACGTCATTTATAGAGCTCCGAGGAACACTCTGCAAAATTCCCTCAAACACAATATAGAACAAAAGTGGCCAATAAATGGCAATACTTGAACTTTTATGACTTGCTGACTTATGCTCACAGTTCTCTCTTGATTTCTAGTCGTCATGATCCTTGGTATAACCTTGAAAATGTACATATGAAAGAAAATAATATGCTTTTTCATTTTTCCTGCAAAGGTTAATAGGATTTTTAAACGCACTGTTTTTCTTCCATTCGTTATTTGTTCTTCTTCTTGTTATTAGTTGCTGAGACTTAAAGAAATTCTATAAGAAGAATATCCTAACTCAGATGGAATAATAGAACCATTGGCAGATTACACCAACAAGTGCTCATATAAATGAAAATCAAGCTATTAGTAACATTAACTAAACATTCAAATGAGCCATCCGCAGGCAAAATTGTTTCCAAGCAGAGCACTCCTACATGATCAGGGAGGAACAGAGTTTCATACTGGATGATCTATGATATCCAGAGGCCTGCCAGGATATTGTTTCCCCCCATTCTTGCTTCTGGAAAAACTACTATTTCAAATTTCCCTACCACTGAAAACAATGCTATCTCTTTGCTTGGAGACCAAATCTGGAGGTTCAATGGGGATAAGAAATCTTTGGCTTCCTCAGCATGACTTTGATAGAGGAAACACCATTAGTGGTATTTGTTCTGTCCTCGCTACACGTTACCCTGTGTGTAGCTTGACATGCAGCTAAACCTTCCTATCCTTCAATGAACCAGACTGTGTGCATAGATTTTGATACTTTATTAAAGAACAGGGTGAGGTGAAACGGAGATACTATGTATTGATGCCTTTGAGGAGACATGGATTTTGTCCTCCAATGAATATGCATCACGGATTAGGCTGGGTTCTTCTAGATGCTTCTGTCTCCTCAGAACGTTAGAAAAAGGAGTCGGGCTTCTCAGGATGCACCCTTCCTCCCCCCCCCCAGAATAAGGGATGATGGGAGGACAGGTACTCAGTAGGGTCAAAATACTACTAAAACCAACTTTCTAAACAATGAAAGGTTTGCCATTAGATGGAGCTCAATACATGTTAGAGAATAATAACACCATATACAGTGGTGGGCTGCTGACGGTTTGGACCAGTTCGCCTGAACCGGTAGTTCCGAGCACTGGTTGGCCCTGCCCACCTGCCCCGACGCTATCCGGTCCTAGATATCTCACTTTCTGGCTCACTCACCCCACCCCGCAGCCAAGCTGATTTGCATGCCTCTCCCGTTCTACTAACCGAGGCTGACCTAGCAGGTGTGCAGGAAGCCGCCCCCATCGAAAAAGCCTTGTTTTAGGTGTTGCGCGCAAGTCACACATGCTCACATTTTCGGCAAACCAGTTGTTAAAGTATGTGCAGCCCACGTCTGACCATATACATATACAAACTCTATGTTGGAGGCATGACAGTATTCATATAGTCACAGATCACATTCACAAGATATGGCGGCCTGAGTCAATTGCAGCCCTACGTAATTCTGCAATGCTAACACATGGGAATGAAACAATCATAAGTGTAAATAGCACAAGAATTATTTCTGAAATCATCCCACTTTTCACTCAGGTAGAATCAATTAATCAAGATATAGGGACCTCCACTCCAAGTATTTTGGATGCAAAAGCAGTCAATTTGACCATCTCAGCAAGTACCATCATGTTCCATTTCTCCTTTGTGAGTAAACTTGAATCCATTTTTGTGTATTTAATAGACTCATTTTAAAATTATTATATTGTAAGTTGCCCAGAGTTCTGTATCAGTGGGATAGGCAGCATAGAAATTTAATATTTTAAATTAAAAAGTCCAGTTCAATTTGTCAAAAGCTTTCTCTATATTCCAAATAAATAATGAAACTAGTTTTTCATTATGCTGTTCAAAATATTCAAAAATATTCAACACAGCTGTAACATTATATTTTAATTGCCTGTTAGGTAAAAAACCAGCTTGATTTCACAAATTCTTATAAAATTATTTTAAATTTGTCTGCTAGGATCATTATGAACAGTTTAGAATCATTACTAAGTAGTGATATTGGTCTATAACTTCTTATCAAAGTCAAATCCTATCCTTGAGTATTTATATTATATTTGCATCTTTCCATGTCTCAGGCATCTTTCCTCCCTATAAAATAAAATTTATTGTATTTTGCAAAGGTTGCAAAACATCATCCTCAAAACATTTATAATGAGAACCAGAAAATCCATACAGTCCAACACTTTTCCTATAAGCTTTTTTATAACTTTAGAAATCTCTTATTTTTGTGAATCCCTTCATTATTATTTCTCTTTGGTTCTCTGTAATCGTTTCTTCTTCTTTTTTAATATCCATTTTCTTGATAGGAATACTATGATCTTTGTACAAATTAGAATAATACTGATGAAAGACTTTTTGTATTGTCACATTATCCATTATTACAGCAACTCCCTCTTGAAGTTTTAAAATAATGATAACAACAACAACAACAACAGAGTTGGGAGGGACCTTGGAGGTCTTCTGGTCCACCCACTGCTTAGGCAGGAAACCCTACACCACTTCAGACAAATGGTTATCCAACATCTTCTTAAAAACTTCCAGTGTTGGAGCATTCACAACTTCTGGAGGCAAGCCCTTCCACTGATTAATTGTTCTAACTGTCAGGAAATTTCTCCTTAGTTGTAAGTTGCTTCTCTCCTTGATTAGTTTCCACCCATTGCTTCTTGTTCTACCCTCAGGTACTTTGGAGAATAATTTGATTCCCTCTTCTTTGTGGCAACCCCTGAGATATTGGAACACTGCTATCATGTCTCCCCTAGTCCTTCTTTTCATTAAACTAGACATACCCAGTTCCTGCAACCGTTCTTCATATGTTTTAGCCTCCAGTCCCCTAATCATCTTTGTTGCTCTTCTCTGCACTCTTTCTAGAGTCTCAACATCCTTTTTACATCATGGTGACCAAAACTGAATGCAGTATTCCAAGTGTGGCCTTACCAAGGCATTATAAAGTGGTATTAACACTTCACATGATCTTGATTCTATCCCTCTGTTAATGCAGCCTAGAACTGTGTTGGCTTTTTTGGCAGCTGCTGCACACTGCTGGCTCATATTTAAATGGTTGTCCACTAGGACTCCAAGATCCCTCTCACAGTTACTACTGTTGAGCAAGGTACCACATTTACTGTACCTGTGCATTTTGTTTTTCTTGCCTAAATGTAGAACCTTACTTTTTTCACCATTGAATTTCATTTTGTTAGATAGCGCCCAATGTTCAAGTCTGTCAAGATCCTTCTGTATCTTGAGCCTATCTTCTGGAGTGTTGGCTATTCTTGCCAGTTTGGTGTCATCTGCAATTTTGATGAGTTCCCCATCTATCCCCTCGTCCAAGTCATTGATGAAGATGTTGAAGAGTACTGGGCCTAAAACAGAGCCTTTGGGTACTCCACTGCATACTTCCCTCCATGTAGATGCAGTTCCATTGAGCATTACACGTTGAGTGCGGTTGGTCAGCCAGTTTTGAATCCATCTGGTGGTGTTGCTGTCTAACCCACATTTTTCCACTTTTTCTAGTAGTAGGTTATGGTCTACTTTATCAAATGCCTTACTGAAGTCCAAGTAAATTATATCAACAGCATTCCTCTGGTCCACTAATTTTGTCACTTTGTCAAAGAATGCAATAAGATTAGTCTGGCATGATCTGTTTTTGACAAACCCATGTTGGCTTTTGGTTATTACTTTGTTTGCTTCTAGGTGTTCGTTGATTTGTTGCTTGATTGTCTTTTCCAGAATCTTCCCTGGTATTGAGGTCAGGCTGATAGGTCTGTAGTTTCCTGGATCTATTTTTTCCCTTTTTTGAAGATGGGAACTACATCAGCTCTTTTCCAGTCCTCTGGCTGTTCCCAGCTCCAAAAAGATATAGTTCAGTGGTTCTGAGATCTCGTCTGCCAGTTCCTTCAGAACCTTGGGGTGTAATCCATCCGGTCCTGGTGATTTGAACTCGTCTACGGTAGACAGGTGTTCACTTACCATTTTCTTCCCTATTTTAATTTGTGTTCCTAATCTGTTTTTTCCCTTTGTGTAAAGACAGATGCAAAAAACGAGTTAAGTAGCTCTGCTTTCTCCCTGTTGCTTGTCACCTTCTTGCCACTTTCTCCCTGCAATGGACCAATTGCTTCCTTGACTTTTTTCTTGTTTTTAATATATTGGAAGAAGCTTTTTTGTTACTTTTTACTTTTGTCGCAATCATTGTGAGCCTTAGCTTTTCTCACTTCATCTTTACAGGCTCGGGCTATTTGCTGGTATTTCCCCCCCCCCTTTCCACTTTTTATATTTGTCCTTTTTGTCTTTCAATTTGTCAGAGAGTTCTTTATGCAGCCATGCTGGTTTCTTTTGAGACCTATTATTTTTCTTCTTCATTGGTATTGTGTTAGACTGGGCTTTTATAATCTCACTTTTCAAAATTTCACAAGCTTCTTGAGTTGTTTTCCCCTTGAGGATTCTCGTCCATGGAATCCTTCCCAAGCTCTCTCTAAGTTTATTGAAATTAGCTCTTTTAAAGTCCAAGACTCTAGTTTGACTTTGTTCTACTGCTTGTGTTTGCATAATGTTGAATTCCAATATTTCATGATCACTTGCCCCCAAGGTTCCTGTAGCTTCAACACCTTCTATCATTTCATCTCTGTTAGTGAGAATTAAGTCCAATATGGCTGATCCCCTTGTTCCCTTCTCTACTTTTTGGGTAACAAAGTTGTCTGCTAGGTTTGTTAGGAACCTATTGGATCTTCCACTTGGTGCAGAGTTTGTCTCCCAGTTGATGTCAGGGTAGTTAAAATCCCCCATTACTATTGTGATGTGCTTCCTACATACCTTAGTTAGCTGACTAGCAAAAAGTTCATCTACTTCCTCTGTTTGGTTGGGTGGCCTATAGTATAGACCTATGGCAATGTCATTTCCTCCCCCCTTTAATATTGACCAAATGCATTCAATAATTTTTATTACTGTTGTGCTCTATTTCTGTAGAGATGTAGTTATTTCTTATATATAGTGCAACTCCACCTCCTCTTTTATTCGGTCTATTTCTTTTAAATAATTTAAATCCCTCTAGCTGTATATTCCATTTGTCAGTTTCATCCCACCAAGTTTCCGTAATGGCAACAATATCATATCTTCCCTCATTTATTTGAATTTCTAATTCACCCTGTTTATTCCTCATACTCTGTGCATTGGTGTATAGACATTTGAGTCCATTTTGATTGACCCTGTGTCTACTGTCTATATAACCTGTGTTGTGCCTGACTGCCCCCACTTTCTTGCCACCTGTTTGATTAGTGCACATGGTATGGCACTCACTATTAAATGCTTGGCTTTGCTTGACAGCAGGGCTGATAAACTTACCCGCACACACATCTATGTTGCATGCATTGATAACCCTATTAATTTTAGATTGCTGGGGACAGAAATGTTCTGTTTCAATTAATTCTCTGTCCCCGCTGTTCAGTTTAAATGTTTATCCAGGAAATCTGTGAATTTAATACCAAGTAGCTCAGTTCCTTTCTTTGATGGATGCAAACCATCTCTTTTGTACAGTTTTTCATTGGACCAGCTGCAGACATCATGACAAAGCCTTCCCTTTTACACCACTCCTTTAGCCACACATTAAACTCTGCTACACGTTGGCCTTTCTCTTTTTGTTCCTTATATACTGGTAAAACCTCTGAAAAGATAAGCCTACAACCTATACTACTAAGTTCATACCCCAAGCTCTGGAAGTCATTCTGCACAGAAAGTACATCTTTTTGGGACAGATCATTTGTGCCAAGATGTATAATAGCATCAACATCACAGTCTTTACTGGCATTCTTGACTATCTTAAGAATACACCTCTTGTCTCTGCTGGCAGTAGCACCTGGCCTCTTTCAAAACCTCCATATCCTTTCCTAAATTTACATCCCTTACAATTAAATCACCAACCAGAAGGTGGCTTCTCTTTTTGGATACCTTGCTGCTCTTGTGTGACTGATGTGTAATACCTGATTCACACTTTCCCCTTTCCAAAGTAAGTTCTTCATTTCGTTCCACTGCTTATTTGAGTTATCATTATCACAACTACCTTGACTTGTCGCTTTAGTGTCCCTATTAAGGTCAGCAAGGGCACTATATCTGTTATACTGGGACACAGCAAAAGCTTTGTGTTTATGGTTCACAGCTCTCACCCTGCCAGATCCCACAGTTGTCCATACTGCCCTTCTCCTGCAGGATCTTTGTGGTAGAGGGGACTGATAGCGCGGCAGCTTAATAGAGTGAATTGGGCACCTAATTTCTGCTTGGAGAGCACAGATTAGAGATTCTAGATAGGCAATATGTTCACGTAGACTAGTAATTTGTTTACAAAGAGGACAGTATCCAAATTTGAAAAGAGTACTTCAAAACACAGCTGTAAAACAAGTATTACACTGAACTAAGCCAGTCATTTTGAAATAAAATAAAATCATAATCTCAAGTGCACTAACCCTGAATGTATTATTACTATTTTTTGTTTATAGTTATATGACTCGCGCGCCTAATGGCGCGCGGGCCGCTACCTTTCTCCTTTGTTCTCTCACTCAGACTCCCAACTCTCAGCCAGCAGCTCCACCCCCAGCTTTTGTGAAGTTAAAATGTAATGGAGGAAGGTTTTTTCTACCTTTCTCCTTTGTTCTCTCACTCAGACTCCCAACTCTCAGCCAGCAGCTCCACCCCCAGCTTTTGTGAAGTTAAAATGTAATGGAGGAAGGTTTTTTCTACATTTCTCCTTTGTTCTCTCTCTCAGACTCCCAACTCTCAGCCAGCAGCTCCACCCCCAGCTTCTGTGAAGTTAAAATGTAATGGAGGAAGGTTTTTTCTACCTTTCTCCTTTATTCTCTCTCTCAGACTTGTTTTCTTTTTCTTTTCTTAATTTATATGCCAACCATTTCCATGGTTTATTTGCAAATTCAGGTTTCTTTTTTCTTTGCATAGTTCATTTTTATTTCCATTTCTTTTATCATTGACAGCTGTTGCTGTAAAAGTTTAATTTGATGAGAAATATTTATCTTCCCTGGAGATTTTTTTAATTCTTCTTTTCTTTCTTCTCATCCAAAATAGCCTATTTTGTCTTGGCTTTTCTTTTCAAGTACAGTATGATATTGTATAACATATCCTCTCATAAAAGCTTTACTAGAATCACAAAAAAATGCTTATGTCTATGCCAGTGTTTAGGTTATTTTTTTAAAAAATCTTAATTTCTTTTTATAGTCCTTCACTGTTGCTTCTTTCCGTGACAATATTTTATTTAGTCTCCAACTAAAAATGGAACCTTCCTTTTTATAAACCAAACTCACAGGGTTATAATCAGAAAAGGTCTCTGGTAAAATCTCTACTTTAACAATTTTAGTCAATTCTTTGAAATCCAGATATATCTAATCTTGAAAAAGATCTATGTCTTTCTAAAAAGTATATTCTTTAACATTTCCATTTTTCAGTCTCTATGTACTCACTTATCCTAAATTGTCCATCATAACAAAAAAAGGCATTTGGTAATTTGCCTTGATTGGTCTTGTTATTTTTCTTAGATGTCCTATGTAACTGTGGCAAAATCACCCCATTCCAGTTCCCCATCAAGCATCAATTTTCATTAAAAACATATTAATTTCTCCATAGGTTGCTTATTAAAAGCTTCATTAGGGGTATACATTCCCAATAGCAAAGTCTGGTCCCCATATAATTCAAGTTCAACCCCAACAAATCTACCATGTTCATCAGTCAATAGCAGGTCTGGCTTTAATTGGATTAGTACAGATAGTCCTAACTTAGCATCTGTTCGAAATTATAACAGCCCCCCCAAAAGGCACTTACAACCTGGATTCGAAGTTCCAATGGGCATTCCCCCCCTATGATCTTGGGCACTCCCCCCCATGTTGCCAATATTCTCTCTCTCTCTCTCTCTCTCTCTCTCTCTCTCTCTCTCTCTCTCTCTCTCTCTCTCACACACACACACACACACACACACACACACACACACACACACTCTCACTCTCACTCTGCTTTGTAAGTATCACAATTTTTCATTAACATAGAAAGAGCTGCCTTGACTGGTGCAAAAATACTGGATCTTTCTATAACAGTACCAGTAGGTATAATAGCAATACAAAGTGAAAATATTTTAGTTTTATTTAGATTAGTGATGGGATCTATCGCAACTTTACAACCTGTGAATAAGCTGGCTCAGGAATTCTGGGAGTTGAAGTCCTGCTTCACAGGTCGTAAAGTTGCCATCGTATAGTTTCCAATAAAGCTATTCTTCGAAGAATTCACCTGCCTCGGAGTTTTGCTTGCTATGGGACCATTACTTGGAACCCAGACATCACCTTTGATTTAGATGAAAAGTACTGATCCATTCACTCATTTCAGATACTGATCTGTACTTTGGATTTGAAACTATACTTCTCATTGCATGCCCTTGGGCAATTATTCTCCTATAAAATTGACCTTGCTTTAAATCAAAAGTCAAGTGGTAGTTCTTTAATGAACCTAGTGCCTTTAAGATTACTAGTATTTTTAATTTAATATGCAATAGTTCTGGGATTTAATGTGTGAATTTATTTACTAATTTGTTAAATTTATATGTTGCCCATTTAATTCTGCAAAGTGGTGGAACAAGCATGAAAATAAAGTAATCTCCCAACTCTGGTCAAGTATATCTATTTTTCTCTATCACTGCTGCCCTTCTATTTACTGAATGCTCATGAAGAAAGATTTGGTTGTTATGTCTCTGTGTCACATACAGAAAGTCCCATAGTTAACAATTGGGGTAGGCATAAATAAAGACAGGGAAAGCCGGGAAAATTGCTTAGCAAATCAATACTAAGCTAGATGGATCAAAGTATTAAGTTAGCATCAGGCAGCTTCCCATAGGTTTTTTTCCCTGCTAGTTGTTTGAATCCTTTTCCAACAAATCATGTAAAGTTGTCAAATTTATGAAATGGTGGTATTGCCAAAAATCATAATACAGGCTTATGACTGCTTACAACATTTATGTCATGGCAAATGATACTAAGAAACAAGAAAAACTGAGAGGTGCATTGCAACAGTGAACTCTACTTACAAACTCTTATCACAATCTAAACTGCAGGTTTGCTGCTCCCGCTCTCCCCACCACAAAAACAGATGTCCACGCCCAGGTCTCTTGAAGTTTTAAAGAGTCTGTGGATTAAATATACACATTCAAAATATAATTGTCTTGTTCCTGGTTCCTAGCAGTTCCAAGCGCATTTCTATGGCTGCAGTGTATGAAACTTGAGACTCTAGAAAAAGTGCAGAGAAGAGCAACCAGGATGAATAGGGGACTGGAGACTAAAAGTATGAAGAACAGTTACAGGAACTGGGCTAGTCTAGTGAAGAGAAGGACCAGGGGAGACATGATAGCAGTCTTCCAATACTTCAGGGGCTGCCACAGAGAGGAAGGGGTCAAGCTATTTTCCAAAGCACCTGTAGGGCAGACAAGGAATAATGGATGGAAACTGAACAAGGAGAGATTTAACCTGGAAATAAGGAGAAATTTTCTGACAGTGAGAACAATCAACCAATGGAACAGCTTGCCTTCAGAAGTTGTGGGAGCTTCATCACTGGAAGCTTTCAAGAAGAGATTGGACTGCCATTTGTCAGAAATGGTGTAGGGTCTCTTGCTTGGGTGGGTGGCTGGATTAGATGACCTACAAGGTCCCTTCCAACTCTGTTAAATCTGTTAAACAAGTCAGGTATGGGCAGGGGAGGTACTGAAGGGGTGGTATCATTGGAAGGTGAAAGATATCAATTATCACAATTCTTTTCCATCTATTAAGACCTGGTTCTTGGGGTATCATCCATCATTAGTTTGTTAGATGATCTAGGCCTAGGGAGAGAGAGAGAGAAAGAGGCAGAGGGATGTTGAAGCTGCTTTGTATCCCAAGAGCTCTGGATATTGTTGATAATGGGGATGCTTTCCATTCCTTTGAGTGAGTTGTCTCTCAGAAGTGTACTGAGAGTACCACTATCATCAGGCACTTTGGACTAGGTGTCATCCATATGATGACTTTCAACTTTACTTCTCCATAACACCTGAATTAGGAGGGGCTCTGCATGCTGGGATGGATGAAGGCCAATAAAATGGAACTGAATCCTAACAAGACAGATCTTGTGGGTGGATGGATATGTAGGTGTCCGTGGCCATATCCATGACTCTGAAATGTGTGCCTCACCTACTTGTGCTGGATATTCACATGTATGAAGTAGCAACATCTACCAACACTTTAGAATCAAATATTCTGCAGGTACTGCAGGGTAGGATGTTTCCTAGATATGACAGCTTGTTTGCCTGTTCTCAACAAAGTTGCCCTCTCTCAGAAAAAAAGCAGGTATACAGTTCGGGAACGGTTTCAGAGTAACTCCTGCCATTGGAGGTCCAGGGACCTCTGTAGTTAGTACCATCTGTTGCCAACTTGAGTTGGTAAAAGTGGTAGAATCTCAGGGGTGAAATCCAGCAGGTTCTGACAGGTTCTGGAGAACCAGTAGCGGAAATTTTGAGTAGTTCAGAGAACCGGCAAATACTACCTCTGGCTGGCCCCAGAGTGGGGTAGGAATGGAGATTTTGCAATATCTTTCCCCCAGGAGTGGGGAGGGAATGGAGATTTTGCAGTATCCTTCCCCTGCCACGCCCACCAAGCCATGCCCACAGAACCGGTAGTAAAAAAGAAATTGGACTTCACCACTGTGGTAGATTGTTGAATGCAAGTAGAGGATAAAACAGGACACAACCTTATCGGGAAGCTGAGTAGAAACAGAATTTGGTAGGAGAGTGAGATGGGGAAAGAGGAAGGAGGTGTTAACAATTGGAAAGAATTTTTAAAAAAGTTTAGAAAAGGAAACTAAGACAATCAGTGGAAAGGGAAGAAAAGAAAAGGAAAGGATATCAGTAGCTTCTGTGAAACGTCAATTATCCTTCTGGAATTAATATTGTCTGTTTATACATTACAGTTAAATAACTGCTTACCAACAACTGTTCCTCCTCATAAAAGTGGCACAGCATATAATCCCTTCCCCGCACTTAAAATACTATACTACCAGAAAAGTAGCTGATAAGAGAAAAGTTAAAATCAGTGTAAGTTTACTGTTTCAGGATGATGGGGATATTTTAAACTATATGCAGTGTATTCCATGTAAAGTTATCCTTGTGTCTGTACCAGAAGCTGAAGATGATGTAATATGGGGTAGGCAGGTGGACTGAACAGAGCTCCTGACGGTGTTCGTACTACAATTTTACTAAAGCAGCTGCAGATTGACTAAATCAGGCTCACAGTTTTTCTTCTGTGATATATAAATCCTAAACAACTTCAATCTAGGATTCCTGATGGATTGCCTTTTACATTATAGGCTGGCACAATTGCCAAAATTGTTTGGAAAAGTCCTCCTGTGTGTCCTGAGAACTGCCAAGTGCAGTATGAGGAGACTATGTATTACATGATGCATGAATTCATTTGAGGTATCATACAATATAGGTATATGAAGGTTCAGTAATCTACATATCCATTAAAGGGAACCTGCACCAACTACAGGTAGTCCCCAATTTATGACAATTGGCACTGGAACTTCTGTCACTAAGAGAGGTGGTCATTAAGTGAGTTGCACTAATATTAGGACCTTTTTGCCACAGTTGTTAAGCAAATCACCACAGTTGTTAAGTGAATCATGTGGTTGTTAAGCAAATCCAGCTTCCCCCATTGCCTTTGCTTGTCAGAGGTTGGCGATCAGGTGACCCTGGGATGCTACAACCTTCATAAATGCATGCCGGTTGACAAGCACCCAAATTTATAACATGAGACCACAAGTACATTATGACTTGCATAAGTTTGAGACTGGCTGTATGTCACTGTTTTCAGTGCCTTTGAACAGTCACTAAACAAATGGTTGTAAGTTGAGGACTATCTGTACCTGTTCAGAAATGTAAAATTTTGATAATTAAGGTGGAAAGCTAGGCTTTGAAAAATGAATACTCTACCAACTCATGCTAGCAAAATTTCATTAATTTAATTAATTAATTATTAATAAATGGATTTATTAGCCAATAGTCTAAAGGTCCTCACAATATAGCAATAAGTCATAAGAAACAAAGCATTTGCAGTAAAAATGTAAGAGTAATTTTAAAGACTATTCCCCAAACCACAGTACATTCCTAGGCATCATTGCTTCACCAAAAACCCTCCAGAACGGCTCCATTTTCAATTGTTTCCAAGAGGACAGAACTTTATGGGCCAACCCCAGTTCAAGTAAGAAGCCATCTCAGAAAAGCAGCATTTACATAACTCCATAGTACAGGGGTTTCAAACTCGCAGCCCGCGGGCCAGATTCATCATGCGCTGGCCACACCCACCCCGGTTTAGCGAAGGGGAGAAAAGTTGTGATACGTCATGTGACGACGCGAGTTTGACATCCCTGCCATAGTATGTACCTCATGGAAATAGGCAACTTTCAGCAATTTATCCTGGGGCAAAATGAGTCAGGCAGGTTGATTCTAGTTAGGGAAGGCAATCCTGAAAACCTTAATAAGGTATCTTCAACAGCAAACTAGTGGTAGCAATTAAGCAGAAAGCAGGGGCAGTCAAGACTGCTAAATATAGACTTTCTATAACATGCAATCGTACATATGCTTATTTATTTACATTTGGCTTATGTGGCTCATCAGAAAGCCACAAGGATAAAAAAAAGGCTGTGTAGGTCAATGGAAATCCTGTCTTTCCCCTGCTGGAAATCCCGCTGAGCCCTACCTGTGGCTTCCAAGTTCCCACCAGGCATTGCCTACTCGCCTTTTCAAACTTATCTTTCCAGACCTGAGAGCCCAGAAGAACATTGTAAAAATGAAAGCTGTATCCTCAGAAGAATGCTGCCTGTGCATGGACAAAGATATTTGGGATATGGATTTAGCATCCTGAGAATAAGGGTACAATACAGCTTGTTCTTCTTCTATTTCTAAAAGGTCCTTCTCTGTAAAACCCATTTGGAACAAGAACAATTACACCAAGAACATTAATGCATCTGTGGACATTCACAAGATTCTAACTTCCACTGGAAGAGAGCGCCGGACAAAAAGCAGAAAGAAAAATAAATGCCATAAATACAACAAAAAGACCAATTGTAACAGAATTACACTGATCTACCTTTGTTCATATTCTGCAGGTGGGGAAGATGCAAAAGGCAAAAACTACCAGGTGCAGAAAATTATTTGTCAAGCTGATTACCAATGCATTTCAGGCATACCAGGGCGCCTTCCTCTGCCAATTAT
Source organism: Diadophis punctatus similis (assembly GCA_023053685.1). Taxonomy (NCBI): domain Eukaryota; kingdom Metazoa; phylum Chordata; class Lepidosauria; order Squamata; family Dipsadidae; genus Diadophis; species Diadophis punctatus. The sequence goes on along the minus strand of JALIGW010000002.1, from coordinate 137,196,651 downwards.
CACCTCCTTTTCTCCTATGCATCAACCTGCAACAAGGGAGTTTAAATTTTCTCCAGTAAAATTATCTGCGTTCTGCATTTGGAAAACTCTGACTGTGCTTGTCAGAATAAAATACTTAAGTAGGACACATTTTCCATAGAAATTCCAAAATATTCTCCATTTTAGAAGACGATATATAGGTTTGGCAAATGTGGTGCATAACAAACATCGGAAGACAGACTTAATTGTCAGAGGGGATTAATTTGGGCAATATGGTAGAAATAAGTTTTCCTCTCCAGAAAAAATATCTGTGCGAAATTTGATCTCCAATTACGTGCACAAATTGTGTTTGTGTGTAGAGTTTGCACTCCTCTGTTGTACTTTTTCATATTGTGACCTCTTAAACAATACAATTGTTTAAATGTGTGCAGATATACCAAAGAGTAAAATTATTTTATGAAAAATTAAAGTGGATGAATGTTCATACCATAAACAATAGGGATGTGTAGCATTTTAGAGTCTATTACAAAAAGATACTTAAAAGCATGTGGAAATGTGATCTTAAAGAGTAAGAGAAGAGAGGGTAAGGGTGAGAATCCATTAAGATTCTAATAGAAGCTGGCACGTCTGTCATTTTATCGCAAATTAAAAATGTGCTTGTAGGTCAATTGAGTAAGTTTCAACAACAAAATTAAAGATTTAACATAATTAAATTGATCCTACACAAACAACATCGTTTAGGAGCAAAATTGGATTCCAGTAAGACTGATATTAACGATAAAGGTCAGAGACAAGAAGATGGAGGTTAGATTGCCATCACTAGAAACAGAACTGCATAAAAATAATTTAAAGCTCATAGAATTACCTGAAGATTTTGGAAGAGAAGAGTTAGAAAGAGAAATGGAAAATTTACTCAAAGAATAACTTGGCTAAATCAGGAGGAATGATTAGAAATTCAGAGACAATATGAAGGAACTTAATTTATAAGACTCTTTTGCCTAGTTTAGTTACATTTTCACGTTTATCCTCCCAAATTCACATTCTTTAAGACAATGGATGCAATATTAGAAAACCTCAGATTTTACCAGATGTTCCGATGGACATTGGAAAGAGATCTGAGATTTCTGATACTTATTCTATAAGAAAGGAAAGTCAGATAGAGATAGGCTACTCCATTTTTTTCTGGAGGTCTTTATGGATGGAAGTACAGACTATCCTCATTTAGTGACTGCCTCCTTTAGTGACAGTTTGCAATTATGAAGTGATGCAAAAATAACTTTATGACTAATCCTCATGTTTACAACAGTTGCAAGTCTACAAAAAAAGGAAAGCAGAAGTCAGATCTTAAGCACAGATCTTAAGCAGTTTCATTTAGCATCTGTTCACTTAACAGCTGAGTTGTCAGTCCCAATTATGGTCGCTAAACAAGAACTACATGTGAAGTCTTTGTAAATTCAATAGAGAATTTTAACAACAGTTGAGTCATAAGCTGTTACAAGGACTGATTTTTTTTTTTAAAAAAAGATCAGAACATGCAGAAATTGAAAAACTGTATCAAGCAGCATTTTTTTCTTCATAAATTAACCTGCTAACTGGCACCATGGGTAAAGTTAAAATATTTTCAACTAACATTGACTGAATAATGCACTTTTTAAAAAATGATCTTTTTGACCCTAAAAAGAAAAACAGTACAAAAAGGAAAAAATTGTGAGTCTCAGGTAGATTTTAAAAAAAGTAATATGTTAGAAATTCATTGTGGAATCTGGAGATGAAAAATGGGCATTTATACTATTATGATTTCAGACAAAAACATGGGAAATAATAATTGCTTCAATTTATGTTCCAAATGATAGCAACATTTTTTTTTAAAAAAATTCAATCATCTTTTGAAATTGCAGAGGGAAATGTTTAAATTCTTAGAGATATAAACTGGATTCTTTCCCTAAACCTTGATCAATCTGCACCATCTAAAAGGAATTCTACTTTCAACTTTTAAAGCAGGGATATGATGGCAGGAAAAAGATACTGTTTCTTCAAAGAGATGAGGGCAGGTTCTCTGTTTATCCTCCCACACATTCTGAAGCATTGACAACAACTGGTTCAAATGGTTCAAGATGGCGACTGAGGCAGATGCCTAGCCACATTGCTGGAGATCAGTAATAGGAAAAAACCCAAAACCTAGGGTTATAGACAGGATTAGAAGCAACCAAACAAAGAGAATAGACATAGTTTAGGTCCTGATTACAAATATAGCAACAATTAGGATCTAGGACCAGCTGAACCAGAGGGGAAAAAAAAGACTAACCACGTGGATCCAGATTTGACCGAAGGAGATTTGACCGAAGGAGGACACCCAGGAAGACCGGCTAAACGATCTACTGCAAATCCGGCGTTTCTGAAGGGTGATCCTGACAAATTCCCAAACGAAGGTGAGACTTAAGAGATTCCCTGAAACTCCCTGTGGGGTGATTCTGAGCTATCCCCTGCAAGGCTATTCCCTGCAAGGCTACTCTCTGTGAAGGAATTCCCTGTGAGTTGACTCCCTGCTTACGAGCTCTGCAAAGCACAGAGATTATCAACAAAGCAATCCATCTCGTTTGTTGAAGTGAGCTGGAGCTGTGAGGCTAGGATCCCTATTCCCTGCGAGCGGAGACTGCTTCAGCATAACCTGATCCCCCTGCAACCATCCGATTCCCCTGCACCCAGAGGATAAAGGGAGCCACGTGGCTGGGAAGCACAGCAGAGGAGAGAGCCGGCAACGAGAGGCAGCACAAAGAAGTTTATACCGGCAAAGATCAGAGGAGCACCTGTGATCCCCAGCGTGCTGCAGCAGAGTCAGAAGCTTTTAGAGCCTGCTTGTTCCCCTCATCGGAGCTTGTTCATTTCCCTCACCGGAGCCTGCTTATTTCCTGGACTATAGATTGGGATTGATAGATTGAGATTGATCATTGACTGTTTAATTTAACCTAACTGATTGATAGATTGGGAATTTAATTGATTGATAGATTGGGAATGATCACAGGACCATTGATTTTTAGTAGATTAAGTTATTTGATTGTTTAATTATAGGGATACCTACTAGAAAAAATGATAGATTGTTTAGCTAACTAACCCATCTGACTAATAGATTGATCAACCATAATAGAGTGATTAGCCATCTGACTAATAGATTGAATAGAATCCATCTGACCAATAGATTGATCAACCGATAATAGAGTGATTAGCCAACTCACATCTGATTGATAGACTGGGACAACTGATTATAGTAAAATAAAGTAGTAAATAGTAAGTAGAATAAGATAGCAAGAAGCAGTAATATAAGTAGTGAAGAGTAAGTAGAACAGGACAGTAAGAAGCAAAATAAGCTAATTGATAGACGGGGACAACTGATTGTAGTATAAAAAAAAGTAGTAAACAGTAAGAAGAATAAGATAGTAAGAAGTAGTAAAATAAACAGTAAATAGTAAGTAGAACAAGATAGTAAGAAGCAAAATAAGTTAAATAGTAAGTAGGATAACTTAGTAAGAAGCAAACAGAATAAGTAAAATAAGATAGTAAATAGTAAGTAGAACAAGTAAGAAAGATTGAGACCACCTACTGTAGTAAAATAAAATAGTTAATAGTAAGTAGAATAAGTTAGCAAGAAACAAGTAGAATAAGCAGAATAAGTAGTAAATAATAAGTAGAATAAGCGAGCAGAATAAGCAATTTGATAGACTAACGGACAATAGGAAATCTTCTAGTAATCACACACCCACACTCTACACACTCACAGACAAGGGAAACTTACTAGTAACTCCACACTCCCACACTCTACACTCCTACTCTCACCCCCAACCAAAAAACCACACACATGGATCAAGGAACAGACTCCATTGTGACATGCAGAACATGCTCCATGTACACGCTTATGCCCACAGAAAACCATAACTACACATGCACCAAATGCAAACTAATCAAATTACTAGAAGAAAAAGTAGAAGATCTAGAGAAAAGCCTAAACACCCTGAAACTCAACCAACAAAACAAGAAACCCCAAACCCCACAAAAAGAACACGCACAAAAAGAACACAAAAATGACCAAGCAACTTCCACTTCAGCTAACCCCTCGGAGGAAGAAAGCAGATGGACACATGTCACCAACAGAAAAAAATACAAACCAAACACAAAACCACTGTCCAAACCAACCCACCCAGACCCAACCCCACTGGCTCTAAGCAACCAATACCATGGACTTCCAATAGAAGATAACACACAGACACACAAAAAAGAAACACCAGAAAGAACCCTCAACAGAGCAGCAGCACCAAACACCACAATGACAAAGAAAGAAACTCCTCAAACAACTCCAGGCAAAAAGAAAAGGCGAGTACTGGTAATAGGAGATTCAATCCTCAGAGGAACCGAACCCGCCATCTGTAGACCAGATAACCAATCCAGAGAGGTATGCTGCCTCCCAGGAGCCAAAATCATAGACGTAGCAGAGAAAGTAACTGAAATAATAAAACCCACAGAATATTACCCCCTACTATTACTCCACGTAGGAACAAATGACACAAAAAAGAACTTGAAAGCAATACAGAACGACTATGAGCAACTAGGCAAGAACGTCAAAAACCTAGGTGCGCAAGTAGTCTTCTCATCCATACTACCAACAAGAGGACAACACCCAGCAAGGGAACAAAGAATCCTACAAGTAAACCACTGGCTAAAAGGTTGGTGTCGCCAAAAAAACTTTGGATTTCTGGACCATGGACTGTACTACCTCCAAGATGGACTTTTGGCAAGGGATGGGTTACACCTCACAAAGACTGGGAAGAATGTCTTCGGAAAAAGACTGGCCCAACTTGTCAGGAGGGCTTTAAACTAAAATCACGAGGGGAGGGTGACCAATCTACAGGATCCCTGGGACCCAACTCCAAGAATGGAACCCAAGCAAACAAAACAAACAACAAACCAAAAAGGGATGGGGAAGAAAACAAACTCAAACGCCAAACAAGAGACAAAGAAAGAACACCCACAATCAGGCACAAAGAACTCAAATGCCTCTACACAAATGCACAAAGCCTAGGGAATAAACATGGTGAACTTGAAATGTTAATGCACGAAGGTACACATGACATAGTTGGAATAACAGAAACTTGGTGGGATGAATCACACGATTGGAACACACAGATAAAAGGATACAAACTCTACAAAAAAACCAGATCACACAAAAAAGGAGGTGGAGTTGCACTGTATATAAAGGACCACTATGTAGCTACAGAGCTACAAGTAACCAAGGAAGAAAACCCATTAGAATGCATATGGGTCAACATAAAAGAAAAAAAGAATGACACAACAATAGGAGTATACTACAGACCACCAAACCAAACAGAAACAATGGACACCCTTTTTACCAACCAGCTAAAGAACATATGCAAGAAAAATAGCATTGTAATAATGGGAGACTTCAACTACCCGGACATCAACTGGAAAACCAACTCAGCACCAAGTGAGAAATCTAACAGATTCCTAACCAGCCTAGCCGACAACTTCATTGTCCAAAAAGTGGAGGAGGGAACTAGAGGGGCAGCCATACTGGATCTAATACTTACAAACAGAGAAGAAACAATAGAAGGAGTCGAAGCTGCGGGAACACTGGGCGAGAGTGACCATGTAATACTAAAATTCACCATAACGCAAACACAAATAACTGAACATAACAACACCTATATCCCAGACTTTAAAAAAGCTGACTTCAATAAATTCAGAGAAAACCTGGGAAAGATCTCTTGGATGGAAGTACTAAAGGGTAAAACAACTCAAGAAGCCTGGGAGATCCTGAAAAACACGATCATAAAAGCCCAGAACACCACAATACCGATGAGGAAGAAAAACAAGAAATCCAAAAGGAAACCAGCATGGCTAAACAAAAATCTCACCGATAAACTGAATGAAAAAAAAGATAAATACAAAAAATGGAAAGAGGGGCACATAACCAAGGCAGAGTACCAACAGACAGCCAGAATCTGTAAAGAAACAATCAGGACAGCAAAGGCCCAGAATGAACAAAGACTCGCAACAAAAGTCAAAGACAACAAAAAAAGCTTCTTCCAACACATTAACAACAAGGAAAAAATCAAAGAAACAGTTGGTCCACTAAAGAGAGAAGACGGCAAAGAAGTAACAGACAACACAGACAAAGCAGAGCTACTGAACACATTCTTCGCATCAGTCTTCACACAAAAGGAAACTGCAGCTCAACTACCCAGCAACACAAATATAAAAAACAGATTCGAAGCAAGACTCAACCTAAGCAAAAATACAGTAAGAGATCACCTATCTGAACTTAACGAATACAAAGCACCAGGACCAGACGGATTACATCCCAGAGTCCTAAAAGAACTAGCAGAAGTCATTTCAGAACCACTGCACCACATCTTCCACAAATCCTGGAACACAGGGGAACTACCCGAGGACTGGAAAAGAGCTGATGTGGTCCCCATCTTCAAAAAAGGTAAAAAAACAGACCCAGGAAACTACAGACCAATCAGCCTAACATCAATACCTGGGAAAATACTGGAAAAAATAATTAAAAACCAGATCTCCCATCATCTAAAAACAAACCAAGCAATAACCAACAGTCAACACGGATTTGTTAAGAACAAGTCATGCCAAACCAACCTCATTTCATTCTTCAACACTGTGACCAAATTAGTAGACCAGCGTAATGCAGTAGACATAATATACCTGGACTTTAGCAAAGCATTTGACAAAGTAGACCACAACCTACTCCTTCATAAGCTAGAAAAAAGCGGGATAGACAGCTACACAACCAGATGGATTAACAATTGGCTGACCAACCGTACCCAGCGAGTAGTCCTCAATGGCTCTAAGTCCACATGGAGAGAAGTAAGCAGTGGGGTACCACAAGGTTCCGTCCTAGGCCCAGTACTCTTCAATATCTTTATAAATGACCTAGATGAGGGAATAGCAGGAGAACTAACCAAATTTGCAGATGACACCAAGCTGGCGGGAGTAGCAAACACCCCAGAGGACAGACTCAAAATCCAGAGGGACCTCGACAGACTCGAACACTGGGCCCAAACCAATAAAATGAAATTTAACACAGAGAAAAGTAAAATTCTGCACCTAGGCAAGAAGAATCAAAAATACATATACAAACTAGGCGAAACCACACTCAATAGCAGCGATTGCGAAAGAGATCTCGGAGTCCTGGTAGACAGCCAACTAAATATGAGCCAGCAGTGTGCAGCAGCAGCCAAAAAGGCCAATACAGTCCTGAGCTGCATAAATAGAGGGATACAATCAAGGACCAGAGAGGTACTTGTACCACTCTATAAAGCCTTGGTCAGACCACACCTAGAGTACTGCATCCAGTTTTGGTCACCACACTACAAAAAAGACATTGAAACCCTAGAGAAAGTGCAGAGGAGAGCAACCAGGATGATAAAGGGTCTGGAAAATAAAACATACGAAGAGCGGTTGCAGGAACTGAGCTTGGCCAGTCTGGCGAAGAGAAGGACCAGGGGTGACATGATAGCAGTGTTTCAATACTTGAGGGGATGCCACAGAGAGGAGGGGGTCAGGCTGTTCTCTATTGCACCAGAAAGCCAAACAAGGAATAACGGATGGAAGCTGACCAAGGAGAGATTCAACCTGGAAGTGAGGAGAAACTTTCTGACAGTGAGAGCGATCAACCAGTGGAACAGCTTGCCAGCAGAGGTCGTGAGAGCCCCAACACTTGCGACCTTCAAGGAGAGACTGGACTGCCATCTGTCTCAAATGGTGTAGGGACTCCTGCTTGAGCAGGGGGTTGGACTAGATGACCTACAAGGTCCCTTCCAACTCTAATAATAAAATCTAAAAAAAATCTAAAATCTAAATGATGCTTGTTATGGTATGTTGGTAAATCATAAACGGACTGTGCTAGGTAGAAATTATGGTCATGCAGGCTGTTGGTGGATGATGGAGTCACAGATAGTTGATGCTGTAGTTAAACATGTCTAGAGACTCTAGACCAGGGAAATTTAATAGTAGCTTCAGGCAAAGATCCAAAGGAAACAAGGTGAAAGCTTTGCTTACCCAGCTTTAGGTGTTTTCAAAACTGCAGCACAGCAATTTAAAAACTAATTTGAAAGGACAAGGCTTAAATGGCTAGATAACATCTCTGCCTTGAACCATCTTTCTGGGACCAAATCTGAAAGATTGCATAGCCCTAATGAACCACATGCCTTCTTTCAAATACTTTTTAATTTCTCTGGTGGAAATAAAAGTACAATGAAATAAAACAAAATTATCAAACATCACCCGTCACCAGCCTAAAAGGACAAGGAGATATAAGAAAAGAAATGTAGTGACCTAGAATACAAAATCCTTTCCTTCACTTAACTGACTCCTAAATAAGTTTTTTTTGTGTGTGTGTGCCACTAAACAGAGGGCAAAAGAGCCATTTTGATGTAGTGATTAAGGCACCCAGCTAGAAACAAGGATACTGTGAGTTCTAGTTCTGCCTTAGGCATGATGCCAACTGGACGACCTTGGTGACTCTCACCGACCCCTAGGAAGAAGGCAGGAAAGCCATTTCCAAAAATACTAGCCAAAAAACTGCAGGAATTTATTCCAGCAGTTGCCAGGTGTCAAGACTTACTTGAAGACACGAATATATACTCACCCAAAGACAAAATTACAGGTCTTATTTTCTTTAAATAAAAGATAAAATATCTTGCATTGTTATCTTGCAAATTCTAGCTTCTGAACTACAAAGTACAATTTCTATTTACATTTTAATTTTTCAAAGTAGTTTTAATACTTGTTCTTTACATAATCAAGATAGTTAGGTTCGGGGGTGGGGGGTGGGGGGTGGGGGGTGGGAGAGAAGCAAAGGAAATACTTTTTCTTCAAGTAAAGCCCAGAAATAAAACCCCAAATATTGCTTTAGCACAGAACAACTATATAGGGAAGTCTGTCATGCCACCAACCTTTCCATTTGCTAATAATTCACAATACATTTTAAAACAAACCCATAATTTATGTACATTGTTCTAAACATTTGCAGGTCTTGGATGCTTTTATTGCATTGTGTTACGTGTTCACAAGTCTGGAGCTTGCAGATAACTGTCATTGCTCAGTTGAAGCATGTCAGTAATTAAGTAATGTGTTCACTAGCGGTTTGCAAATCTTGACTCCTCATAAATTTAAAATATCCTATCAAGCAAATGGAATATTCTGCTTTGGAAAAAGTTATTCCTGAACGCAAAACTTTTCATAATGGGAGCATGGCAAAGGGGTAGGAGAAGACAGAAATAAAATCAGGCTAGTTAATTGAGAAATATCTACAACATTTTGACAGAGTCCTGAATAAGCATACATGTACGCCAAAATAATTGTCTGAACTCTCTCCACACCATTCCACTTTCTCCCTTCTTTCTCCCCATCCATAAACAAATATGTTCATACTGTATAACATTTTCCTTCCTCAGGACCATATTCCTTACATCTGATTAAATGGATTATAATCAATCAAACTGCAAGTAACAATTACATTCTGAAATCAGAATTCTCACTTATAATAGAAAAACAAGGTATGCAATGAGGATCATGTATATTTCTTCGTAGAAACACCTTATTGCTATCAAATTTTCTCCCCCAAAATCTATATTACTTAACTAAGACTTAGTTGCTATCAAAGACTGGAAGAGTTTTGAAGTTGAGCAGAGATCCTGGATCTGCAATATCCATCACTCTCTGCACTAGTGCATTGTAAAATACCAAGTATTCAGATGTTTTAAACGTGCACCAAGGTATTCAGATAGATATGATGATGTTGGACAAATTCCGGGAAACTTCCATGATCATTAATCCAGTTCCCCTTGCAACAATGACTGGACCTGGGTGACACAAAGATTCGCCTTGAAAATAATGGCATTTGCATGGAACTCCAAAAATGTGGTCAGGCATAAATCATGGCTAGGAGTGTCACCTGGCAAGAAAAGGAAAAAGTGTCCTGCTGGACTTATTCATTCCAATTCATTCTCCTGAAATTCAGGGTCTTTCAATGACCTTGAATCTCAATTGCAAGATGCTCAGTAGAACAGCAGAACAAAGAGGCAATATAGGGCTACATATTGGGGGCAGAGAGGAATGATGACACATCCCACAGCAAATGTTTCCATGTTAATAAGCTGAACACAACAGAGCAGAGCTGGGATGCAATTCAGTGTGCATATGTTACAAAGCAGAAGGTGCATAAAGAGTGACATCTTGAACCAAGTTAGGCTTTTCCCCAGAAACCCGACAAATGGTCTGGGGACTGCAGCTATCTCCGACACACTGGAGGCACCGGCTTTGATGTGGTGGCTGAGAGCACATTAGTAAAATCTGACCATTGCTGACCTTGTGGGAGGTTTTTAAAAAATTTATCATTTCCATGCAACAAAGGGGAAAGTGCACTGAGAAAGAAAAGTACAGGAAATGCTGAAAAGAATCCAGATCATTTTGGAAAGAAGCCAAGCCTTCTCTCTGTAATTTTCATTCTCAGTTAAGCTACCTCCTCCTCAATCTTCAGCATTTTTCTCCTGCCACACTTTGGACCAGCGGTGAAAACTACTTACCTTCCCTACTGGTTCGGAAGCGTGCGCTCAGGCGTGCGTCATCATCACATGCACTTTTCACCCTCTGCACGTGCGCAGAAGGCTTTGTGCATGCGCAGAGGGTTAAAAAAAAGAACATGACGACGTCCGGGTGGGTGGGCAGAGCCTCACGCTGCTGCCGCTACTGATTCTCTAAACCAGTGTTTTTCAACCTTTTTTGTGCAAAGGCACACTTTTTTCATGAAAAAAATCACGAGGCACACCACCATTAGAAAATGTTAAAAAAATTTAACTCTGTGCCTATATTGACTATATATAAAGTAATTCTCTTGAATAGGAATCAAATAAACAAAAAGAAATTATTTTTCTTTCTTTCTGTCTGTCTGTCTGTCTTCTTTCTTCTTCTTTCCTTCCTTCCTAACATCTCTTTTTCTTTCTTTCTGTCTTCCTTCCTTCCTAACTTCTTTCTTTCTGTCTGTCTGTCTTCTTTCTTCTTCTTTCCTTCCTTCCTAACATCTCTTTTTCTTTCTTTCTGTCTTCCTTCCTTTCTAACTTCTTTCTTTTACTTTCTTTCTTTCTTTCTTTCTTTCTTTCTTTCTTTCTTTCTTTCTTTCTTTCTTTCTGTCTGTCTGTCTTTCTTTCTTTTTCTTTCTTTCTGTCTGTCTTCCTTCCTAACTTCTCTTTCTTTCTTTCTTTCTTTCTTTCTTTCTTTCTTTCTTTCTTTCTTTCTTTCTGTCTGTCTGTCTGTCTGTCTGTCTTTCTTTCTTTTTCTTTCTTTCTTTCTGTCTGTCTTCCTTCCTAACTTCTTTTTCTTTCTTTCTTTCTTTCTTTCTTTCTTTCTTTCTTTCTTTCTTTCTTTCTTTCTTTCTTTCTTTCTCTTTCTTTCTTTCTTTCTTTCTTTCTTTCCGTCTGTCTGTCTTCTCCTTCCTTCCTTCCTTCCTTCCTTCCTTCCTTCCTTCCTTCCTTCCTTCCTTCCTTCCTTCCTTCCTTCCTTCTGTCTTTCTCCCTGTAGGAGAAAGAAGGAACCTCTGTTGCCGTCTCCCGCGGGGCTGCAGCCACCCGACTGAGTCCCCGACCGTGGCAGCATCCCTGTTGTTCTCCGGCCAAGCGGCGAAGGAGCCCTGGAGCCCTGACGCCACCCTGCATCTCGGTCTCTTGGGGCTTGTCCGGCAGCCTGCTGGGAAGGCTGCGACGCAGGGAGGGAAGGAGGTGCTATTGCCGCTCCGGCATGTCTCTGTGGCTGACCGGGGAGCCGCGTCCTTGTTAACAATGGAGAAGCTGCGCGGAGCAGAGGTGCCTGGCGAGCGAGGCGAGTGGCTGCATCGGCGGCAGGCTCCTGCCCGCGTCTCCCGCCCGCTTGCCCACCTCTTGCCTTAGCATTTAAAAGAATGAGAGGCGGGCGGGCGGGAGACGCGGGCAGGAGCCTGCAGCCGATGTAGCCACTCACCTCGCTCGCCAGGCGCCTCTGCTCCGCGCAGCTTCTCCATTGTTAACAAGGACGCGGCTCCCCGGTCAGCCACAGAGACATGCCGGAGCGGCAATAGCAGCTCCTTCCCTCCCTGCGTCGCAGCCTTCCCAGCAGGCTGCCGGACAAGCCCCAAGAGACCGAGATGCAGGGCGGCGTCAGGGCTCCAGGGCTCCTTCGCCGCTTGGCCGGAGAACAGCAGGGATGCTGCCACGGTCGGGGACTCAGTCGGGTGGCTGCAGCCCCGCAGGAGACGGCAACAGAGGTTCCTTCTTTCTCCTACAGGGAGAAAGACAGAAGGAAGGAAGGTAATACAGCCGATAAATACAGTAATAAAGGCATCTCTGTGTCCCGAAACCAACTTTCGGGACACAGAGATGTCCTGTAGCAAAAACACCCGGCGGGTGTTTTTCCCACGGCACACCTTACACTATGTCACGGCACACTAGTGTGCCGCGGCACAGTGGTTGAAAAACACTGCTCTAAACCACAGGCGGCCACCGCTACCGGTACATCCGTAATTGGCAGAACCGGTAGCATTTCACCCCTGCACAGATAATCAGTATTTTTCCTACAATCAAGGAATGGGTAGCCCACAGCATACATGGGGCCCAACACCCAATTTCATTTCTTATGTCTCTTCCTACAGATGAAGGAGTGATGTAGGAGAGGTGGCATGGCCATGCTCAGCTGTTTCCTGCTATTCATATGAGTAGGAACAAAATGTATTTCAAATTCATCAAAGCAGGGCCATTTCCCACCCATCCAGTTATAGAGAAGCTATATTAAAGATACCACAGTTGAGAAACACTCCCATAGAGGCATAGCATTCATTTACTATATTTAAAATATTGTTATAGAGGTGTATCCCCCAAATTCACAAATTTCAACTCTCATCTTCAGCAGCCAATGAGGTGTCTCAGTTGGGGATGATGAGAGTTCCCAGAGACCACCAGTTTTAACAGATCTAGCACACTCACTTCCGTTTTGTATTTCTTTGCCTTATCTTATGGCAGGGGCAAACAACGAGATCAACACATAAAGTGTTTAATTCGTTGTTTAATTGTTTAAGCCTGTATACAGGAATTTTCTCAGACTGAAGGTGTGTACCTGGGTCAGACTGAATAAAGCTCAACAGCCTTGGGGGGGGGGGTGGCAGGGAGGGCCAGACATAGTCCTCTTGTGCCCACTTAGGGATTCCAGACTAATTTCCCTTTTGACTCCTCCCAGTTTCTCATTCTATCATTGCTATGAATTTTTTTTTCTGCTTGGTTCTATTTATTCTTTTACTTCTCCTTTATTCTTAAAAAAATTACTCAGGACGGTTTACAAATAAAAAGCAACAGTATATCACAATGAAATATAATTACAACAGACAGGCATAAATTCAGATAAAAGACTAGATGATTATATAATTTGAAAACCCGAAAAAAAAAGTTTTATATTATAAATACCAAAGAACAAAAAAAATGCCCATTAAATTAAACACACAATTGCCTCTATTTTGAATACCATGAAAAAAGGTTATTCCCACAGAGTTCTGGCAAGAGAAAATTTCATGCTATCTGGAAGCTAATATTTTGTGCGCGTCTAAATGCTAGTCTAATGTTATTTCTTTTCATCCATCAAGTAATCACTACACAGTTTGTTTCACTGTAAAGGAGAAATTCTTTGATGAAAATGAAAAGGCTCTTGTCCTTGGCTCTGAGTCTATGGCATCTGACAGAAATCAGAGACAGTTATCAAAATAACCTGCTATTTACTCAGAATCAGGATTATCATGTTCTTTCAGGAACATTGATAACAAATGAATCTGCCCTACTGGATATCACTTTGGTGTGTGGCAAGTCAATTATTACACACTGGTGATGCTACCAAAGAATAGAAATGGAATGAACTAAATTCTCCATTAAGACTTTTCTGGTGCACCAGGAGAAGGAAAATGTACATTATTAACTGTTATGGAAATATTACCTTGTGTTACCTGGCCTTAATTTATTAATTTTTAAAATGTTTTATTTCTTGGGCCGAGTATGTGAGGACAGGCAAAGAAAAGAGGGCCACACTGATAATCAGCTATCTTACTATATAGTGTATATACTACACTATATGACAGATTGTTTTGCAACCCACTGTGATCTACTTGCAAGATACTCTGTGGATAAAGTGGTTGTATCTGTTCTTAAGTTGATGCTGTCTTTACAGCAGAGTCAGCAGATATATCATTGACTGCCAGTTAAATAGAAGATGTTTCGTTTTGTGCAGCCTGGGGATATGGTTAGGATGGGTTCCACTTACCTTCGCCACCGGTTCGCATCGCGACGCACGTGTCCACTCGCATGATTTGGCTTCCGCGCATGCTCAGAAGCAGGAAAGGGCCCCAAACACAGCTGAGTAGCTCATCAGCTGTGCTTCGGGCAAATAAATAAAGGACAGCATTCACCCTCGGGCGGGGGAGGGCCCTTTTTCAAGCCACGGAAGGGGAAAAATTCACAGAAAAATCAGAGAAAAAGATGGTGGCGCGCACGGAACGGCACCGACAGTGATGTCATGAGCGGGTCGCTTCCGGTTCGGGCGATCCGGTCCGAACCGGGAGGAACCCACCCCTGGTTAGGATTCTGGAAGATTAAGGACAACTATGTGTCTATTTATCCCATATTAACAACACTGGCTCAATAAGAGGTGGGAATGGTAAGTGGTGCTCTGCCAGACTTCTCCCCCATTTGAAAAAAAAAGATATGATGAAACCATTACTGACAAACATGCTTTTTAAATGTTGCATTATTAAACAAGGTTTCAACCTGGTTAGACCTGGTCTGAGGACTCTGTTTTTGTGTATGGGATCTGAACAGGGGATCTGCATCACTGTGTGTTCTATTGTACAGTACTTCCCACTACTAACTACCATAGTAACCAATAAACTGGGAGCCCAGCATTGCAGTGGATCAGTACTGTATGTCCTGCTTAGCTTACTACTATTTATGGAAGACCAAGAATTATAAATAATGAAGACGTGATCAAATCCAGATCTGACTACTTCAGTGTACTGTATATGAGGTTGCTTGGAAGATCATTTGGCTATAACAACTACTATTAGAACATAACCACTCAAATATTCTTCGGGTCTGCACAGTCAGAAATAGGGAATTAATATTCTGAAACTTGCATTACTTACTGTTCTGTTATATTTATGGCTTTTTAGCTTAGACGGTGTATAGAAGGTTTTGTGTACAGAATTAAGATAGAGAAAACATATTTCTCATAATTTAAAACCTCATGTGAACCAATAAACCGAATGGTGCAAGATTCAGGAGAGATAAAATGAAATACATATTTTATATTGTGCACAGTTAAAACACATAATTAATTACTATAATATGGTCATTCCTAGGCAGCGGTGCAGAAAACTTTATAAAGGAATTAAACAAGAAGTACCTTATCAACAGTTCCTATTCATGATGGCTAAATATTACATCCAGTATCAATATTCACCTACAGTGGTTGAACGGGAAAATGCTACTGTCCTCAAATCTTCCTATCAAGTTACCATAAACATCTGTTTAGCCACTGCAGGAACAGAATACTGGATCAGAAAGGACTCTGATCTGATCCAAATGGCAGCTTTTCAATTCTTACACATTTCCAGGCATCATCTCAAAGAACTTGGCTTTTACTTTTAAAGTTCTAAATGTTTGAGGGCAATGTTACCTGCAAAGGGAATATGTTTATATAAACCTCCCAGGCTATGAAGTCGTAACCACATATAGCTTGTCTGTAGCCTGTTAAGCTACCCAGTATACCAGATAAAACATAAGAAATGGTATTATAAAATGAAAGAAAAAAGACTAAATCTTTTCTTCTTTTCCTACCAGCTGTTAAAGATAGAAAGAGGAAACATAAAGTACTCAAATGAAAAATCTTAAAGTTCACGGCCCTCATTGCTTATACTCTAATGCTTAGAATATGGGGAATATGATGAATTTCAGCTCTTAGTACAAAAGATAAATATGACGTAATAGATATAGAAAACAATTAGTGTGCTGAATCCAAGGACAAGAATATAGTAACTGAAAGATACAGTTTAATCAAGAGGAAAAATAGCAATAGAGATGAAGGGGAAGTTGAACTGTTTGTTAAAAATATCCAAATGAATTAACTTGGCTATGTTATAGAGAGCATCTATAAGCAGCAAATAAAAGCAATATCACCAACCCAACTAAGGCGAAGATGTAGATGCTGCCTTACAATAGCAACCTGATGCTGGGAGATGTTAGTTAGGCCAATAACTACAAATTGTTATGCCATTTGTATCTACTGAGAAACAAATTCTGCCAAGCATTGTCCTTCCAGGAAATTATTGGCAGTTTCCTCTTTAGAAAATGGAGGAAGGCAGAAGAGAATCACCAGTCCTTGACTGGGTACTAATGAATAGAGAAGACTTCACTGGAGAAATGGAAATAATAGAAACATGGAAATAATAGAAATGATGATGTAATAAAAGATGCACTCAAAAACAAATAATAATTTTAAAGCTTTATAGTTTGACTTTCAAGTGAAAGAAGAGCAGAACAAGTGTTTTCAGTACGAAAATAACTTAATTCTCTGTTTTAAGGGAAACTAAAATTCAACACAATAAGACACATGTCTTAGGCTTAAAAAAAAAAACCAGAGATTTTAATAAACTCAAAACAATAATAAATAGGCTCCCAGGGCAGGTGAATCCGATGAGAGGAGCTCCTATAGAAGAAGATACTAAGAGCACTATTTCAAAAATTAGAATGAATTAAAAAAAATATGGAGCTATAGCCAAATAAGATAATACAGCTACACAAAAGGTTTGCTTAAAATTTTGCATCAGAAAAAGATACATACAGACCACAATTAAGCCCAAAATTTCCATTGCTAAGCAAGACAGATGATAAGTGAGTTATGCCCCATTTTATGACTTTTGCCACAGTTGTTAAGCAAATTACTGCAGTTGTTAAGTGAATCATGTGGTTGTTAAGGGAATCTGGCTTCCCTCATTGACTTGTCAGAAGCCAGCTGTGAAGGTTACAAATAGTGATTCGAGACTTTGGGATACTGTAATGGTCTTAAATACTGGTACATGCCAGTTGCCAAGCATCCAAATTTTGATCTCGTGGGGATGCTGCAATAGTTGTTAAGTGTGAAAACTTACAACTTCATAAGTCACTTTTTTCTGCATTGTTGTAACTTTGAATGGTCATTAAATGAATGGTTGTAAGTCAAGGACTATCTGTACAGGAAATTTTAAAAGGGCCAGGTCATAAAGGAAGAGTGCAGATGGTCAAGAACCATAGCACTGGTTCCAAGGAAGCAAAAGTTTAGAGTGAACTGAGATTGATGAATATCTTTTTTTTAAAAGAGGAATACAAATATTAGATGCTCTTTAAAGATGGCAAAATGAAACTACTGAATTCCTATTTTAATCCAATCTGCTCCCGCCAAAAAACACATCTTCCATCTGGAAATTGTGAAGAGCTGGGTGAAGGGGCAGGCTTGAAGCTTCATTGAAGATTAATAGAAACATGATCAGGGAATAGATTTTTACTCTGAATGAATTTAAATATCTAGGGCCAAATTAATTGCATCTTATGGAAATGAAGGAGCAAGCGGCTTGTTTGGCCCAACCTTTATTTTATGTATCTTCCAATTCTGAGAAAATCTGGCACACTGGTGCCGAATGCCTGCAGGAGAGAAAATATTGTTTCTTTCTTCAAAAAGAGAGGAAAAGGAAGAATACCAGGAACTAGAAGCTAGTCAATCTGAGATCACTCCCTGGGAAGCAGAGCAGTTCAGCAGTCCATAAGGTACTTGAGCTATAAGTACCTTAGCAACAATGCAGTAATTACCAGAAGTTGGCATGGATTTTTAAAAAATAGATCTTGTCAAAATAAGCCACTAATTTCTAATTATACAACTTCCTTAATAAACTCTGACCCAGCTGTAGACATAATATATTATATATCTTTGATTTCAGCAAAACATTTTACCGAATATCCCATAATAACCTGATTAGGAAGATAATCAAGTGTGACCTAGAGGCTATGTTGATTAAATAGTTACATAGTTGACATGAAAATCAATGGGACCTCATTCAGTTGGAGAAAAGTATCAAGTGGGATGCCTCAAGTATCACTATCCTTAATAATTACTTGGATGAAGAAGGGAGGGGGATTATTACCAAGTGTGCTGATGGCAACAAATGGGTGGGATAGATAATATATTAGAGGACCAAAAATAAAATTCAGAATTATGATATTTGGTTAGAGAACTAAGCTGAAAATGAACATCATGAAAGTTAACACCATTTATAAGTTATTCACATAGGAAATAAAAATTAAATGCACAGGTATATTATGATGACAATATCTTAATTGCTATTAATACTTCTCAAAATGACCTTAAAATAGTAATTACCGTAACTGTAAAGTGAATATGAGCCAGGAGTGCGACATGGCTGTAAAGAAGACAAATACTATTTTAAGCAGCATCCATGTAAGTATAATTCCCAAGTCATGGAAAGTAATCATTCCCATGTGTTCTTTTTTGGCTACTCTAAACACTCTAAACCTCTAAACCTAGATACTGTGTCCAGTTCTGGGCACCAACCTTAAAAAGCATCCAGAGAAAATGGAACAAGTTCAGACAAAGACAACAAGGAAAATTAGACAGCAAAATTGTATGAAGAGAGAGAAAGGAGGCTAGATATATTTAGTCTTGAGACAAGACAACTGAGGTGAGATAAAACAGCATCTTCATATATTTGAAAGAATGTCAAGTGAAGATCAGAAATGGTTCTTTCTCATTCCAGAATGCAGGACTCAGAATAATTTATTGAAATTACAGGAAGACAGAGATTCCAATTTTGAGGGGAAAGAAACTTAACAGTAAGAGCAGTGGGAGGGGATAAGGAATGACCTTGAATGACAGGAGGAAGAGCCGCTTCCAAGGCAATGCTTAGGTAAGATGGGCATGAGCCTGGGGCAAGAAAATAATGTGAGGAAACATATCATTCCTGTGAATTTCTGTTTATGAAAACTCTAAGCCTTGGACTGGCCGACTAACATGATGTAGCTCTCTGAACTGGGACTGGATTTTGACTATTTGTCTGCGTGCTCCTGTTTGAAAGCAAGCTCCCTTTTTTTCAGATACTTTGTTTTTTTTTACATTCCTTTCTTTGTCTGCTGTAATCCATTCAGCCTTAAATAGATTGCTTTTTCCACCTAACAACTATGTGTTAGTGAGTTTGAAATCTGAAAAAAAGAAGGGGGAAACATTCAAGTTTGCACAATTCTGTTACTATAGCTCAAGGGTGGGCAACTCATTTTCCCAAGGGGCCACGTGAGAAACTGGCATTGTTAAAGAGCTGAACCAATGTACTCTGATTTAACGTCCTCAAATTCCATCACCTCAATTCCTCAGGTTTCTCCAGATGAGGGGTGAGCACTGTGCAGATGCAAAAAAACCACTTTCTCTCCTCTCCCTCCTATAGCCAACATCTGACTGAAGAAGCATATGGTGACTGTGTGGACCTGACTAGGCTTCTTCTCCTACCCCCTGTGGCATACTTATTTACCTCTGGTTTTCAATTTCTGATTGACCTCAAGCAGGTGAGATAGGGCAACCAAAGAGCTGGATGTGGCTCAAGGGCTGTAAAATGCCCTTGAGGTCATGCCCAGTAGGTCTACTATAGCTGCTATAATAAAAGCAGTTTTGACTTCTACAGCATTGGTTTCTTAGTTTGGTCTACCTTGTTGGGCTGACAAGTAGTTTGATAGTAGAATCAGTTAGTCAGAAAAGTGATAGGGTTCTACATCTAACTCTGGATGTGTTTAGGATCCTTTAATTTGGATGCTGAGGTGCTTTAATTTGGATCCCTGCATTGGATCTGATGGTTTACATGGCTCCTCCCAATTCTATGATTCTATTAAATCTAGGGACAAGGGTGATGGAGGAGCAAGCAAGACTGTACCTAGGGAGCTGGTCTTGGAAAGCATCTTGCTTAGGTCTACAGAACCATGAAATCATCATTAAGGCTGAACTGTAGTTTCAGATTCAACTGTTTTGTTTCCTTAATGAAGTAGGGCTATTAAGTAAGTTAGATTGCAATCACTGAAAGGTTTATTTTTTTAAAAAAAATGTTAAATTGCTGACGGTTTCTTTGAGAGAGTGGGGTATCTTTCCCTTCTTGGTATATTAAAATTTGACACAGAATAAGAAAAAAAAGTCTTCAATATCTTCATCATGTGTTAGATATTATTGAAAATACATTCTATGGTTTTCTAAAACATAGTTGCCTTTCAAATTCAGAGAAATGAGTACAGAAAATCTTCACAATTGGTAACATCTTTTCACTGAATGACGTATTACTAGCACCAACCCAAATTAAATTTACTTAAGCGAGGTCATAAATGTATCTTTCGCTAAACGGTAAGGCCTCCTGAGTGAATTCTGGTGTTCTAAGAACTGACAATGAATGTATTTCTGTTTTACAGCTCACAATGTACTTTTCTGTATGTTTTCTGAGTTTGATGGAACGGTACACAATTGCAACCTTAGCTGCACATCCTATATATGCTTCTTAGGAACAAGGCTCACTGTCTGAACTGCATTAGCAGAATTACTGCCATTTGGGGGAAAGTTAATCTATATAAATGTAGGTACTGAAAAGGAAAGAAAAAGTGGAGAGGAAAAAATATACAAATACAACTTAACAAAACAAATAGTGGTTTAAGACCTCCAACATGAGGTATAGCAACATTTTAGAGTTAAAAACATGCTCTTCTTCATAGCACAGCACTTAATGCAGTCATTTATAGGGTTTTGTTTCCTTAATGAAGTAGGCCTACTTGCAGACAAATAAGCAACCTCCCCCAGAGGACAGGAATCTCCTCCCAGTCCTGCTTTAGTTCTCAGTTTTGTGCTGTGTGAGCAATCCCTCCCTAGTAGCTGCCATGGGTTCTAGAAAGCAAACAGCACTTTTACCATTCACAAAGAAACAAACAAAAACTATTTTCTGAATAGATCTCAGAGTGAAGCGCTTAGAAACACTTTCTGTAGAAAGCATATAAAATGGCCTTGAAGGACAGGAGGAAGAGCCGCTACCAAGGCAACGCTCAGATAAGTGGGGCTGGAGACCATTCAAAGGAACCAGTTTGAATAAATGTTTCAGGGAGGCCCCTCCCTAGTTCACACTAAGACAAAGTGAGGGAGGGGGACGCACAATCAGATATGCAAGATTTGGTTAGTGTAGCTGCTACACTAAAAGTGGTCCTGGCCTATATGGAATTGGCTTCTTAAGCCTGGATCAGATTTCTGCATTACTGCACATCAAAGAACCCATACACCTGTCATTCGGAGACAGTTGCATAACTGTTGCATTTATAATTAAACTCTCTAGCTGCTCCATTTTGTCCTTTGTGCCTTGGCTTCTGCCCATCTACCAACAGGAAGTCAGATCACCAATCAGCATACAGGACGCGCATCTCCACACAACATGTCATTGAGATTTGGGTGGTGTGCACGTCGGCCCATCTGCAACCTATGCTTACCCATCAACCTCTTTTGTAGCATAGATATGCGTTGATGCCTATGTGCAGTTGCAGACAACGCTAAATCAAGCTCTACTCTGGTCTGTCTTATAGGGCTGACACTTTCTGATTGAATCCTCATCCCTCTACAGATAAAAGCTAAGCGAATCAGCCTTGATATTTAGACAGCTTATTCAAATGTATGTTCCCTAGAACTGAATTTATCATCTGCCTAGACTAGTATTCTTGCAGCTACTTTTTTGACTAGGCTGTTGCTTTCAAAATTAGTATCGCACATATTTTACACATAATATAACTCTCCTTATCCAAATAATACATGAGGAACAGGCAGAGAGAAATATTTGTGGATAATATATTAATTCAAAGTTCAAAGAAATATAATGATTTACCTCAGCATGGTTCATGCATACTGAATTAGAGTAACGATGATTTAGACAGCCCAATTTTCTTATTAGAATAATTAAGCCCTTTTTTATTTTTTAAGTAAAGAAATTCAGTTTTGAGATGGCTGGGAAAGCCATTTAGACTTTGCAACAGAAAGCGAAATATAATGATTTATGACTAAGTGTATTTATAGAACATCTGAGTATGCCATGCCAAATTAAATCTTGAACAAGAGACACAATAATTTTCGTCATCTTTGTGGCCAGAATGCTAGGTACAATACAAGTCAAGTACAGTACAACAGTTCAAGGCATGGTCATACTTCTTTTTATTTATTAACTGATTTACTAAAAATGGGTACCATTCCAATTGAATGGCTAAAAGAAAGAAGATCCATTGCAAGAATGTACTAGTTTGGGGAAAGTGTGATGAATCTTCAAAGAGCAATTCCTAGCTATATGTAGGTGATCAGGCTGAACCCGAGATAGGGATCAAACGTGTCATCGGTCTTGAGTCCCTTCATTCCCACAAGAGAGCTAAGTCCAGCCCATCTTGAATTCCATTGACTCTTATCTATGGCCATTTTGCTTTAACTGTTATAGTTCAGATTCTTGTAGAAAGCATTAGCATTCAATAAACCTGCAATCATTCAAACCACTTGCTTTCTGATTTCTAGCATCTGACACTATGATAGAACACATCATAGTTTACACATTATGAATATCCCAGTTTGTATAACAGGTTTTCATATTCAAAGAGTTGGGTGAGGTAAGAACCACTGCCACAATAACAGGGATAAATACATGACATTTTTTACAAAAACAGGGGTATATCTCGATTTCATTCGCATCAGGGTTGTGTTTGACCTTGGGGGGCCAGGGTGGGCATGGCCAGCTCAATGTTACTCGTGTCAGGGGCGCCTGTGGTGGCCCAAGTGCTCTGCCAGGAAAACGGGCTCCCGAGCTCCGTTTTCGGCTGCGATGGCCTTCTGCAACCCTCTACATGCGAAAACGGAGCTTGGGAGGGCAGCCCTCCCAAGCTCCATTTTCACTGGCAGAGGCACCGCAGGCTGGTCCTTGCTGTTTCCAGGGCGGCTCCATGGGCCAGATCTAAGCACCCTGCGGGGCAGATCCGGCCCCCAGGCGCTGAGTTTGACACCCCTGACATAGAATAATCTGTTTTGCTTTATATTACTAAAATTCAATATTAAGATGATGAGGCAGAGAGATGTTCGGTAATCCTAGTGCCAAAACAAAAAAAGGTGTTTGCATAATGGCAAGCATGCAAGTTGCTCCAGAATACTTTTCTTAATGTCAACAAAAGTCACATTGGTTCATTAAAGAAGCAAAATATACATATAGAAATCTCCATCTTTCTAGAAATATAAATATAATCCACATATACCAATACCTTATTCTTATATTCTGTACCTCTGAGATGGATGGCTCCTGGTACCCTACTGTGTAAGAATCTGAATCTGATCAAATGCAGGGTTATTTTAGCTTTTTTTTTTGTTTTTGTTCTCTCTCCTGCTTTCTTCTTTCCTAGAACTGAATAATCTTCTCTGAACTTTCTCCCTTTATGGTTCATTCATCCCTTCTCCATGCCCTGGGCCAGATTTATATTCCATCCCAACAATTGACGATTTACTGTTTCTGCTTTTTTCTTTGAGCCTTAGTTTCCCAGCTGTATGGTAACAAATATCAATATTTCTCTTATCACAGTCACAACAGTAAAAATGGCTACAAATATGATTAATAGTGAGCAGAACATTACCTTGATTATTTCCACTGTTCACTTCAGTGTACTGTATATTATGGTACTAAGACCACGGTTATTTCTGCTGCTTTCATTTACAATCATAAGTAGAACCAAACTGCATTTAGTGGGGATTTTGATTGGATTCTCAAACTGAGAATGCTATCCTTCAACTTAATGCCATCCATTCCAAATGATCTAAATTATTGACTAGGGGAGAATCAAGGACTCTTTGATGAATTCATCACCCTGGTGCTGGCCTGCAGATATTCTAGAGAAAAAAAATGCTTAAATCCGTGTCATCACCTATTGAGTCAGTAGGTAGCAGCATTTGCACAACCTTTTCTGGATTCAGAAGTGAAGTGTGTTGGGTTTGATTAGTACTAGGATGGGAGACCACCAGTGAATACTCACGCTGTCAGCTAAATTGGAAATTTTAAACCTCACAAAGGAAGCTATGGCAAAGCATTTCCATATTATTCTCAAGAAAACTATGTAGATGTACTGTATGCAGGAACTGAATTTGACTCCAAGGAGACTTTATTACATTCACATCATCCTTTGCCGAGAGAGTACAAGCTCGCTTTGCCTTGCTATAATTCCATAAAGTAGAATTTATTCTGCATACTTAGGACAATAGGACATTTATTTTCAGCTTGCTACAGAAGTCTTCATCCTATAGTAGCAAACCATCCATAATTCTTTCCTGTTACAACTGGAATCATAAAAGATTCGGCTCCTTTACAATTTTATGCAGTAAAATTGGTTAAGAACTACTTCTCATGCAAAATAAACAATCAGACCTTCCCTTAAAAGGCTTCCTAACTAAAATCACACAAACAAGCCTCCTAGGCTGCTTTTATACTCACTAAGGTTTTCAGAGGAAAAATAATTGAAATGCAAAATGGGTCAAGAAATTCCTTTCATTTATCCCCTTCTCTTCTCTCCACTTTTCTCTTCGCTTCTTTCTCTCTCTCAAAAATCAAATAAACCAGACATTACATTTAATTTGCAATTCTGCCCATAAAGAGAGCTTCCTATTTTTCATGTGAAGGTATAGATTTTTAGAACCCAAATCTCCTCAAACATCACTGAGCGTTACCTGGAATATCATCTCCAGCACTACCAGAATTGTTGGCTCCTCTGACTAAGCCTGCCTCACAGTACGGACTATATTTATAAGTAATATAATTGGTTAATTGGTAACAAGATACTGTAATTCCAGATTCTGGAGAGATAACCAACATTGTGATTATTATGTTAGTTACAAAAAAATGTTTATTTTCTTATATCAGATTCAATTTCACTTGTCTTAATTTGGAAATCTGCACCTCCAATTTGACTTGGTAATCTTGCTACCTGTGGTTTGCACAGATTATGATGAATCCTTCCCAAATACCTTCAGACTTTAATAACCACTGCTCAGAGGCTGAAAACAGCTGGATAAATTAATAGTAGGTTCCCTGACAGTCTTAAGGGTGAGACTACGTTAAATAACCCTGTTTGTTCATTTTGCTTATGCTGCAATTCCCACTCTCACAGATTAGGGAGTTAACATAAATGGTTGTCTTAAAAGGGGAGACTGAAGGGCTAATCTATTCCTAGAGAAATTAATGAAAAAATAAATAGAAAAAGATAATTGACAATATATTGTGAGTGAAGCTGTTCATTAAGAGGGATTTTTAAACCCTCTCCTGCAGGGGAGAAGTAGTACAAAACTGTGCTGTTTCTAAATAACATGTAAATACATTTTAAAGTAGAACTATCCAGTGAGTAATATTAAGGTTGAGCTTTATTTTAAAACATCACTTGCAGAATGGAAAAAGTCCATTAATTGCAGGCCATCTTAGCATTGGCCAGCTAACAATTCTGGATGAAAAAAATACAGTTCAGATATCTCTGCTTTGCTTTTGTTTCCACTGTATTTTAATTTAAACCAAAACTTCTCTCCTTAGTTTAGCCTGCGCATGCATTTTCATTTCAGTCTTTCAATGAGTCTTTGCTAAGAATGTATAATTCCCTCCTGACTTCAATCCTGCTAAGATTGCTTTTTTAAAGACTGTTAGGCTTTAATTCTAATAAGCGATCTTTTTTATTATTGAACCAGTCCACATTGACTTGATGCAGCAAGAAAAAGAAAGGGGGAATCCTTCATTAGAAAGAGAACAGAAAAGATGAAAAACAAAAGTGAAGAATAGAAAAAATGAGAAGAAACCCAAAGACATATATTTTACCTGATTTTAAAAAGCTGAGGAGGGTTGAAAAGCATGGACAATAAAATAACTAATAATGTAACTAACA
This sequence comes from Diadophis punctatus similis, assembly GCA_023053685.1. Taxonomy (NCBI): domain Eukaryota; kingdom Metazoa; phylum Chordata; class Lepidosauria; order Squamata; family Dipsadidae; genus Diadophis; species Diadophis punctatus. Next base: position 137,170,594 of record JALIGW010000002.1, on the reverse strand, counting down.
TAATAACAAAAGTTCAATTTTCAAAGTTCAATTTTCCTTCTCTTTTATTTACTTAATATAAAAAAAACAAGATTGATGAAAAATTGAAAGTGCAGTAAGCTACCTTAATGTATTATTTTGCACTGCATAAACTACCTTAGTGTATTCCATTAGTTTAATGCAGGGGTCGGGAACCTTTTTGACTAAGAGAGCCATGAAAGCAAAAAATTTGGAAATTTATTTCAGTGAGAGCCATATAATATATTTTAAAAGTGAATTCAACTAAATGTCAATAGGGACAATGGGATATTGAGAGAATCCCTGTCTTTGTGCTGTTTAATTTGTTGCTGCTGTAGCAGCTTCCTTGCTCCAAAGTGATATTTGTCTTTGAGTTGGTGATTTCCATCATAGCATTGGTAATGATTCTCTTTCTTTCTTTCTTTCTTTCTTTCTTTCTTTCTTTCTTTCTTTCTTTCTTTCTTTCTTTCTCTTTCTTCTTCTTCTTCTTCTTCTTCTTCCTTCCTTTCTTCTTTTTCTTTTTCTTCTTCTTCTTCTTCTTCTTCTTCTTCTTCTTCTTCTTCTTCTTCTTCTTCTTCTTCTTCTTCTTCTTCTTCTTCTTCTTCTTCTTCTTCTTCTTCTTCTTCTTCTTCTTCTTCTTCTTCTTCTTCTTTTTCTTTTTCTTTTTCTTTTTCTTTTTCTTTTTCTTTTTCTTTTTCTTTTTCTTTTTCTTTTTCTTTTTCTTTTTCTTCTTCTTCTTCTTCTTCTTCTTCTTCTTCTTCTTCTTCTTCTTCTTCTTCTTCTTCTTCTTCTTCTTCTTCCTTCTTCTTTCTTTCTTTCTTTCTTTCTTTCTTTCTTTCTTTCTTTCTTTCTTTTTCTCTCTGCAAACCAATCCCCACCGTGGCTCCTTTCTCCCTCGCCCAGCCCTCTTCCAAGACGTCAAGTGCGGGGAACCGCACCAAGCGAGGTAGGTGGGTGGGTTGCTGAAGAAGCCCCGGAGCCCCGCCGCCAACCTGCGTCTCCTGCTGGGAAGGAGCCTCTGTCGCTGTCTCTCGCGGGGTTCCAGCCACCAGACTGAGTCCCTGACCGCGGCACCGGCAGGGTTAATGCGTATGGGAGAGGAGAGAGAGCGCTACCCGCCGCCGCTGCTACTTTCACCGCTTCGATATTTCTTTGGTGGGCGCGCGCGGGAGGGACCATGGAGCAGAGGCGCCCGGCAGCTTAAGGCAAGAGGCGGGTGGGAGACACGGGTAGGAGCCTGTCGCCGCCGCCGCCACTTCTGGCATCCCCACGCCTCTCACCCCGCTCGCCGGGTGCCTCTGCTCAGCGGTCCCTCCTGCGGAGGCCCACCAAAGAAATATTGGAGCAGCGCAGCGGCGGCGGTAGCGCGCTCTCTCCTTCCCTCCCATGCAGGGAGGGAAGGAGAGAGCGCGCTACCGCCGCCGCTGCTACTTTCACCGCTCCGATATTTCTTTGGTGGGCGCGCGCGGGAGGGACCATGGAGCAGAGGCGCCCGGCAGCTTAAGGCAAGAGGCGGGTGGGAGACGCGGGCAGGAGCCTGTCGCCGCCGCCGCCACTTCTGGCATCCCCACGCCTCTCACCCCGCTCGCCGGGTGCCTCTGCTCAGCGGTCCCTCCTGCGGAGGCCCACCAAAGAAATATTGGAGCAGCGCAGCGGCGGCGGTAGCGCGCTCTCTCCTTCCCTCCCTGCATGGGAGGGAAGGAGAGAGCGCGCTACCGCCGCCGCTGCGCTGCTCCAATATTTCTTTGGTGGGCCTCCGCAGGAGGGACCGCTGAGCAGAGGCACCCGGCGAGCGGGGTGAGAGGCGTGGGGATGCCAGAAGTGGCGGCGGCGGCGACAGGCTCCTACCCGCGTCTCCCACCCGCCTCTTGCCTTAAGCTGCCGGGCGCCTCTGCTCCATGGTCCCTCCCGCGCGCGCCCACCAAAGAAATATCGAAGCGGTGAAAGTAGCAGCGGCGGCGGTAGCGCTCTCTCTCATCTCCCATACGCATTAACCCTGCCGGTGCCGCGGTCAGGGACTCAGTCGGGTGGCTGGAACCCCACGAGAGACAGCGACAGAGGCTCCTTCCCAGCAGGAGACGCAGGTTGGCGGCGGGGCTCTGGGGCTTCTTCAGCCGCTTGGCTGGAAAACGGCGGGGATGTGGCCATGGCCGTTTTTTAGCTCCCCCCGTCCCGGCTGAACGCCGCCATTTGGGTTATTTTTCCCTCTGTGCATGCGCGCGCATGCACAGAGGGAAAAATAACCCAAATGATTGTGGTCAGCCGGGACGGGAAAGCGGTGATTGTGTTCAGCCGGGACGGGAAAGCGGGCAGGAGAAGCTCCGCGCCGCAACCGCCGCCAGTTCCATCAGCTATACCCGAAGGACTGGCCCGGGCGAACCGGGAGGATTTTACCCCTGCTGCGAGCCATATGCAGTCATCAAAAGAGCCACATCTGGCTCGCGAGCCATAGGTTCCCGACCCCTGGTTTAATGGATGGTGCACGTCCACCATCCAAGCATACATATAAACTCCTCCAAGCAAGGAACATAGTTACTTCAGAAAAGCAATATATTCTGCTCTGTAACCAGTTAACAACAGTCCTAACACAATGGTGGAGGGCTGCATTGTTACTGAACTCCAGCAGTGAAGCATAAACTCAGAAAACAGTTTTTTAAAAAGCCCACTGCTTTGAGGAGGAGCTTCAGTAGCCTCAGTGCCAGAGTAGCATAGCAGTAAAACACCCAAGTTAGGAGAACTTTAGTGTTAGCCATTTGTCTAATTAAAGTCAATATGTAACTTATTAATCAGTGGTGGAAGCCAAAACAAAGTTCCAGCAAAAAAGAACTCAGAGGGCATTCCTTTAGAAACAACAATCAGGAGCTAAACTCCATGGAGGAAAATCTTTCTACAGCTGATGATGATGCTTCCAGCTCTGCTTTATTACTTTCATTGTATTGTATTTTGAAGTTATCATAGATTGATCTGTAGCTATTGTGTGCATAGACAAGCATAAACAGTTCAAACAGGAGATGGTGCCCTTGTGAAATGGATAATACAATGGCACTCAAGAGGAAAAGTACTAAGGGTTGGGAGAAAAGTATCACACTGTGTCTGACCAAGCCTTGTTGGAAGTTATGAAAATGAATGAAAATAGTACTTCAGAACCATCAGACAGACTGAATATAATGGGCTTCCCACCCAAGTCCTTCAGGAATCTGAATCTAATGTAGCCAGTAAGACTTAGGTAGTTAGGTAGATATGAGTAGGTTTGTGTATATGTATAAGAATATAGAATTTTTAAAAAACTAGAATTTAAAACTTTTCATTTACAAAGTGAATAATACAAGTGGTAAAGCTGCATTCACTACACAAAAAGCTTAGAAGTGTTATAAAGCCTGTTTTATTATCTCTCTCTGCAACAACTTTGGTGATAAAAATTGAGTACAGTACTGTAGTTACAGAATACCTCAACCTTTAGTTAACACTAAATCCAAATTGGGAAATAGACTAAAACACAGAGCATACCCAAATGAAAGTTTGTTTTCAAAGTAGAAGTGTAGATTGAGATTTCAATACTTAATCTCTAAATACAGCTCACTAACTAGGTATGATATATTGTTCATTTAGTCAGTTTTCATCTCCATTTGAAAAACAGCTTGAAAAATAAACTATATGTATGGGAATTTCAATTCAGCCACACTCTTGTTGTTTCAGAGGCCCCAAATTATATTCTTTTCTTCGTTCCCCTTTCTACTGTCGATTTCCTTTTTTTAAAAATCCCTGGTTTTAGGATTAAGATAGCAATAGCAATAGCACTTAGACTTATATACCACTTTATAGTGCTTTACAGCCCTCTCTAAGCGGTTTACAGAGTCAACATATTGCCAGCATATTACCCCCAACAATTTGGGTCCTCATTTTACTCACCACAGAAGGATGGAAGGCTGAGTCAACCTTGAGCCTGGTGAGATTCAAACTGCCAAATTGCAGAAAGAGGGCAGTCAGCAGAAGTAGCCTGCAGTACTGCACTCTAACCACTGCGCCACCATGGCTCACGGCGATTACCCGTTTCCTGAGGCTTGTAATGCATTCATCACAATATTCTATACCAGCCTAACTCGTTATGACTCAAGGCAGTTTACGAAGTTAATGATATTTTAACAAGACCTTCTAATTTAACTGATTATAACATTTGTGGAGAACTAGCCAGGACTATAAAAGCAAGACATAACTAAGAGGGAAAACTGTTCTATGAGCACCAAGACTTCATTGTCAATCTCTTCCCAGCAGCTCACAATCCAGAAACCAGGATTCTTACCAATTCAAAGTAAGTAAGTTTATTGAGTGAGAAAGGGGGTAAGTTACTGAACATTGAAAATTGAACTTGGTGCTTAGAATACTTAAAATAGTACCCTTTGGAGAGTACTGCTTTACTTATTGTATTTATATTCTGGATCGACCCAAATGGATGCGGCTTTGCCGATAAGGGGATTCGGTCATAGAATAACGCTAGAAAGAAGAAGATTCCATTGCAATAAAAATACACTTTTAGATGGGGCCTTCTTGCTGCTTTTAATCTTTATAACTGAATCTTGATTTAACGAGGATATCTTAACTGTTCTTGTTCTGTAGAATTCTGGAAAAGTTTATTTTCACTCTGAAGGTCAGAGAATTCTGCCACAGACTCCTAAGGCACTGTCTCAGGTCCTGGAACAGCGCATGAAGGTAAGCACATGTGTGAAAGTTAAAGTGCTACCCTATGAGAATAAAGACTTTTTACCTTGCTTTTAATAGGAAGTAACTTAGTCTTTTCAAGCAAATCCATTAACCATTTTAAAATACACTTATGAAGGTAGATTGCTTTGAGTATTGCAAATACAGTATATATGCACCTGCTAGCGTAACAGTGCATTTATGCAGAGCGCAATAAGCTTTTTGCTCTTAGAAAACCCATTCACACATTCCTTCGAGGGTTGTTTGGAAAAGCTGAAAAGGGCAAAGAAATGGGTGGGCAAGGCTTTAGAGTGAAATAGTGTGTCCCACTCCCTAGAGGGGCACCTTCTTTGCAATAAAGAAGAATGAACATCTCAGGGAAGGAAGGTATCATGCTGAGGAAAAAAAGAAATGTTCCCTGTTTTGAGCTGCCTCTGAAAATATATGAGCCTTGATGGGCTTGTGGTGGTGGATGATTCCATTATTACAAAAGGAATTCAATGACAAACATAGCTGTGAGATCCTGAAGTCAATTTTGCATGGAACCTAGCAGGATTTTTATTGTTAATATAAAATGAGAGAGAGGGAGAGACAGATATCTTTCTATAAGACGATCTAACTAGGCCACCTGCCTAGTCATACAGTTACCCTTCTGGGTTCCAGAAAAAGTCATATATTTTTTTTCTCTCGAGCATTTTAGGCTTTTGTTCCAAGGTCTTTGTAACGAGTCTGGCCCTAACTGACCTACCATGTTTAAATTTCCAAATTAGTTAACTGGGCAGCTGTTCTTTTTCCCAGCCAACTTTGCTTTGCAAAAGCACAAAAATGCCTGGCATAAGACTTGCCACTTCCTTGCCCATTTTCACTAATTAGGCAAAATAATGGTATTAAAGTGTCCCACTGATGGTTCTTCTCTTGCCTATCTGCATTGATATTATACCTGTTAGCCAAGAAAATCCCATTGATTCGTTATCTCTACAACCTGATAAAGGGACCCTTTCTTCAATACCCCGCTAAGAAGTGACTAGTTTAGATTAAATTTTTGGTACAAAATTGGTTCAATTGGTATGTGTTTCCTAAATTTAATTTTTCCTTCTTTTATGTAACCCACCCAGAGAACATTTATTATTTGGAGGACTAAAAATACATTAAATAAATATTCTGTGTATATAGCTAACAAACAAAACTGAGGAGTCTTAATGCATGACTGCAGACAGGAGCAATTTACATTAGTGAAGCACCAAGAACCATTTAGCGCTAACTAAGAAGTATACAAAAGGGGCAAGCATCCCAGGATGAGAATGAAAGGAGCCTGCTGGTATTTAAAATCAAAATGGTGCCAGAATTACTTTTAATCTGAACCTTGAGGAAAAAAGCTTGAAAAAGCTGTGGGATATCCTTTGGAGATGAAACATCCTCAGCGAAGCTGAAGAGTCAAAAAGAAAAATACTATTTTTAAGAACTTAATTGGAGATGAATGCAGTATACAAGTATTTCTGTTGAAATGGAATAAAACTAAACCCGAGTTGGGTGGAGTGTGGGAAACTTACATTATAAAAGGCTAGTTTAATTTTCCACAAGACTAATTATAGAATGTTTTGACTTAGGGAAATTTATGAATTTGGTTTGCCTTAGTATCTTCTATGAATCTAGCCAACTGTGATCACAATAGAAATATGGCTGAATAAACTAGAAAGAATCTGGTATCGCCTTTTCTGACTGGCAGTTTTATTAAAAGGCATAAGCTTTTGTGAGTTCTAGATCACTTCACCAAATGCATAGAGTGGCTAAACTAATAATGCAGGATTTAAATTGCTCCCATAGACTAACATGACTCTCTTGCTACAATGGCTGAATAAACAATTAAGTCAGTACAATTATCTTTGGAAACAAACCAGGAAGGAGTTATCAGATATAATATTTCTGTGTATGTCAAAGAGGGCAATGTTAAACAAGCTAAAAACCTCAGTAAGGGAGAAACTCTCAAAAGAATAATTGTGAGTGACAACATCATATCCCAAAATAATGTATTAGCTTCTAACCAGAATGCTTAGGCAATCTTAAAATACATAATAAAATCAGAGAGGAATGTAAAGGAGAGACAAATTGTAACAACGGGTAACTTCATTTGTATGTCTGCATACAAAACCCCTGTTCTCTGTATTTTGTGGAGGCCTTGATCCTCTCTGAGCTTGCAGACATTTCATTACCCAACTAGGTAACATTATCAGTGCTAATTAGTGTGGGATTTGCTCCCTGTTCATATAAGTAGCTTGCCCTGCCAGTGGGTGATTTTCTCCTTGGTTAATTCCTTGATTAGGGTATTATTCTCTGCTTGTTTGTTTGTGTTAATTCCTGCTTACCTGGGTGTTGCTGAAAGTGATGTGTTCTGGTCTCCTCTGTTTCCTTCTTAGATTTTTGCTCAGCTCTATTGAAGACTGGTTTGTCTAAATGCCAAGCTTCCAGGAATTCCCTAGAGTTTTTGGATTTAACTTGGTCTAGGACCATGATGGCGAACCTATGGCACGCATGCCCAAAGTGGCACGTGGAGCCATGTCGCCTGGCATGCACAGTGTCGCCCATTCCTCTTCCGGGTTTCCGGTGAATGCATGTGAACCAGCCAGCTAATCTTCTGATTACTGGTGTGCATGCGCGCGCAATGATCAACTGGCCTTCACACATGCGGCAGTGCCAGAAACCAGAAGATCAGCTGATCGTCGCGCACGCATGCGTGCCAGTAACCAGAAGACTAGCTGGCCGGTGCGCATGCGTACCCTGGCACATCCACCCACTTGCCAGCCAAGAGCGCTGCCGCCAGTCACTCCCCTGTGCCCGCCCGCCTGCCTTGTCGCCGCGAGGAAAGGCCCCGAAGCTGCGCTGCCCGGGATCCACGTGGGCTGCTGCAGGGGGAGGCCAGGGGCAGATGGGGAACTGCCTGTTTCGCTGCCCCCTGCAGTGCAGATTCTCACTCCAGCTCCTCCGAGGTTCAAAAGCGCTCTCCGCCGGAGGAAGTCGCATTCCCAATCCTCTTGTCCCTCAGAAGCCCCCAAATTTTGTTCTGTTTTGCTTCCCTTCATTCTGTGTGTGTTGTGTGTTTGCACGAGGATCCAAGTGCTTTGCTCCGGCTGCGAGAGGGGGAGAGGGCGGCCCACCGAATAGCAACGGGAGAAAAATTCCCCCCTTCTCCGTGGGGATGCTAGTCCAGCCACCCGCTGCGGGAAGTGGTTTGCTGTTTTCCCCGCACACTGATGGAGGGGAAGGTTGGGGAGAGGGGGAGCTGCGCCAGGGACAGAGGGAGAGAGGGGTTTCCCTGCCCAGAGCGCGAGGCTGGCAGGAGGAGGAGGAACGGCGGTGGTAGACCATTTGTGCTGGTAAGTTTGGTGCAGGTGGCTTTCCAGACCCAAAACGGGCCAGGGGGCATGTGCGGATGGTGTATGCGTGGGGATGTGTGCATGCGCATTGCGGGGCACATGCATGGGGAGCATGGGGGAGCATGCGCACATGCGCAGGTGGGTGTCAGCACGCGAGTGCGCTATCGCACGTGCACACACACACACTTTTGGCACGCAACCAGAAAAAGGTTCGCCATCACTGGTCTAGGATATTCAGTTTCCCAACTGAAACTACAGTTGAGTCTGTTCATTATGTTCTGAGAGCAAGGAGTTTTCATTATGTCTTCTGACTGCTAGTTGGTGCTCATGGATGCGCTCTGCCAGTCTTCTGCCTGCCTGTCCTACTACATAATGACAGTTACAGTCCTTACACTGTATGTTGTAGATGACTTAGTTTTTATTACTTGGGCTGATGGGTTTACTTGTTTTAATTATACTTTTTTGTTCTAATTGTAACAAATCTGAATTAGGTTTTTTTTTAAAAGCCAGAGAATTTCATTTCGTTGGACTTTTTGTTATGTAATCCATGCTTATCATGTGAATATGTGGGTTGTATGTTTTTTTTCACCTTATTGCTTTTTTATGATGCAAAATAAAGTTTGGTATATTTTTATATTTGCAGAGTGAGGTATTATTTGATGGAAGGGATTTAATACTGAACAATTGCAAAACAGAGAGCCAGTTTATTCTGGTGCAATGTTTCTCAACCTTGACAACTTTAAGATATGTGTGAACTTCAACTCCCAGAATTCTCTAGCCAGCATTGAATTCTGGGAATTAAAGTCCACACCTCTTAAAGTTGCTATGTTTGACAAACACTGCTCTAGTATTAAAGCACTTGACTAGGTAGGGAGATCTGAGTGGTAGTTCTGCTTTATGCACATAAGCCAATAGGTGACCTTGGGTCAGTTATTTTATCTCTTCTCTTAGAAGAAGGCAATATAGGTAGCCCTTGAGTTAGCACTGTAATGGGCAGACTCCCACCTGATCAACTCACTTAGCGATCCCCACCATTGCTCTTCCTGATGCAGTTGTTAGACGATGTGGCAGGTTGTTAAGTGGAACATGGTGTGCCTCGAGGTGGTGGAAGCCTTGGTGGCCCAGGATAAGCCAAGGACATCTGCCCCAGGCCTTCCGTGGCCTCTCTTACCCCTGGAGGCACCCTATGCTCTTCTTCCCACCCCTCAGTGTCCCTGCAGTCCTTGGGCCTTCTTTATTTATTTATTTATTTATTTGTTTGTTTGTTTGTTTGTTTGTCTTTGTTTATCAAAACATGTACAAGATATCAGGTATTGGTATAAACATAAACAAAAGCAAAGTAGGTACAGGTAAATTTGGACAATGGGACAGTAAGACAGGACGGTAGGCACAATGGTATGCTTATCCTTTCCCCACTGGATCCCTAAGACTTGGGCCTGCTTTCTCCCCCGCCCCTCGGTCCCCACAGGCCTTGGGCTTGCTTTCCCACACAACTAGGTTCTTGCAAGACTTGGGTCTGCTCCCAATTCCCTCCTGAACCCTTGGGCTCAGAGGCTACCAGCATGCAAGAAGCTATTGCAGCTTGCAGGACCCAGCCTGTCCCTCAACCAGCTCTAGGCTCTATACTCTAGCAGAAGTTTTCTGTTTTTCTGCAGCTTCTGACTGAGGCGTCCAGCCAATATAAGGCTCAGCTTTCCTACACAGGCAGGCTCGTGCCATTCTGTGAGCAGGTGCTATTCTCAACTATTCTGCAATCCTTTAGACCGCTCCGTTTTTAAGGAGGACCTGTTTTTAAGAGGACCTGGCAGGTTGGGAGGGAAGGGAATATAGACCCGGGGGGGGGGGGGGGTTAGCAGCAGCATCCCTATAGTCAGTCATATGGGCAAACGTCTGTGGGGGTCCTGCAGTGGCCATAAGTTTGATTTGAGGGTGGTCCATCCAGTGGTGAAATCCAAATTTTTTTACTACCGGTTCTGTGGGCGTGGCTTGGTAGGCATGGTGTAGCTTGGTGGGCATGACTTGGTGGGCGTGGCAGGGGAAGGATACTGCAAAATCCCCATTCCCTCCCCACTCCTGGAGGAAGGATATTGCAAAATCTCCATTCCCACCCCACTCTGGGGCCAGCCAGAGGTGGTATTTGCCGGTTCTCCGAACTACTCAAAATTTCCACTACCGGTTCTCCAGAACCTGTCAGAACCTGCTGGATTTCACCCCTGGGTTCATCGTATCTTTATTGAGTCACTAAGCAACCGATCATAAATCATGGACTACCTGTAGCCAACCTCTTCAAAAAAAATAAAGAAAACTGCATGTGCTTCCCTATGCACATGCGAAGAGCAGACTCAAACCCGCCTGCCCTTTTTCCTCAAACTAAAATAAGCTGGTTGTTGATCTTTTTCTCTTAAATCTCCAGTAAAATAAGCATTTATTTAAATATTATTTATTATGTGTCCCTTCGATGCAGGTTGCTAAAGGTAGAATGTTATCTCTTTCATTAAAAGCACAAGGAAATTTCTTCTTGCAAGGGAAATGAAGATTCTATCAACAATTCTGTCCTCAGTGGCGTTGTAATAACCTATAATTTGTTTCATGCAACATCAGGTATAGAAGGTACTTCCAACCATTTCAGCAGAGACACATATAATTTAGATACATGTATTTGCATATTAACAGAGAAATATGCTACTTCGCCCATGATCATAAATCTTTTTTTCTATATATAGGGAAAAGAGTATAAATTAATTAATGGGACATTTTTCCGTTAGGCAATCTGGGAAGCCTATCTCTAAAATTTCAGTCATAGTTTCACAGCAAGGAAACATAGAGGTTACAAATTTAAAAGAGGAATCACTAACTCTCATAGCTTGAGAAGAGTGGATAGAAAAAGAGCACTTGATCCGCACCCACATTTTCAGAAGCTGAAACCCTGAAAACTTTATTTCAAAAACTGAATGGGGACAAGGATTGCAAGAAAAAGTGATGCCTCAAACTCTAGTTGGCAATAACATTTCTTAGCAGACAATACTGTACTGTTTTGAATGGATATATAGTCTAGCTCTGAATTAGATACCATATTTATGAGAAACGTACCTGGGACGGAAAGTGGAATAGACTAAAGGGAAGCAATATGGCACTCATTTATGAAAAAAACATCAAGAGGCTAAAGGAACACATGAACCACATACTGTAGAGCAGTGCATCAAATCTATTGCTGGACTGACAAGAATGATAAGGAAGCAAAGTACCTCTGGAAGGAGGAGAGAAACATTTTCTCCGCATTTTATTCTATTTTTTTTATACTGCCTGTAATTATTCTAGCATGGGAGATGGAGACATTTTGTTATTCCAACAGTCCCAAGAGGTCTGCATTAAAACATTCCCTGTTCTGTGGTTCCGCCGAACTGCCATAGCTGCAGCTTCTCTCTTGGTGAGGAGCATAAACAGGATTTATGGCTGGCTGACATTAGGGATGTTCCCTTTGTTGATGTTTTAATTCTTGGTGGCAGCACAGCTGCATTTAAGGTAAGAGAGAGGCAAAGAAGCCACCAAGTATGGGGGTAACCATGGTAACTTCATGGAAGTTAAATAAAAAACTTCTTTTAAAAAATAAAGATAATGAGGTCCCTGAATCAAGCTTCATGAGCCTTGTTGTTTCAAAGATAGAGATAGAGCTACCTCAGGACTCCTAATTACCTTTGCAACAGAATAGTATAGCAAGACAGATTATACACAGAAGCATTCGCCTCTTTCTGCAAACACAAAACCCAGCATGCAATTTAAACTGCATCCAATACACAGAGACAAAAGAGGCACAAAATAAAAGGAGTTAATGTCCCTTTGCTAAAGGCAGAGCAACCTATAAAAGTAGCAGTCAGTACAACAATCTGCAGTGAGAAGGCCAAGGAAGCCCAGCGACGTAACTATGGTGGCCACTAAGGAGAGAAATGGTTTCCTTTATGTATTATAGATAGAGACTGTTGACAACACAATGGGGATCGGTCTGTGTGTTTTCTTCCTGCTATAATGCTGCTTTAACTCACTGCAGCAGACAGTGTACTTTAATGCAGATTACCTGCAGAGTCTTTCAGCACAGAACAGCACGCTCCATCCACATCTGCCTTCCAGACAGGTATACAGTATGACAAGACAATACAACCCAAACACTAAGCACACAATATGTCCATCTTGGTTTTGTTTTTATATATATTTTTTAGATTTTTAAATTGTTTCTTAACTGTGCGTATTTCATACTTTTTAGCTTTTAAAATTATTAACTATTTGTATTTCACTCTTCCTATGGTATGTCTATGACCATAGTAATGATTTGACGGAATGTGATATGTCCAGTTATCTACCAGCTAATACCAACTTGGTTTTTCACAACAGTGCTGTATCCTAAACATCAGCTAACAGGACTATGACCCTCAACCAACTGGCAAATAAATCTTTGGCACCAGGGCATCTTCAGCCTATGTGAAATGTCATCATCTATTCCACTATCAAACTGGAACAGTATTCTGGGCTCTATCTTTTTATAATCATTCTTTCAAAAACATTTAATATGCAATGGAACAGACTGAGTTTGATTGTCTGGTAGCTTGGTGAAATCAATTTTGTTATTTTAAAAAGCCAGACTCCCTGTCCCAATAATGTTTGGGAATAAGGCAAGATTTATCCTAGTATAAAGCAGACAAATGGCAAAAGAAAAATATAATGTGTAATGATTCTATATTCATTAGATAGCATATAATTGGCAGTCTCTCGTTGTGAATACAATAGATATATGTATTTGAGGAACAAATAATCCCCCCAAAGCTACTTCACTTTTTTGTCTCTCCCAAATCATAAAAAGTGTTAAAATAAAGTGGGTAAATTGTAAATATTATCAGTTTTTTAAAAAAATAGTTACTAGCACAAGCTAGGAAACACTATACTCAGTCTTCAATGCAGTTTCAATTCATTGCATCTCCATACTAAATGCCTTATTAAATAGCCATCATGTTTTTTAAGGATCCAAGGTATAGGGAAAGTAGAACAATTTATGCATACATGGTTTTGAATAATGAGATTTAAAAAGTTACGCTAATGACTTTAGCTTCCAAATGGCAACATTTAGTGAATGCTTGTATCACACTATTCATACCTTCTGCTTGAGTAAAAGATGAAGTCTGAGGCCAGGAGGACCTTCACACAATTACATATTGTGCGTCATTTGCAGCTATTTCTGCAACAGAAAGTTTTGTTCTTGCTTATTTGTGCCACCTAGCAGCTGGACTACTGCAATTGTCATCATATGGGGCTGCTCTTAACATCTTTTTTAAAGCTCCAGCTGGTTCATCCATGTAATACACTAATCTGGGAGCTACAGTAGGTAACAGCTAACAAAGCTGGCTATTGGGGCATACAGTTCAGGGTGCTCATTTTTCACTTTAAAGATCAATGTGGCTCAGTGCTTGGATATCTCCAAGATCACCTTCTTTGAATTGATTCTACTCACCTAGGGAAATTTAACAGAGATGCTTGTTGAGAATCCCAAACCTGAAGGAATGTCATGCTCAGGTCTTCCCAGCAATGGTCTTCTCTACCTTTACAGGCTCACTCCTCCCCACCCCTCCCCTCCCCCATAGTCAGACCAACCCCATTCCACTTTCAGACAACCATTAAAAACATGGCTTTTCAGAGATGTATTTGGGACCACTTAAACATTTTACTGTCTCAATAGTAACACATCAGGGCTTTGTTACTTGTTTAGCTTATTGCCTTTTTATACTTCAAAATCTCAAAGCTAATTAGAGATTTTGAAACCGGAGCAGCAAAATAAATGTTGCAGATGTTCTGAAATTGTAATAAACTGTTGAGTAATGAAGAGTCATGAATTGCATCTAACTGCATTTATGCTACCTTCATCATGCTAGCTTGTATGGCTTAGACCTTACCATCACTTTCTAATATAACAGTCCAGAAATATTCTCTGCATGTTTTGCTACATTCCAGTAGAGAGAACTACTGTAAAACACTTATTTATTATTAACTATGCTAGTTAAAAAGTAAGAATAGAAAGAAATAATCTTTGAACTTGCTTGATGCTAGTTGATTATGATTGTTTTGTTTTATTACATTTTATTTTATTTTATCTGTGTGGCTGTCCATCTCACTTCAAGGTCTCAGAGCAGCTCACAACAGATGAATTTGATGGAATGGGAAAATAATTATGATGCAAAAACTGCCTCTAAGAGGAGGGAACATTGTGAGGGCTGGAAAGGTGATATGAGATCAGGACAGAGGTAACCAGAGATTCTATTTCAGAACATATCCATAGATATTTCCTGGGCACCCGGAAAGCAAAAACGAATTGCCAAATTCCTTTTTCATATTCTTCTCATTCTCTTCATATAGTTTCCAGCTAATTCACTTTTGCTTCATATGCCTTTATCATGTTTTTACATTTAAAATTCGCTCATTACCAGTTTTTTTTTTCCTTCCTAGAATTTTCCCCGCAAGTGCAAGGTCTGGTGTTCCCCCACCCACCCACCCCATCAACCAAGTGTTGATCTGTTGATTGTGACAGGAATTGACTGACTGGCTTATTGCCCGAGCCTGACATTATGGGTTGAGAGAGAGTGATTGGCACAAAGTCACCCAACTGGCTTTCATGCCTAAGGCAGGACTAGAACTCAGTCTCCTGGTTTCTAGCCTGGTGTCTTCACCACGATTATCAGGCAAACTAAAATTAGTGTTGTCAGTATTCTAGGTTTTGTGCTGCTATCTACAAAGATAATGGCATCCACATCCTAGAAAAACATCTGGAAAGCAAGTTCATCCAGAAAATTACAAATTACAGTCTCCATGAATTACCAATATCAAAAGACTGATGCTTCCCCAATATCCTTCAAAGGAAAGGTATACATGGTTGTAACCACAGCTGCTACTTTTGCTTAGGGCTTGTCACTTTCCTGTCCCCATCCCCCTTTCAGGAAAACGAAGAGCTCAATCCTTGTAGAATTTTTCATTCATTCATTCATTCATTCATTCATTCATTCAATTTCATTCAACTTAGATATCAAATCTAAATTGCAAAACTAAATGGTGACAAACTTTATAGCTTTCTGCAGCTGTTTGCTAACGTCTGATGTCTGTCTGGATTTTTGCATTCCAAATCCAATAGTCCTAAAAAGAGTCTTATACATTTAATTAAACTCTTTATACTTGTTCTGATGATCTGACCTCTTGCAAAATGAAACAGAGTCAAGTTATTCTGAAACTCGATGAGGAAAAAATTGCTCAAAATGGGTTTCATACGAAGATTTTGGGAACTGTAAATTAGCAGTACTCAAACACAATCCAGCAGGAAATTTCCAGGTATCCTGTTGATGGATCTTAGGGATTTTCCTTTTTTGCAGTTCTTTAATTGTTTATCACATGAACAAGAAGAACACTATAACTATTACGTGGTGAGGTAGCAACCAAAACCTCTCAGTGATTCAGAAGAAGGGATGGAATTCTCTTTTCCTCTGGAATAACTGCAAAGAATGCTGCATAGACAAGATTTATCAATGCAGCAGGAAAACGGCAGAGATCTGCAGTGCTCCTGCTAAAAGATATTGCATTCTGGTTTGCCATCACAGCCTCAGCAGGAATTTAACAAAGAAACGAGGGGGGCAGGATATAGTCAACCATGGCACAAATAAATTAAAACACTGAAAAGCTATGCCCTTAGCACATTCCATGTTTTAGAAATATATTTCCACAGAACTATAGCCAATCTGAGGCGTATTCATATGGTCCAGCAGTTTAAAATATATCTCCATCCTTTGTTAATATACTAGTAGTGGATTGTACACAAATCACACAAGGACACATCAGACAATTCTATATGGACTATAAACCCGTCAGCTGCTCCAACCATTGCCTTATTGATCCATCTAGCTCTATGGGCTAGCAATCTGACTCAGAATAGCTGTGGCCAAGAAATACAATTACTTTTGTTGCTCTTAATAACCAAAGAACCATACATTCCTTGTCCGCATACATCATGCTAAGACATAATCCGGTTTGTTTGGTTTGGCTCATTATCTTGTGTGATTGTGATCACCGTTACTGTGATTTGTAAGTCATATTTATAGCTTAGCAAGTTGTGTAAACTGAGTAATTGTAGTTGATTCAATAAGCAATAGCTAAACTATAGCTTAATGCAGGGGGAGCAATATTTTCAAACAGTGGATGCTATTATGAAATTTTAAATGCTGCTGCAACTGTCAACAAGCAAGGCAAGGAAGTATGTTTGGAAATATGGGTACATGTCAGTAGGTTTTAAAAGCCTTTATTACTGGTTCGCGCGCATGCGCGCGACGCTTCTGCACATGCACAGAAGCGTTCCGGGTGGGTGGGCAGAGCCTCCCACAGCCGGCGCTACCGGTTCTTAGAACCGGGCAAAACCGGGAGCAACCCACCGCTGGTATATGTGTATAAAAAAATAAGTTAAAATGACTAAAATCTTATCAGATACCATGCAGGAATATAGATCTTATAAGATTGGGGTAGTATTGTTTTGAAAAATGGAAAGCGGATTCTATAGGGAAATTGTGGGTATTGGGATATTTTAGTTTAAGCTGTAAACCCCATTTGTTGAATTTCTAAACTTCAGTAGTCTTACAAATTCATAGAGCCAAAAGAAATGGAAAAAATAAAAATACATTTTGCCAGAAAATTTTCTGAGAGCCAGTAGAGGTACCTCCTGGTGTGTGTAAATGTACGTGCAGATACACACACATACACAATATATGCTAATTAATGTGCTGTACTGATTTTATGATCATATTGAAAAAGAATAGAAGGAACACTCTAGAACAGGGGTAGGCAAAGTTGGCTCTTCTATGACTCATGGACTTCAACTCCCAGACTTTCTGAGCCAATCATGCTAGCTCAGGGATTCTGGGAGTTGAAGTCCATGAGTCATAGAAGAGCCAACTTTGCCTACCCCTGCTCTAGAAGGAAAAGGGATATTTCATTTCACAACAAAATTGTCCCAGACAACACTTTTAAAAGCACCCCAAACGCAAAATATTGGCATTGTTTCTCATACAAGATTCATGTTTTGTTACTTTTACCATTTAAAACATGTTTAAAATTTTTAAGCAGTTATTTCTAATTCCCAGGTGCTAAAATAAATCTGGTAATTTCAAAAATGAGTAAGTTGAATTGCTTAAGAATTCTTGTTCAGTATGCAAATAGTTCTATCAATACTAAATGTTATCTGTTTAAAAATAGAAATTTGGGGAAAGTGATATTTTGAATTTCAGTTAAAACAAATCTGGTAGAGGTTCAAAGTACTTAGGAAAAGTTCATGTCTTCAAATTTCAAGTAGTTATCATACAGCAACCTCAATTCGGACCAGCAACTTGGTTGTTAAGCAAAGCAGTTGCTAAGTGACAAATCACATAACTGTGGCTAAGTTTATAATCTTACTTCAGCTTTCCCTTGCTTTGCAGACCTGTGAGGGTCATAAATGGTTGCAAAGTTAGTTTTTCATCACCACTGTAACTGCAAACGATCAACGTTTGAGGCAATAACTAACCCAAGACTACCTATATAAGCCTACTCATTCTTGACATAAACAGGCCATTTTCCAAGCAGGCTGGAGAGAATGGAAATGACACCTAGAGAAGATACCATGTAAATTGATGACCTAGAGCTAAGAAGTATATTTTAGTCTCATCTAAATCACAGGCTTATATGAAGACAAAATGAAGGAAAATACATTCCATCACCAGTTCTGAATATTCAGATGTGCATTTTGAGCAATGCTCTGTGGTTGAGTTTTTGACTGCCAAAGGAGCCATTCAAATTGAAATTTATCTCCAAATTCAGGTTATTTATGATTAAGACTATGTTGACAAAAAGTATTGTGTGTCCCTGGTCAACAAATATACAAATGGCGAACCAGTAAGAGCTGATCTGTGTAATCAAGAATGAAGTGGATGAGCTGTTGACAGCAACTAATGAGTTTCACATGAGAAAGTCTGATGAACCAATTAAGGACAATCTTAGAATCTTCAAAGGGAAATTGTTATCAAGCTTAATATTTCACAGAAATTTGTAGGTCACATTGTTGATGTTCTTTAATAACTGAAGATTTGTGCAAGATGGTCCTGTTATGCTGATGGCAGAGATGAAAGCTTCAAGAGTTGAAATTTGCCAAAAAATGTTCTTTGCCTATAAGAATGAAGGTGAGGAATTTCTTCATAGAACCCTGACATAGAAACATGGGTTCATCATTATGACTTAGAAATGAAGTGTCAGTCTATGGAAAACCTTCACAAAACTTCACCTCTGGGGAAAAGAAAATTCAAAACTAGATTTGAATGCAGTTACTTTTTTTTTAATTTTAGTATACTGAAGATATTATTCATGTGGATTTCCTTGAACCTGACACCATTATTAATTCACAGTACTATACTGTAGGAGACAAAACTTTGAAACAAGGATTAAACAGAATTCAGAAACCCAAAAAGGAACTTTTTCTATAAGATATCAACAATTGGCCTCACACCTAATGAACCACCCAGGGGGCAAATGTGAAATTGGATCTCTTTGGCTGAAGAGTAACCTTTTCATGATGGCTTTAAGAAGCTTCTCTGTTGGTTGGCAAAAGTGTGTAGTGAATTGTGATTATGTGGAGAGGTAAATATAGGTAACCAAAGAATTTATTTCAAGAACCATTTTTCTGTTTCATTTATTAAAATATGCCCATTTAAAATTATGGAGGTGGAAGCATTATCTTTCGTTCAACCTCTTAATTGCTCCCAGTTTTCACGATATCAAATAATAGCCATTTTTCTCTTTTAGTTTCAACTGTGTTTGAACGGATTATTCTGGTTTAAGCTCCCCAAATTAAAGAAGCTGGTTTCAACAAGCCAACTGGAATTTGGAGTCACATGAAAAGCAGATATAGCATCTGTTTTATTAAGATGCTGATATACATATAATTTAAGATAGGTAATATCATCATTAGATTGGGTCCTAATCTGAATGGTTAAATATAAAAGGCGATATAGGAACTACAAGTTAAAATTACATAAGAAATAAACATAAACATATTGTGCTATTATTTGATATTGAAACCTGCTTGATATTGAAAAATGTACAAAATAAACAGTACATTTATGTTTATATTTTTAATAATTTCTCTACCATACCTAACCTGCTGGTAACTTCTAGGTAGAACATTTACATTACAAGATATGTGCAGAGTTTACCATCAAATATACAAACAGTATACATCTATAGCAGGGGTGGGTTCTAACTTACCTCGCTGCCGGTTCGCTTCCTCCTGTGCCGCATGGCCGTGCACACGCTTTGCACGCGCACACATGCGCTGTGCCAAAAAAAGTTAAAAATTTCCCCCCCATAAAAAGCCAAAAACAAGATGACGACGCATGCGCAGTGCCGGCAATTCAGCTTCTGCGCATGCTCAGAAGAAAAAAATCCCAGAAAAAAATCCCCCCAAAAATCCAACCCCCCCAAAAAAGAAAGATGGCAGCATCCACAGACCGGCACCAACTGAACCAGTTCCGTGATGTCATCGTGATGTCATCAGCAGGTTGCTACCAGTTCGGGCAAAATGGTCCGAACCAGGAGGAACCTACATCTGATCTATAGGAAGGACAGCAATACCCATTTTCCATGACCATAGACTGCTGATAAAAATAAGAATCTACAATACAGCTACGGTAATCTTCAATTTACAACAGTTCATTTAGTGACCGTTCAATGGTTACAATGGCACTGAAAAAGTAACTTATGACTGTTTTTCACACTTACAACTATTGCAGCATCCCCATGGCCACGTGATCAAAATTCAGACACTTGGCAACTGGCATATATTTATGATGGTTGCAGTGTCCCGGGGTCATATGATCCCCTATTGCAACCTTCCGACCAGCAAAGTCAAGAGGGGAGTCAGATTCACTTCACAACCATGTTATTATGCTTAACAAGTACAGAGATTCACTTAACAACTGTGGCAAGAAAGGTTGTAAAATGGGGCAAAATTTACTTAACAAATGTCTCACTTAACAACAGAAAATTATTTATTTATTTATTTAATTTTAGTGTTCTTATATGCCGCCCTACTCCCTGGGGACTCAGGGCGGCGTTGGGTTCAATTGTGGCCATAAGTCAAGGACCACCTGTATCTAGTTCTATAGACATGTCAGTCCTGCTGCAAAATGTATTTTTAAAAGTCATGTGACTTAAAGGATAGATTTTTTTAAAATCAGGGTGAGGTCTACCCGTTCTTACAATGAGGAGGCTGTTTCAGGCAATACATAAAAGGCAAGCAATGGGAAATACCGAGTGGTGTGGCTTGCCCTGCATTCCCTAAAATAAACTGCCAGTGGGACAGTTCTGCCATTTTGAGGCAGAAGCTCTTGCCTGTTTCTGTCTCATCATCAACACTAAAGCAAATTTGCTATTTTTCTTCAAATGGATATAGAACAATGGTATCTTATCACTTAAATATTTTGGGTTGGCCTGGATTTCGGCAGCATTGTGAGCAGACTTTTTCTCAAAGCTGGTAATATTTAGCTGTGAGAAAAGAAGAATTAAGAGGGATGTGGTAGAATTCTTCAAATACGTGAGAAGACTGTTACATAGTAGAAAACCAAGACTGTAATCTCTCTTGCTCCAGAGTACAAGAACAGAATAATGGACTGAAGCCATCAGAAGGTAGCATCCAGTTAAATGTTGGGGGGGGGGGGAACCTTCCTTGCAGGAAGAGCATTTCAAAAATGGATCTAATTGATCAGATAACTGGTGGATTCACATTGACTGGATGCATTAAAGCAGGGGTGTCAAACTCAAGGCCCGCGGGCCGAACCTGGCCCGCGGGGTGCTTAAATCTGGCTTGCAGGACCAGCCTGGAAATAGCAAAGGACTGGCCCGCAATCCCACTTGCTGTCAGGGATCCAAGTAACACCCCCAATGCAATAAGACTCCAAGGCTTGAAGTTCCTCAAACTAGATTGCTGGATTGGGGCCGGTGTCCACTGGCATTGCACCAGTGCATCCTTGCCCTGGGTAGAAAGCCCACCCAGGAGGGATCTGGCCCGCTGGTGGCAGCCCAAATCCGGGTTGATGTTGAGGGGCCAGTAGACTCCAGAACCCTTGTGGCGGGCCCTGCATTCCGTGGCTGGGCTGGCTCAATAGGGCTGGACGTGCGTCATCTGTGCCCCGGGGGTAACGGAACCCACAGCCGGTCCGAGTTGAGGCGTGAGGCTCTGAGCCGAACCGCCGTGCGCCTAGTGAAAGGACACGGACGTTCCACTCCATTGCGCTGCAACTGCCTGACCCGGGAAGGTGAACGCCGGCTGTGCCAGGGTCCACTTAGGCTGCTCGGTGCAGAGGGGCTGTGTTGCCCCGCTCACGCTGAGCTGGCTCAGTTGCTCCGGGAGACTGGCCAGTGACTGGCTGTGTGACGGCGGTGAGGAATTCCACTCTCCGGAACGCCTGCGGCGTGTTTGCTTTCGTATTCTCCACTCGAGGGTCGGGGCTTGTCCCACACCCATTTGTGGTTCCAACAGCAACTCCTGGTTTGGGGTAATTCCCGCAGTTTTGCCTTGCAGGGTCAGGTCTGTTCACGAGCTCCGCTCAGGCATCAGCTCCTTGCATCGGGCACCCAGTTAGCGTGCAGCTTCTGCCATGGCCGGTGAAGGAGAGTAGAGGGCTTCAACAGGAGTTGTTGAGCCATTGTCTGCTACTTCCTTCGTGGAGTTCTTGCCTTCCTCCATCTTCCCTGAGTCTTCACGTCGCCCAAGTTGACACTTGGGGCTCAGGACCCTGGACAGCACCCCGAAGTTCAGGGGAGCTGCTTTAGTTTAGAAAGAGATTCGGGTTAATGTCAGGGATCCAAGTAACACCCCCAATGCAATAAGACTCCGAGGCTTGAAGTTCCTCAAAGTTCCATTTTATTAGAGATGTCATATTGGCACATCTGGGAAAACCCGAATCTGAGAGCTTCCTGGTTTTCTCCACCCAAACGAAAGTTCAAGTCTCTGCCCAGCACCCACATGTCCATGACACGATCCAATCAGGCACCGTCCAAAACTGAAGATGCCTCCCAGTCACTTCATCACAGATGCAGGGCATAGCGACCTTGACTTTCTGGAAAGAATGTTATTTAGACTACTACATATCACCTACTCCATACAATCTCCCCTCTCATTTTCCCAAAGTAGAAAATGTGGCAGGCCTGAATACAAAAAGGTAAAAGATGGCTTCCATGCCTGACACTGGCAGCCAAAACTGCGGCGGTGGGACGTGTGTGGCCCCCAACGCCCCGTTTTTGGCATGGATGGCCTCCTGCAGCACTTTGCCAGCCAAAACGGGGCGTGGGGGGCATGTGGCCCCCGCACACCCCATTTGGGCAGGCAGGGTGCTGTAGGAAGCATCCATCTAGTCTCCCCCACCCCGGCTGGCCCATGGAGGAGAACTGCAATGCTGATCCGGCCCTCGAAGAAATCCAGTTTGACAGTCCTGTATTAAAGTGAAAGCCAAGCAACCATTTCATCAGGAATGTTTTAATTTGGGTTTCTGCTCTGAGAAAAAGGTTGGACTAAATGGCTCCATCCAACTCCATGAAACTATGAAGTCAAACAGTTATTACCATACAACCATGGTTAGAATTACTGTGAAAAGTATCAGGTTGCAAAACGCTTCCATGCTACCTCCTAAGCACTACAAACAGCAGCAGCTTTTTTTATAAACAATAGAAAGAATGATGCCTTTTCAAAAGGGTGGCTTCTCCCTGAAATAATTTTGCACATACTCTCTTTTGCAGGTGGTCAAATACACACAACATAGACTGAAAAGAAGAATTGGGTGCATGGTACGTGCGAATTATTTTGTGTGTGGAATGGGGGCAGGAGGTTTTTTGTTACTCCAGAGACTGTGCTGTGACAGTTGGAAAAAGAACTGATGGCGTTCCTGACTTGTTCTTAGAACTTCAAGGCTGGCAGGAAATTATTGGCTTTTTGAAGTACTGGGGAGAGGGGTAGAAATATGGTTAATACTGTACCATGAGGCTATGTTTTTTTTTCAGTGCCTGGGACTGAAGATGGTGGCTTGGAAAACATGCAAATTCAGAACATCTGCTTATTCTTTCCAAGCAAGTAACGGGTTGTGAAAGAATTGGTACTGTCAGGAGTAAGGAACCAGAACAACTCTGTGAGTAGGCTCAAGTAGGGTTTTTTTTTAACTGTTATTCTTATGTTTACAAAAATCTCACCAGACTAACTGCATTTTCTTGGGAACAGAAGTCTTTGAAAGTCTGGCCTCTGTTGCTTCCTCCCACAAGCTAGAGTGAACCAGGGGTGGCCAAACTATGGTTCTTTGAGGACCTGTGGACTTCAACTCCCAGAATTCCTGAGCCAGCCATGCATGCATGGCTAGCTCAGGAATTCTGGGAGTTGAAGTCCACAGGTCCTCAAAGAACCATAGTTTGGCCACCCCTGATTGCTAGACCATCTCTTTACTCCCCCCTCAACTCTAGATGGAGATTCCACCACAGGTACCGAGAGAATGTAGTCCACCTACCAAATTCAGAAGTCAGTTGGGTCCTAAAAATAAAAGTATTCAGTTTCTGTAACTTAATTCCTTTTCTCTTGTAATAAATCTGGGTAGAGATCCTTCTGTAACAATCTTGTTCTTTAGTGTGTTCACATATGAGAAAACCATTCCAGTATTAGGTCCTCATTCCACCTTCTGTTTCCTGGTTCTTTATGATGAAAGACTACAGAATTATGTCAACACCAAAGTATAAAATGATTCTTGCCAATTAACTGTTTTATGTAGCCATGATTTATCTAATAGGGGTATATACCAATATATAATTTTTGCTAGTTTATAATGTGGAAAAGGTAAAGATTGGCACTGATATTTCTTAGGTTAGGAATGGAATTTACAAACATATGAAGGTTATCAGTATGAGATCAGAGCTGAAGCCGCTTCTTGGATGAGAAGCGAAATATCTTCAAAGAAAACCCAGAAAGTCCAGTTGCCTCTTGAAAAAGCACTTTTGGGACAACCATGACCTGGGTGACTCAAAATCTCCAGACATTTATGAGATCAAAAGAAATTACTTCTTGACAGCAGCAGCAGCTGAAGTAACTAGCACCTATATGATTGGTAAAGGAATTCTTTCAAGGAGACATTTGAGACTGGTGAATATATTGAGATAATCAGGACAGCCAAGAAAACAGAACAGTGAGTCTGGGGCTTGTCTAAAACCAGTGATGGATTGTATATAAATTGATGAATTGAATTCTAATCAAGGAAGAGTTTTGAGTCAGTAAGAAAGCTAATCTAGGCTTAAAAATATAGCCAGTACTGGCTTTCTATGAATCACATCTATATTTGTGAAAGATTTGGACCTGACTTTGTCCCCATTTATTATTTATTAACAAGATTTATAAGGCTGCTCAATTCAAGAAGTGTGACTTGGGGCAGCATACAGCATTAAAAAAAAACAATAAATCAACCCCTACCCCAAAACCATATAATACTAAACATATACAATATATAATTACATTTCAATGTAATTGAATGTAAAATGGTGACCAGGCAATAGAACAATTTGACCAAAAGGACACTTTCATTCAACTAGAATTCACCTAGAATTAGAGCCTGTCATATTTCAAGGGGGGGAGGAGAGATCAATCCATAAATTATAATCAATTATTTTGGTTGGAGTGATTTCTACTAATTGTTTTTCATAATGTATTATTACAACCATTTTTATTCATTTGTATTAGTGTTAATGGATCATTAAACAACTCAACCCAGAGTTCTCACTTGAGGCACAAATGATCAGGCTCAAGTTATCAAATTTGAGCCTGAGGATCCATTTCTCTGGAAAAGACTCTAACACTAGGAAAGGTGGAAGGAAGGAAGAAGAGGACAACCACAGCAAAGTAGGTGGACTCAGTTTTTACTGAGTGCACCCTCGGGAGATTTGAAAGAGCAGGCTGGGGAGAGATTGTCATGGAGAAAAATCTATCTATATGGTTCCTAGGAGTCAAAAAAATGACTTGATGGCACATAATCAATCAACTAGTTTCTAGTTTGTTCCTGGAAACTACTCCAAGTGCTGCTTTATAATAAACATGCAACCATAATAAAGTCCTAGACATTTGGGATCAAGTTATTTAGAGCTATCTCTTCCCACACTGTTTTTTATTACCGTATTTAGTATCTTTATTTTTTTTAACAATCTTAAAGACAGTGTTTTTTAAAAAGTGTAAACTAAACAAAAATACTAAGAAGGAAAAGAAGAAGAAAAAGAAATTATCTACTGAATTACCAATGAATTTACTTCTACAATATGAACAATATAATGCTGTAAGATATCATAGACTATCTGCCATAGTAACACATATTGCTGCATTCTTTGATAAGTAGAAAATATTGCCTTCTACAAAACAGAGGTGGGTTCTACTTACCTTCCCCACCAATTCACATCGTGATGTTTTGCACGTGCGCGATCACTCTGCTCGCGCGCACATGCGCATCCCCCCTGCAATTTTGCTTCCACGCATGCTCAGTAGCTGAAATCAGCCCGAAACACAGCTGAGGAGCTGATCAGCTATGCTTCGGGCGAAGGAATAAAGGTCAGTATAAACCAGGGGGTGGGTGGGAGGGCCTTTTTTCAAGCAGCAGCAGAGGAAAAAACTTCCAAACAGTAAAAAATTCATTAAAAATTCAAAAAAAAAAGATGGCACCCACAGACCGGCACTGGCCGATCCAGTTCAGTGACGTCACCAGTGGGTCACTACCAGTTCGGGCGATCCGGTCCGAACCGGGAGGAACCCACCTCTGTTACAAACATATCACAAATTTATCCTTCCACATTTTATTCAACAACCAGAGCTTCACATTATATTCTACTGTCTCCAAACTAAGTTACACTTCTCAGTTCCAGCACGTTGTTTCTCAAACTAAATATTTTAGTTGGCTCCTGCGCTATCATTTCAGTAATATGTTTATTGCCTTGCTGTAAAAATATTTTAGATTTTTCAAAATAATTAATTATGAAATAATATTTTAGTTTTGCTTTTATTTTGTTAACTTTATTCTATAATTGTGTATTTTAATCTGGAAGCTAAAGCTTTTAAATTAAATGGCAGTAAGTTTATTGGGAAGTATTTTCCAGCTTTAATAAAGCTAACTCTCAGATAATATAGAGGTTCTACTCACTGAGAAGATACCAATTTGGTTAAGGCACCAGGCCAGAAACCAGGAGACTGTGACTTCTAGTTCTGCTTTAGGTATGAAGGCAGCTACGTGACCTTGGCGACTCTCACCCACCCCTAAGAAAGGCGGCAATGGAAAACCACTTCTGAAAACTTTCCAAGAAAACTTCAGGGAGTGATCGAGGTGGCCACCAGAAGACACTGATTTAAAGGTGCTTGCACATGCATACCATTGAAGAAAATGAGGACTATACTGTATTGTATATCAAACCAAATGAAGTAGGAAAGAGGGGGGAAAACTGTTTTAATATTTTCAAAGGAGTTCAAGATGCAATACTGAAGTGATACTATCATTGATGAATCTTAATTAAGTATGTATGCTTTTCCAACCTTCTCTATACTCAGGGATTATCCCAGTTTGGCTACAATCCAGTTGCATACCTCATTATAATTTCAACAATCATGAAATAGCCTGCTGGCTCCCCTCTTGTTCTCATCTCTTTCTTTAAATCAATTACATATGTTTAACAAGAACAAATGTGTGCACTAGCCATACAAATATGCCCTAAAAGCACACCAACAAATTAAGGACTTCCTTACTTGCTCTTTATGATCTTAAGTAACCTTCAAAACGCATTTATCTGCCATCAGCTTGTTCCCTCTTTAAAAACTGTGATGACAAACTGATATAGCAAATGCATACACTTAAAATCTGTGTTTACAGAATGAACGAGTAAATTCATCCCATAGGGTTTGATAAAGTATCTTGAAAGCAAACACACAAACACGCTCACAATCTTTAGTAACAGCATTTACAATGCATACAGTAATTATAAATGCTAGATGAAGTTATTCAGTCTTATTGTTCCACTGAATTAAGGAATATACTTCTCAAACACATCTTGCCTCGATATGGTTCAGGACACACAATTTAAGCTCATCTGGCATCTTTTTGTTACTAGCATTTTTTCACAATTACCAGCAATTTTTATGAAAATTTCCTCAAAATTCCTATAATATACAAAGTGATAACACTAGAGCACTCAGAATGATGAATCCCCCTCCATATACTAACCCAGGGGTGGCCAAACTATGGTTCTTTGAGGACCTGTGGACTTCAACTCCCAGAATTCCTGAGCCAGCCCGGTACTAACCTATCTCTCTGGGTTACTCTTAGTCCAAGTTGAAGCAACAGTATTTTCAACAGTTTGCAAATGCATACAAGCTACCTAGATTGCCTCAGGATGCAATTATACTATGCTGATAGACATAAATAATTAAACTCATTCCTGATGGAAACAAAGAATAGCAAACTAATTGTATAGAATTTTCTCTGCCAACAATTACCTATCTCTGGACAGAAGGAGCAACTTTCTCTTCACCACTACATTGAGAGTCCAATGGTAATGTAGCCTGATACAGTGAACTGCAACAAACAGTGTATCCTGTTTAAGAGGGTCCAAGCAAAAAAAAATCACTCATAAATCAAGTATAGGAGCATGTGACAATACAGTAAGTACAGGTAGTCCTTGACTTACAACCATTGATTTAGTGACTGTTCAAAATTACAATGGCACTGAAAAAGTGATTTATGACTGATCCTCACACTTATGTACACTGAGAACTTATCTTTGTATGTACACTGTATGTTTGTATACTGAGAGCTTATGCACCAGAGCCAAATTCCTCGTTTGTCCAATCACACTTGGCCAATAAAGAATTCTGTTCTGTTCTGTTCTATTCCCATTCCATTCCATTCCTTGCACTTATGATCTCTGTAGTATCCCCACTGTCAAAATTATTATATAGGGAACGTTTCAACAGTAGATGTTTTTTTCACATATAGTACTTTTGTAACAGAATCCACAAGTCCCACTGCAGTTCAGTCAGCATGCATTAGCATTGCTCAGAAAACAGAGTAATTTGAAAACAATAGCAACTCTTGAGTACAGTAGATCATTACTCCCTTAAAACTCTTCCCTGCCATTTGGTAGTTCTGTGGCTTGTAGATTTTTTATATTGTGCTCTGCGTACTTCATGGACTTGGGAGCTTGTGCCAAAGAATCTGAGGCTCTGGGCGTCTGGAACTTCTTTGATCCCCATGCTGCAGTCTGCATGGTGGCTTCCAGAGCTATTCATCCCCTTCCTCAAAACAAATGAGCCAACAGACGAGACCATGGCAGGGAGCCGAATCTGGTCCAAGCAATAGGTTTTAAACATACAGGTAGTCCTCGAGTTATGACCACAATTGAACCCAACATTTATGTTGCTAAATGAAACATTTGTTAAGTGAGTTTGCCCCATTTTACGACTTTTCTTGCTGCAGTTGTTAAATGAATCATTGCATTTGTTAAGTTGGTAACACAGTTGTTAAGTGAATCTGGCCTCCCCATTGATTTTTGCTTGTCAGAAGGTCGCAAAAGGGGATCATGTGACCTAGGGACACTGCAACTAGTTGCCAGGCGTCTGCATTTTGACATCACCATGTGGATGCTGCAACGGTCGTAAGTGTGAAAAACGGTCATAACTCGCTTTTTTCAATGCCACCGAATGGTCACTAAATGAACTGTTGTAAGTTGAGGGCTACCTGTACCAACCTATCAAACTGGACATGTTCTTTCCTGCCATGCTTTTCCACTCAGAAAAAAGAGAGATTTGTTAAGAAGACCCTGGTTATAGGGAGACTCATGCAAAAGGAGAAAGGAACTACTTTTTTCTATGTCTAAGGGAAGAG
Organism: Diadophis punctatus similis; assembly: GCA_023053685.1. Classification (NCBI taxonomy): domain Eukaryota; kingdom Metazoa; phylum Chordata; class Lepidosauria; order Squamata; family Dipsadidae; genus Diadophis; species Diadophis punctatus. Next base: position 137,141,553 of record JALIGW010000002.1, on the reverse strand, counting down.
TCCTATACAGGTAGTCCTCCATTTATAACTATTTGTTTTATGACTATTCAAAGTTACAATGGCACTGAAACAAGTTGCTTGTGACTGTTTTCACAACGATTGAAGCATCCCCGTGTTCACGTGATCAAAATCCGGATGCTTGGCAACTGGTTCATATTTATGATGATTGCAGTCTCCCACATTCATGTGATCACATTTTACAACCTTCTGACAAAGTCAAAGGAGAACCCACATTAAAATAAGATAATTTTATTGTCATTTGTTTTTACTGTGAGCACACTGGCCCACATTAAAAATGAAATTCTGTTGCCTTCTCTCAAGAGAAAGTATATATCTACCCAAACACATACATAACACACATATACACATGCTATATACATACATATATACTTGCACTCATACACATACATACATACATACATACATACATTAATCACTGTCCGTTTTGAATACATAGTGGAAAGAGGAAACCTGAGAGTTCACAAGGTTGATGCTATATGGAACAAAACTGTGATTAAATCTAGATGTTCTGCTTCAGATACCATGAAGCCTCCTCCAACAAGGAACAAGGAAACAAGAAACAAGTCATGAAGCGGATGTGTAGCGTCCCAGACAATCCTGCAGACTCTGCTCAAGCATCACTTATATGCTATGTCCCGGATAGAAGGAAGTGAACTACCAAATGATCTTTTCTGCCTTCCTCACCACTCTCTGCACCGCCTTCCTGTCTGAAGCAATAATGCTTCCAAACCGGACAGTAATGCAATATGACAGGATGCTCTCGATCGTCTCTCTGTAGAAAGTGGTAAGGACAGGGGAAGGAAGATGAACTTTTCTCATGCGATGCAGAAAATGCAGGCACTGCTGTGCCCGCTTCACCAGTGTCTCACTGTTGAGTGACCAAGCTAGCTTACTCGCTAGCTGCGCACCCAGAAACTTGATGCTGCTAACCACCTCCACAGGTGAATCATTAATACGCAGAGGTGTGTGGCTGTGCCTGCCTTTTCTGAAATTGACAATGATCTCTTTAGTTTTTCCTACATTTAAAATTAGGCTTTTTTTTTGTTACACCAGTTCACTAAAACCTCTACCTCATTTAACAACCGTGTTACTAATTTTAAAAACTGCAATGATTCACTTAACAACTGTGACAAGAAAGGTCATACAATGGAACAAAACTCACTTAACAACTGTCTCACTTAGCATCAGAAATTTTGGACTCTCAATTGTGGTTGTAAGTCAAGGATTACCTGTTATGTCTATTTTCCTAACTCCAATATTTTTCTGTGCAAATTCAGAGGGATGAAACTGACCCTGGACTTCATTGCAAGCAACTACTAGATTAGTGAATTTCTCTAACAAATAAATAGTACTTCTGCCATTTAAAAGAAGCAACTGAATTAGTAACACAGCAAAATGTGGTTCTTCTTTCATTATTAATAGAACTCCTTAAAAATATTTAAATTGAAATCTGAAGATAAGAACTACTTTAAGTTGAGCCTGATTATATGTGGATTTTCCATAGCTTTCTTTTTAAAAAATCAGTTTTTTTCAGCTGTAGTCTTCCATCTAACCACTAACTAGCTCTTACCCTATTTCAGGGGTATCAAACTCGTGTCATCATGCCATCATCACATGATGTATCGCAACTTTTTCCCCTTTCACTAAACTGGGAATGGGCGTGGCCAGTGCATGACACATCCGTCCCGTGGGCCGTGAGTTTGACAGCCCTGCCTTATTTAATTGTAGGGGGCTGGATCAGCCAAGTTCAACCGAGCACTGCTGCTTGCTATAGTAAAACAAAATCTACTTTTGCTAACCAGGAGCATAAAGAGGAAGCAAGAGAACTGTGCTATTACAGCAGTGGTGGGTTCCTACCGGTGCGGTCCACTCTATAGCACCGGTAGCGGCCTGCTGGTGACGTCACAGTACCGGTGCGGTCGGTTGCCGGTGCCTGGGCGCCATTTTTTTTTAAAAAAATTTAATTTAATTTTTATTTTCTTCTGCGCATGCCCAGAAGCCGAGCTTCCGGCACTGTGCATGTGCTGCCTTCCTACCCCACAGTGAGTCCAAGCAGGGGAGGATGGCTGAGGGAGAGCGTGAGATGCTGAAAGAACGGGCGGCAGGAGCTATCTCCATTCCCCTCCCTTCAGCAGTCCGAGAAGCCACGAACGCGCGGTGATGATCCTAGGCATTTTCGCACGTTCGAGGCTTCTCGAGCTGCTGAGGGGAGGGGGAATGGGCGGCAGGACCTATCTCAGTTCCCCTCCCTTCAGCAGTCCGAGAAGCCACGCCCACCCAGTCACATGGCCGGCAAGCCAGGCCCACCCGGTCACATGGCTGGCAAGCCACACCCACAAAATAAGCCACGCCCACAGAGTGGTAGTAAAAAAATTAGGAACCCGCCCCTGTATTACAGGTATTAAATAAGCAATGGAAAACACCACTAAATCATGTACAACTTTATCGCAAAAATATAGCTTATACTTCAGAGAGGTTGTTTTTAGGAAAAAAAGGAGGATTTGATGCAGGGGTGATTGATTATGCAAGCAATCCTGTTTGAACTGCTGAGAGCTGGATTGATTCAACTCATAGCAGAATCCCCATCCACTTCTGCTACCTTTTCTCTCTCTGCTTACAACAAATTATGAGGAAAGGCTAGAGAGTGTCAAGGCTGTACAGAAATTGGGAGAGGCCTGACCAGGGGAGAAATTGTACTCTGCAGACAAGAATCCTTAGAGTACCATTTTCCATCAGAAGAGAGTCTTCGTTCTGATGCTTGCTATAATTTGCCCTATCCTTCTTATCCAAAATTATTTTTCCTTCGGTTCATTTTTTCTTTTTTCTTTTTTTCTTTTTGCTGAAGAACATGCAACAGTAGGCAAGGTTGGTCTGACATTGATATTTTGAACATAAAAATTAGTGTTTCACTACCTCTTGCCAATCTCTGTTACCAAAATGTCTAAGTGTTGTAGCCAAACTCTATCGCAGGGTGGTCACAAACATAAATATATGCACTACTGTTACATGAAGCTCCAGGCTATCAATTTTGAGAAATCAGTATCGCTATTCATTTTTTTTTCTGTAGCAAGGAAGACGGAAGAGTCAAGCCTCTTTCATCTTTAATTTATATGTTGGTTTTGAAAATAACAGAAGCTAAAAGAAGTTGAGAAAGTTAGCCCAATCAGCTGCTCTGGATTTCCTTTTTTCATCCAAGTTAATACTCTAATAAAGAATACTAGTTTTGAGATATAGACATATGTTCAGTACAGAGCTCTTTTCAAAAATAAATGAGCTGAGAATAACTCAAAACAGGAAGCAAAATTAGAAAGAGGGCAATATGGCTGGACTCCCATGGAATCCCATTTTCATGCAGACAGGCTGTCTCAAATAGCTTCTAAGTCAATAACTTTGTAAACAAGCCTCCATTTAGGAACAGTTCTAGTTTTCATCTCATCATTTGAATAAAAGATGCAACTGAGAACAACAGCAATTAACACACTAGAAATGTTTCTCATGGAACTGGAATAATTCATTATTGTTGCCCAATTCAAAAGTTTTAAAAACCTTCAAAGATACTCCAAGTTATTTTGCTACTATAAACAATACACAAAACATAATTTTATCTCTGCTCATAAACTGCCTTCTGCTTTTTTCTGTTATTCTTCCTGCTCCATTGAATGAACTAGAGACAATAAGGCATTATGAAGATCATACCACATTCTATGCAAAATTAGCTAAGAATTTTGTTCAGCTACAAAAACAAATAGCCTGAGAGCAGGTCTAGGAAGTAACAGAGAAAACGTTAGGGAAAGAAAAAGGAACATTTAATATCCCTTTCCTTGCTTTTCACTTCTTCACAGCAATTTCTGATTCTATTTATTTATTTTATTTATTAGTGAGACCTCATAGTGCAAGCACTCTCTAAGCGGTTTACACCATTAAGCAATGTATATTTATATTGCCCCCAACAATCTGGGTCCTCATTTTACCTACCTCGGAAGCAGTGGTTGGTTCCTACCGGTGCGGTCGACTCTACCGCACCGGTAGCGGCCAACAGATGGCACTATTTGCGCGCGACAGCTCCAGTGCCGTCTTCACCAGTCTGTCGCATGGTGCCATTTTTGGGGGGAATTTTTGGGCTGATTTTGCTTCCTGTGCATGCGCGGAAGCAAAATGCCACGAGGGGACGCACGTGCGTGCCAGATTTTGGCGATTTTTTGCTTCTGCGCATGCAACAAACAACCCGCCCCTGCTCGGAAGGATGCAAGGCTGAGTCAACCTTGAGCTGGTGAGATTTGAACAGCTGCACTGCTGATCACAGTCAGCTAAAGTAGCCTGCAGTATTGCACTCTAACTGCTGCGCCACCTCGGCTCTTCTACAGAGAAGAGATGACCATTATTGGCTTTAGAATACAAGGTTTCCCAAGACCTATAAACGTAAAAATTGTCCTTTTTTTTGTCCCTTTGAGTCAGTGACTGCTTGGACAAGTCCCTGCGGTCTTCTTGGCAAGGTTTTTCAGAAGTGGTTTCCCTTGCCTCCTTTCTAGGTCTGAGAGAGTGACTGGCCCAAGATGACCCAGGTGGCTTTGTGCCTAAAGCAGGACTCACTGTCTCCCAGTTTCTACTTTGATGCCTAGTGTGACCAAAAAAGTATCATAACTTAGACACAGAGGAAATCTAATATATTATTATATAAAAGGAAGCCATTTCCTCTATTGGTCCTTTATTGTTGTAAACACAATTTTCCATTTTAATTTTGGGCTCCAAGGAGTCAATAATAGCAAGGACACTCTTATTATGAGTTTTATAGCAGCCAACAGCCAACAGAAATCATGTAGAAATTATAAACAACAACTATCTCCAATCGTTGACAGACTGTTTCTTTTGGGATCTACATCAAAGATTCACTTGATTGAACCAAGAATATACAGTCTATAGCAAGGGAAGCAATACATCAGATATTCATGGCAGTTTTGTTCTTGCATGCTCTTTGAATCTCTGGTAAGACTACCACATACTAGTAAGTGTCAGATAAAATGTGCACTAGGTATGTATGTATATATGTATGTACATACGTACATATGTATAAATGTGAGAAATAAACACAAGAAGACTGTTTGCAAAAAATGTTCCTTTGGGGATATCAGCTTTCTATAGGAGACTACCTTAATCTCTCTCTCTCTTGAAGTGGAAAAGGTGCTCTCCTCTGTCCAATACTGGGCATTTCCAGCTTCCTTCCAATGTTCATAAGGATTAAAAGAAAGAAAAAAGAGGCACTCACTAGGCTTGTAAATATTTCACAATTATTGCAATACAAGAATAAGACCTAAACTTTTATTCACCTCTCAATCCTTTATTTACTTAGGCATTAAGACTTTTATTTCAGAAGTACTTGCTTCTGAGTAAAGATGCTTTAATCTGTAGAACTGAATTTCTTTTCCCTACTATAAAGTATAATTCACACAAAAAATTTTATTTAATTCTTCTTTCAGGGATTATAGTCTTAAATACACTACATCCTTTGTCAAACACCTATCATATGAAATGGCGTTGCTCTTAAGAGAGAGCCCATAATTTTCTCCCAGCCATTATCCTCTTTTGCTTAGAACATCTGGGGTCTTTAATTGTACAGTCCATAATATGATGAAATATATATTTATTTGATTTTTATCCCTCCTTTTTACTCTATAAGTAACTCAAGGTAGCAAGCATACATACCGTAAAACCCCTTCCTATTTCCCCCCACAGCAGCAGCAGCCCTGTGAGGTGGGTTGGACTGAGAGTGAGTGACTGGCCTAAAGTCACCCAGTCAGCTTCCTATATACCAAGCAGCCAAATTTCCCTTTACTGGAATTCTTGAGATTTACCACGCAATATAGGTATAATTAAGAACTTGACTTTCTAGATAAAATCTCAATTTAGCAATGCCAATTCCCTTACACAATTGGTATTATGGATTACTAAGGATTATAAAGGGGAGGGGTTCTATTCAATCATGTCTGATTCTCAGGAACTGTTTTCTTGGCAAGGTTTTTCAGAAGTGGTTTGCCCTTGCCTTCTTCCTAGGACTGAGAGAAAGTGACTAGCCCAAGGTCATGCCCAAGGCAGGTCATGCCCTAGGCAGGACTAGAACTCACAGTCTCCTGGCTTGTCCCTTGATGCCTTAACCACTACCAAACCAGCTCTCAAGGATTGTGGTATTCAAATAATTATTATTATAATAACAGCAACATTCTCTATAGCCCCAAACTGTTTGTGGAATATTATAGGCTAGTTTTATTTTTCTTAGCATACTAAGACTGATCTAACTATGAAAGTACCACTGTAATATACGTACAAATAAACTTCCTTTTAACCTTTAGAGACAATGCTGAGCTCAATAAACAATGGCACTGCTTCGGTCTCCTGAATAAGGGTTTGTGTATGTGTTTCAGTCTTGACTGGTAAGCAATAAATATACAGATCCCCATCCATACATCCCCAAGGTACAGAGAAGAACAGACATCACTGTCCCCCAAAGAAATCAAAGGTCCGCTGATCTTCCACTACAAATTTTCCTATGGGTTGTTTTGTGTTCTTAAAAAATGCCTCTCAGTATTTTCTGCCTTGGGCTAAACAAAACACAGGACAGATTGAAAGCCACTTGTAAATATTGAAAAGTACATTGGGGAATTTTTTTTCTTTAGTTAGTCTCTCCTCCATTATAGCCTAAAGCCCAGTTGTTCTCCAAGATAAATGGTGTTTCCTGCCACCTCCTTCTCAAATGTAACAAGATTTCAGTTGCAATTTTTTATTCCTCCGGCATGCAACACCTCAGCCTGAAAGTTACCTGGAAACATAAAAAACCTGTGAACAAAAATACAATACATATACATTTTAAACCCAAGCCTGGTAATATTTTTATTAAGGCCAACGCAAAATCAGGATGATTACAACTCTTTCCTAAAAGTTAAGCAACAGAAAACTATAACTTTCTTATACTTAATACGATGTCTGTTCAATTTCCTTTTTGTCATTCTTCATCTAAAGGTCCATTTCCAGAAATAACAAAATCCATTCAATCATCGCTACATATTTACCGATTAGCAAAATTATGGATCAAGAAATTAACAAGGAAATAAATAAACATGGATTTGAATTGCAGCAGAATAGAGTTTTTCTTGGGATGCAGAAAACTACATGAAACCCAAGAGGCTAAACAGATATGCCACTCTGAAATCCCGAGTCCCAGGTTAGGATGGGATCAGTTCACAAATAGATGAGAATCTTTTGCCAACTGCTTACTTGAAACATAGGGAAGATGCTAAATTTCAAAGATGAATCCACTTTGCTCCTAGAATACACTCTGACTCAGGTTACATAAAAGAAAAATTTAAATCACCACAAGTATGCCATCACACAATAAATAGCAATACCTGGGACTACAGAAGTATGCTTGCTGTTTATATATTCACTAAAATACAGATTAATTTTTTTTTAATGCAGAGAGTATTTCTTTTCCCTTTCTTAAACAAAATGCAGTGAGTGTCCTAGCTTGCAATACCTTTTTTGATGAAGACACAAAGGTTTAGATTACTTTCAAACTCCAACTTAACCTTTGCCCCTAATAGCCTTTTACAGATATTGTCTTTTCTTCTTACTGTTGCACCCTAAATAGAATCAAAAGAATGAAAAGTGAGGGGGAAAAGAATTACTCATACCCAAAATGTTAGTTTAAGATGCAATCCTAAACAATCATTTGAAAATAAATCACATAAATTTGTGGGACTTATACTGGACTCTTAATCTAGTTCAGACTGGATACTCTTTTCCTCCCTTTTAATCAACCAGCACTCTTTTCTTTGCAATTTGCATTCACCTAGAGGGGCTCATTTTAATTAGTATTAACAGGAATATTACAATAGTGCCTAATTAAGATCTCTATTAAGAATCCAAAAATGCAAACTTAATTGGGAGGTGGTTGCAGAGAAAAAATGATGAAAGTTTTACATTTTAATAGATGTAATTATTAATGGGTATATTCAATTAAAATTAGCCATTCAGATATTTTTTGAAAACAAAAAAGGAGGGAAAGAGCAAATCTTCAAAGCGGCACATTCTTGTAAGAACTGCCTGCTGTTTAGGATTAATATTAGCAGTTTCAGAATATGAAGATAAATGCATCAGTTGCCTTTATTTACCTAATAATTTATTTAGTCATCCGCAGTACCATATATATATATACCATATATATTTTCCTGTCCTCATTTAAATTTTTGAAAGTGTATGCTATGTGTGTTTGAAGTGTTTTCAGTGGCCCCAAAACAATTTGTTCTGCCTCTTATCTAAAACTGCATTTACACACACACAAACACACCCCTTGTCTGCTTTTCTATTCGAAGAAGGTACCATACCCTTAAGAATTACAGTCCCCATACACATTTAATACGTATAATGCTTTTGCTCTTGCATTTGATTTCTTTTTCCCAAATCCCAGAAATAAAAACCCACTATTATTCCTAATAGTCCCATCCTCAGTTTTCCACCTTTGAATGACAATCAAAGAATGATGATTTTTGAGATTCAGATGTGAACGCTCCATTTCGCTCCCCAACTGATCACTGAAAAGAATTGGTTTTAAATCCAGCACGGCTTGAACATTTCCCAGTTATCCTCACTCCTGAAGTCCAGAGGAAAAGACAGCTGCTTTTCAAGTCATACCTTTTTGTTCTGGTTCTGCGCAAAAGGACTAGTCTAGAATTACAGGCACCTACTTCAAACACATTATGCCAAGACCCAGCTCTCTGGAAAAGGCTCCAGTGCTTGAAAAGGTGGAAGGAAAGAGGAAGAGCAAAGTGGATGCATTCAGGTGCCATTGAGAGACTTGAAAGAGCAGGTTAGGGATAGATCATCAAGGAGAAAATCTATGTATATGGTCACTAAGATCGAAAATGATTTGATTGCACACAGTCAACCAACCAACCAACCAACTGTATGGTATTACTTTAATCCCTGCTTTACTTAAGATAAAGCATCGAGTTTAAGGCAGAGTTGAAAGTTGAATCAATCTCTCATCTGAACTATCACTCTCTTCTCTGAATTCAGAGGCAGAGTGCACAATACACATACAGAAGACCAAGGTTCAATCCTTGGCATCTCCAGATAAAGCAGGAAAACTCTGCTTGAAACCTTGGCGCTGTCAGTTCATAAATATGTCAGTGATCTAACTCAATAGAAAGCCTCTGATCTTCAGATGCCCACATCCAAGCTAATTGTCAACCAGTTCAAAACATCTTGATTTTCATCAGCTGATTTATATGAATGAGAGTTCCTCTTTCCCACATCCCATTAAAGGGGAAAAAAATGTAAGGACAACGCTGCGCCTAAATCTCCTTTCCCATTTAGCGCTTACAAACTGTATCTAACAAAACCCGAGAAAGAACAGAGCCTGCTAACTCCTGTATTAATATCAAACTGGTAAAAGGCGGAGGTGATGGGGAAAGGAAGGGGAGAGAAAAGGGAAAACAAAAGCTAAGGTATGAATTTGCACAATACAGTAACCTTCAAGCCCCGCTCTTATTTGCTTTTGTGGGTTGGCACTTTCTCAAGTTATCTCTTATTTCCTTAGGAGCTACTTTGCTTCAGACTGATTCTGTAATTCTAAGGGAAGCTCTTACTGCGAGCTCCCTGCTGAGGTGTAATAATGTGTGTGTGATAACATAAGAGGAAGGGTGGGAGCACCGTTGGGTAATAAATCCCCTCTCCCCTTCCAGTCTCTGGCAATTCAGCTTGGGATGGTGAGGCTCATCTCGCTCAGAGAGATTAGCTCTGTATTGTTATTCTGCACAGCAACCCAACTTCTCTGGGAAGGCTGCAGAAGAAACAATAAAGAGAAGGAAGGATTTGGCTATGCGCTGCTCCCACCCTCCACTCTTTGGAGCCCGTAAAAGAGCAGGAGGGTAGAAGAGGAGGGTAGAAAAAGGAGCGACAACGCCATCCTCTTCGCTAACTTGATAGTTTCTACCCAGAGATTTTAATTAAGAAAGTGTCGGTCTCCAGAACTCAAACGCAGGTTTTCCCCTCCAGTAGCATCCCGACCTCCCGCTACCCTAGACCGTCGAATGAAATAAACCCCGACCTCTATATTCTCCCCCCCCCCAAATCTAGGCAGAATCGAAAAGTTCCCTGGGCAGTCCTAAACCAGGGCCACATTGCTCAGCCCTTCTCCAGAGTTCAATGACACGCGTTTCCAAGAGCGCCGCACCGCGCCGCGCGGCCACCCTAGTTTCCAAGAGGACTGCAGGTCAAATGTCGCGTCCTCCGGCGTCCGAAACGCTCCACGCCGCTCCGAAACACCCTCCCCCCGTGTTTCTTTGAAGGGGAGAAGGAGGGCACCCGCTGAGGGTGGGGGTGTAGGACAAGCTGCGGGGCTTATCTCCCCGTCGCACAAGGATCGGAGGGTTCGCCTCGGAGCCCGCCTCTCGGAGCGCGCGCGCGCTTGCTCGCTCGCTCGCTCGCCATAGCTGCGGGGGGGGGAGGTTAAATCAAGCGTCTGAGCGCCTCCCCCGCAAGAAATGAATCATGAGCAGCCTCGCACACCAGAAGGATTGAGGAGGGGCAGCAGCGGCTGGCGTTGGCAGAGCCCCCTGCCTCCGCCCGCCCTCGCGCGCCAGGATTTTCCTTGTGGCGCGCAGATTCCGCCTCCCCCCCAGCCCGAATCGTGCGCGCGCCTCCCACCCCCACCCCAGCTGCACCTGAGGAGAAGGGGGAAAGCCAAGCAGAGCCCCCCCTCCTTCCCACGCAAAGCCCCTTAAAACAGAGAACAAGCCCGGCCGGCCAGCCCCTTTGCCGGAAGCTCCCGGGCAGCCCTCGAGGGTGACTCACGCGGTCTCAGTAGTCCCTGCGATGGGGGCAGGCAAGCGCAGGAGCTCCAAGTCCTTTTGCACTGAGCGACATCCCAGGGGCTGCCCAGCGTCAGAAGGAGGAGGCGGTGGCTACGGCGACCGAGCGCGTGGAGCGAGGCCGGGAAAGACTGGGAAGACGAGCCTCTTCTGTGCTCGGCTCCGGCTCCGGCTTGGCAGGCTGGCAGAACATGCGGCTGCGCCCGAGCCGCCTATAGCCCGGAGCGAGCGAGCGAGCAAAAGAGAGAACGCGCGAACCCGCCCCCGTCGCGGGGGAGGGGGAGCCCCGAAGAGGCCACGTGCGGCAGCACCTGCGGCCGCCTCCCAGCCCGTCCCCCGCCACAAACTTGCGCAGCGAAGGATAAGGCTCCCCGAGCAACCTCTCGCCCTTCTTTGGATCTATCAATTCGGGGGCCCTTCCACCTCCCTATCGACACCCAGAGGCATCTATGCTTCCTGCAAAGTGAGAATTCCGCCTGGGTCTTCCAAATCCCCTATTCCACCGGTATCTGAGGTGGTAAGTACTTAAGACGCTGGGAATCCGAGTTGCTTCTCTGAGCGGGCTGCAGAGTACAGGCACAGGATGGTTCTCAGAATTGTATCAAGTATGGGTCATGGCAGAAATTCCGTTATACGTGATGCATGAATCCAAGTCCTCGTCTTTCCATCCCAAAGAGGTTCACTTGCCAGCTATTCGGTCTCCTGAATTCCTAAGGATCTCCCATCACACCAGAATTCCTAAGGATCTCCCATCATTCCACCTGAACATGCACCTGCTCTATTCTGCCTTCCCAAAAAACTGCTCCAGCAGAAACCAGTCAACAAATATTCTATTTGCAACACACCAATCTAAAGCTGAATTTCCCCAATCATAGATAGAAGTTAATAATGTACATTTCCTTCCTTAAAAGCAGAGTAAAAGTTTAGCAATCTTCTGCTATGCTATATATACCTACCTGCTACACTATATATACACTATATATACTGCTACACTATATATACCTACCTACATACCTACCTACCGGTACCTACCTACCTACCTACATATATACATACACTGCTATTCTCACAAACAGCAATTTGGCACCTACCAGCATTCTCAAGTCTATATAAGATAACCATCCCTTTCAAGAAACGGTCCCCAGTAGTGCCTAAGTTTTGCACTCCTTCATAGTTCTCAGTACTCATTAAAGACAGTTACTTCTTTCTGAAGAAATGTGTTGTTCATTGTCTGTACTAGCCAGGTTTCATGTCTTCTTAGTAAAGGGCATGCATTCTTTTCCTTTTAAATCTAGTTCAAACACTTTCTTACATCAGCTTATCAATTCTATCTGAAAATATATTAATTCTTTTTTCAGCAGGTTTCCAAGGATTCCTTCACCTTTCCTAGTGACAATTTTCTTAGCCTCGGGGCTTTCAACTACCTGAAGGAGTAATAGCTGCTTTATCATCCTACACTATGAGATCATCAGCTAAAGGCTCCCCTCTTTGTTCACCCCTTCTCAGAAATGAGCAAATGGGGGGTTTATGTCACCCTAACTTATAGAATGCTTCTTCAGCACTGCTTTCTTTTCAGAAACAATATTATTTTTATTTACTTGGCCTTTTAAAGGATTGAGATGGGATAGTCACCTCCCATATTAACCTATCCTAGCATAGTGTCTGATTATCTGAGGGACAGCTAACTCCAATTGTTTTTACCCACCAGGTATGTTCAAGCAGAGTGGATGCACTCCAGATCCCTTCAATTAAATGTTGCCATCTTGTGGGATCAAGGAAACATGCCTCCTTTGTCATGGATCCTGCCCTCGGGAACAGCATCTCCCCAGTTTCCAGAAATATAGACAAGCGCCTACTTTCCTGGGGTTCCAGAAAGCCTTTAAGACCTGGGTCTATTCCCAGGACTGGGGTTCATAATTTTGTTTAGGACAGATGACAAGCTTTTAATTTTCCCAAACATTTTAAGCAGAATTTTGGTGTTTTCAAATTTTCAAATATTTGGCTTTATTGTGATTTTTTTTTATTTTTTGATATATACTTGTCATTTCGTATCTAATAATAACAAAGTGGTTATGCAAATAACAAAGTAAAAAAGTTCAAATGCAACAGTGAGCAGAATAAAAGAGTAGTTGCCACCACAGAGAAGTCCACAACATTTGGTATTGATTACCAGTATTATTTAAACATCACTAAACACAGGAAATCCACAATGAATGATCATAAGGAATGTATTTTGGAGTGGGTGCTTGTAAGGTCTGGGCACTCCTCGCAAAAAACTGTTGACTTATGGACATAATGACCATTACATGGCAGAAAGAGTTGGTCTCTCTTAACTACAAGGCTGTGGTTGCTTGGAATTGTACAGTTCAAATGCAGCTGCTGCGTGAGTGCCCTTGAAGGCAGATTTTTAAAAGGTGGGTATTGATGTTTGAGAAAGACATTCAGCCATATGGTGCTCCCAAGCACATCCACATAATTTATCCAAAATGGTTATTGACCTTTCAACTAACAACAAAGAATTAGTTTTTGTCTCTCTTACCTGCCATCTAGTGGTTGTGTGAATTTGTGCAGCTATTACTGAAGAGTTGAGATTGGACAAATCACTTTCCTGATTCTTATGTCAAATAACACACAGCATATAGGCAGATCTCATCATCCAATAGGGTAGGAGAGAGGAAAAAACAGAGCTATATGTTAAACTGTTGTATTCGTACCAGATTACACTCTACAATAGACATGGTAACAGGAAAGCCATATTAGCACCTTTTCCAACTAACAAATTTCCGACTAACAAAAGACTCATAATTTTTAATCTATAGAGTGAGGAACTTTCTGTGCAGAGGAAACTGGGGAGCCCACAGATTACATAAAACACCATGCCATTTTGTTATGTTCTGAGAGGGGAGTTTCTTTTAATTTCCACCATGGATAGAAGTATATTTTGTAATTACAGCTTTCTGTTTTGTGACACATCAGCTTTTGAATGACATCCCAAAGAAGATGTGATTGGTGCTGATTCTTTCGGCACCCAATCAAAGCCTTTTGGCTAGCATATTAGCAGATGAGTTCAGCCCCCATGTTTTGGGGGGCGAAGTCTGTTGACAGGAAGGTGGTTGGATGATAACCACTAAATAGCCAGTCCAACTATTATATGGGTTAAAGAAGATCCGTCTGCCTGATGACTCCCACTTTAATTCATATGAAAGTTGCAGAGGAGGCTGGTCTTACTTCTGTTTTTATTTTTATCTTTTTTACCTTGCAGGTTTTTGCCCATTCTCTCCTTTAGTCAGAGCAGTTTGACTGGAAGAGTTTCACATCGATCTTTCAATCTCAGTTTCCTGTGTAAATTATCAGCACAAGATTTAAATCAGGAACAGGATATTGCAGTTTGTCAATAATAATAACGTGCTGGTTAAACAAAATGGTGGAGAAAACCTGAAGTGTGTGTTGTGAGTTGCCAATAATTTCTCTAGCTATTCCATACTAATTTTTGTAATATATCATCATTCTTATTAGAATGTGAATATATATCTGTATTGGAGCCTATTTTTCTTAAAGTGTGCCATTTTCCAAATGCTCTTAAGACATGTGTTAACATTTTGGAGTTATGATGTCTCAAGAGGATTAATAAGGTACCAGATACCTATTATCAATTGCTATGGCACTATCTGCTATACAGGATCATATATTTATATCATGACCTTGATTAAGAATTCCAATCAACTATCCAATGAATATTTAGTGTTTGAGGCTCAGTAAGTTATAACCATGTCACCATAAGGAAGGTGGCTAAGAAAACACAATGAGTAGTCATTAATGCTCAATCATTGACCTCTCTTTTGAAGGTTATGTTGTTATGTAGCCATGATTATCTGGAAGTAAGTCCTATTTAATTAAAAATAATATTTATTGTTGTTTTCAAAACACACGAAAGACTTAGATGATCTATTCAAATCACCATATATACATGCAGATAAGCTGAGAACTTTGCACCCAAAATAACCCCCCAAATTGGGTTTGGCTTATCCTGAGATGAGCTTATCAATGAGTATATATGGTAAATGTATCAAATATCAAGCCATCTCACTCTGTGTGCCAACCCTTTGAGGCAGCCCACACTAGGAAACCAAAGACATGAATGCCAGTACTGTCGGATTCAGGCCCAGAGATGATATAGTGAAGTCAAATTGAGTTCAGTACTTGTAGTGCTTACACCTAATGGACAGAATCTTGCCAAAGTAGAGCTACAACCTTCTAACCTACTAGATATATCCTGAGGAATTCTCGGGTATGGCTACCCTCAACCTCTTCTCCCCTCCAGTTCAGGACTATACACTCTCTCAATCTGGGTCTCTCTCTGGAAAAAGCATAGGTTGCCAAAACTCTCTCACATACTTCTCCAGGAGCACATTCTGTCATAACTACTACTTTTATTATAAGGTTATAGTAGGAGAATCTTGAAAAGTCTGAATGCATCTCCTCCTCCCTCCCCTTATCTACAAGAAAACTGAGGGTCAACCTGAGATGCTTTCTCAAATTATATTTCTCCTTTAGACTCAACATTCTTTTGTCTAACCAATGTCTTAGTTGTGGCTCTTCCTCCTGCTCCCCAAGGTGATTCTGTAAGATTGTGTCATGCCAGACCTCTGGTTCTACAGTTAGCCGCACACAATATACAGTATTCCCAACAGCAGTTGCTTTCCATGGTTTCCTGAAAAGAAAGGGGAAGTCCAGAAATGCGGAAAAATAAGTTTAATATTTTGTCTGTGTTCCTGATTTTGAGCTGCTGAATGCTCTTCAAGTGTAGAGTTGTCACTCAACAAGATTCTTTTCTTTCTCCAGCCACCTTGAAAATATTAAGACAATTAGAGAAGTTTCAGGGTTTTCTGGAGAATATTTAAAATTCTGTTGGTATGTACTTTGGGACATGACTTGCTCAAATTGCTCAAATTCATACCCTTTGTCCTCTCTAGCTTTGGGGAAGGCCTTTTTTCCTAGTTATGCTATTTGAAAACCTTTCCACTGAAGAAGACTTTGTGCAAATGTGCATGTATGCTTTGCCATTAAATTTGCCCTACAGGATTGTAAGATAATATGGGAAGAAGAAAGGAGAAGAGAATATTTTAAGACTGTTATGAATGTAAAGTACATGACCAACTTGGCGTGGCCTTTTTAAAACAAAGGGTCAAATTTGGTAGAAGCACATGATTGCGAAAAAATACTTGATTGCAAAAAATACGACTTCAGCAACAGAGTGGTCAATGCCTGGAATACTTTACCTGACTCTGTAGTTTCTTCCCCAAACCCCCAAAACTTTAACCTTAGACTGTCATCCCATTCCTAAGAGGTCTGTAAGGGGCGTGCATAAGCGCACAAGCGTGCCTACCGTCCCTGTCCTAATGTCCCCATGTATTCGTAACCATCTCATGTACTCATAACCATGCTTATACATCTTATGTATTCACAATAATGTTTATACTTTGTCTGTAATCAAATATACGCTTGACAAAATAAATAAATAAATAAATAAATAAATAAATAAATAAATAAATAAATAAATAAATAAATAAATAAATAAATAAATAAAATAAAAAATAAAAAGGGGTTTCTCATCTCCCCAACAGTCTCTGATTAACAAATTGGAATCTCCAAGAAGGCGAAGAATTCAAAATAATTAATTGCAGCAGAGAAACATTTGCTCTGGGAAACTTCTATTTCTTAGAAATAGGAAAAACATATAGTCAGGAATTTGTGCTGTTTTCCCCCCCTTTTTAAATTTCAGTTTGCTGTGTTACACCTCATATTCTTTATGGCTCTGTAACACTTATGGAAATGTTTAATGTCAGCTTTCCATCAAATATCAGGCTATGTTCATGATTTTTTTTTAAATTCTGTGCTCTCTTATAATATTTGTAATCTTTCTTCCAGGAGTGGAGATTTGGAACCTCTAGGCTTCCACACCGCAGGACTCAGCAATTAACTAAAAAGACATATGATGAAGCGTGAAAAGGATCAGACTACAAAAATCTGAGTAAACATTTAGCAGGAATAAAAAAAGGACAAGAGAGCTTATCTTCAAGGCTAAATCATTCCAAATATATGGCACCATATCTAACCAATAAGATAAAACTATTGGCCTTGAAATTTGAAATATCATTATGTGTGCACTCACATTTATAAACAAAAATGAATAAATACAGTAAGAAAAAGAAACCGCAATAAAAGTAACCCAATATTGGTGAGTTAAGAAATAAAACAAGAACTGGAAAACATAAGGTTAGTAGGAAAAGATCAAACTGAAGGGTTTTTCAATGAGAAATGGGGAGGCTAGAAAAGGAGGGAGCAATGTGGTCTGGCAAGAATTTTAAAAAAAACCAAGAGCTTCATTACTAAGAAAGAAAGAAACCTATGTTTAAAGAATGGCAGCACAGCAACATGTAGCATAATGTTTAGCCAAAAGATTTGGCTAATGTATGTAGTTAACCAGACATAATGTCTTATATGTAATGTTAAATCATAATGGGTGGGTTTATATATCATGCTAAGCCAGCATCTCATTGACATTTTATTTTATTTATTTATTTATTTTATTAAACTTTTATGCCACCCATTTCCCCTTTAAGGTGACTTTGGATCAGGTATGAGTAAATTCATGAAGTGCATTTTTCTGGATTCTGCCCTTCATTCCAGTTTAAGATTTAACTACTCAAATATTTTCCCAGTCATACTGAAAAAAATTATGTCAGCCATCTCTCGTGTCAGAAGTCCTAAAGTCACCTAATCCGGTGCAAAACTGCTACTTAGCAACATGGATCGCTTGTGAGAAAGTCACCATTACAGGACAGCAATGAGCATCTATAACACAAAGAGTTTTAAATTTTTGGTGCTTTTTTTTAAAATGAAATACACTCTATCTAAAACCTGCGATTTTCATCTCAAATATACTAATCATACAATAACAGTTCTCTAGAAAGGAAGGGGAAAATGTCACTTCTGAGATTCTGCCACCTAATAATAGGTCAGCTCCAGATCTTGTATCTAGAAAGTGGGAATAGAGTCTAGAACGGGTGTCACGGCGGTGTCACGTGATGTATCGGGACTTCCCCCCCCCTTTGCTAAACTGGGCAGGGCCACCACGTGACGCATCCGGCCCGCAGGCCGCGAGTTTGACACCCCTAGTCTAGAACATAGCAACCACCGGCATTTCAATCTGGTGCCCAACTGCTTTGATACATTGGGGCAATTTCTCAGTTCATAACTGGATTCAGCCAATTTTTGGTACTAGGTATTTCTTTTATAAGCTTCTCTCACATCAGACCACATCCCATTTTGTTCTGTTTTAGGGAAGTTCTTCTGGTGGCTGAAATATCCCGAGCTCTTGATATAATTTCTTCCTAACAATTGAAACACATTTATTTATCATATTTATACAATACTGTATCGCAATACTGAATTAATTATGTTATCATATTCACACACATTTGCCTATTAAGCAAACACTCTTCGTGTTTTTCATCTCATGGAAATGATTCTATGCAGTATACCTGCCAATTCCTGAAGGTTGGACCTTCTGCTTCTTTTATACTTTGACTGAAGTCATATATACATAGACTGATAGATATATTATTATTCTTTGTTTATGTGATAGTGAAGCTGAGTCAAGACACAAGAGTTAGCTAAAATAGAAAGAACATAGCAAAAGTAGTAAAAGGCAGAAGCAAAAGTTGAATTGATATTCCTGTACCATAACTTTCTATCATAACTTGTTTTGCCATAGATCAGTGATGGCGAACCTTGTTTTCCTCAGGTGCCAAAAGCGCGTGCATGCACACTATTGTGCACACGCGAGTGCCCACACCCATAATTCAATGCCCCGCCCCCTGTGCATGCACGCATGACTCCCCTGTGCTGCCACGCCCGCTGTGTATGCACGCAAGATCCCCCCGCTCCCCAGTTTCCCAACTTCGGGTGGGCCCGGTAGGCCCATTTTTCACCCTCCCCAGGCTCCAGAGGCTTTCTTGGAGCCTGGGGAGGGCGAAAACGGCCTCCCCTGCCCCCGGAGGCCCTCTGGAAGCTGGAAATGGCCTATTTCCGGACTTCCGGTGGCCCTGGCAGGCCTGTTTTTCGCCCTCCCCAGTTTCCAGAGGCTTCCCTTGCGTGCCGGCAGATATGGCTCCGCGTGCCACCTGTGGCACACGTGCCATAGGTTTGCCATCACTGCCATAGATCATGAGTGCTGTATATACACTTACTGAATTAATTATAAAAGTGCTATTTTAAAAATGTACTGCTGACCTCCAATCTGGCATCTTTCATCACTGGTCAAGGATAGCTGAGGCTGCTGGAAGATTTGACCTTCAAATGTGCTAAGCTACATGTTACTTGGCTCTGTTAAATATTACTATGTTCAATTGCACAATAGTAATATTTAATGATCAGACTTGTATTATTGTTTAACACATGTAAATAACTTGCATGGCAACCTTGATTCTTGGTGATTAAAATGTTATTTGAATTATTTAAATTGTTTTCATACTAATAAATACAATATTTTAGGCAAAGAACAACTATAAATATTGGATGAGAAAAAAGACAGTCCAGAGAATGCTTAGGAAAACAACCTGAAAGTTGAATCCTAGAGACATTAAATTTTAAAATATGATGATATATGTGAGATGGGGGAGAGAAGAGTTGGCAAGAGAAATGGTCTTCAGATTTCAATCTTTGATAAGATAAGAGCAATGTTTGTTTTTCTGTTCCATGTGGGATATTTTAATTCAAACAAAAGAAGTGAGCAAATACTGTGGCAAGCCAGTACGATAATTGTTTCTTATTTGAGGGATAAATAACTAACTTCACCAAATGATAAATACACTATTTTTATACCAATATTATTTTCTTTCTTACAGTAGCTCTCTTCCTGATAGTATAGTATCCTAGGTGAAGTGGGGGAGGTTATATTTTCTTCCCGTTGGCCAATTGTTTTTAAGCATTTAAAGCTTTATGTAGCAATAATATTGTATGAGCAGAAAGGTGCTTTCATTTTCCTTTCTTTACTCTCTTTTTGTTTTGTCCAACTCTCCACAATCTTTCCCCTCTCTTGTCTTCCTAAGGAATGCCCAGTTAATCCTTTGCTTACTTCAGGAGAATACAAGTGTTGTACCATTTCATCACATCCAGGATTTGAGAGGCTGGCACAAAGATGAGGAGGTCAACTTATTTTCCAAAGCACCAGAGTCCAGGACAAGAAACAATGGATGGAAACTAATCAAGGAGAGAAGCCACCTGGAATTAAGGAGAAACTTCCTAATAGTGAGGACAATTAACCAGTGGAACAGCTTGCCTGCTGAAGTTATGGCTGTCCATCACTGGTGGTTTTTAAGAAGAGATTGGACAATCACTTATCTGAAGTGGTATAGCAGGGGTGTCAAACTCGCGGCCCATGGGCCGGATACATCACGTGCTGGCCATGCCCACCCCTGTTTTAGCGAAGGGGGGAAAAGTCTCGATACAACACGTGACGACAATGTGACGCCACGAGTTTGACACCCCTGTGGTATAGGGTCTGATTGAGCAGGGGATTGGACTAGAAGACCTCCAAGATCCCTCCCAGCTCTATTCTGATTGAAGGTAGAATGCTATATGAAGCCTACATCCATATCTATACAAGAAGAGAAAGAATTATTACTTTTATTACGTGAAGTTTATGCTCATTTTTTCTTCTTTCCAGGTTACTTGCTTATTTCTATAAATGTTGACCTAAGGCAATCCTCCCACTGACTTGAATTCTAAGAGGCCTTTTTGTTGAAAGGTATGTTACCCTGAGAAGTAATATTATGGGGCACTTATGAAATGTCGGAGAATTTTTTAAAAAATTCCTCCAGAAGACAGATGGAACCGTGATGGGACAGATGCAGATGTGTCTATATGCATGTCTGTCTTTTGTAAAAAAAAAATGTCAAGCCAGCAGAGAGAAGGAGCTGTATAGTGTGACATACTTTGTGAGCAAAATGCACCTGCTGTCTTTGTGCAAAACATACAAGTTTCTAGGGCAAATATCTTAGGTTCTTTCCTACTGCCTTATGCCTAATGATACCAGCTTTTATTATCCAATTTAGTTCCTGTCCTCACACTAAATTCTCCATGTCTCCTGTAGCCACATATAGAAGCTGCCCTATTGCTCCTTATCAAACATCACCCTCCTAACTTGTCTTTGCTGATCTAAATCCTGACTCTGGTCCAGCGGTTGGTGAAGGAAAAGTACTGCTTTTACCACAGGTGATTAGTATCTTTCACTTGTTTCTTTGAGCACTGCAAGAGCCCACCTGCTGTCTCTTGTCATATCAGATTCACATCACTGGTAAAGTTTTGCAAACTATAATCCAGCCACCAACTGTGTAGCCAGTCAGTTAACCCTTTGTGTTTCAGAAAGAAGAATACAGCGGCATTGCTGGTATCATTACTATAATTAGAGGTTTGACTGTGTTCCAGGCCTCCCTGGTGTCCAAGAGATAATACGTGATTGCATTTAATATTTATTTATTTCATTTATTGCAGTGATCTGCATGCTGCCTACATATTGGGCTCTAGGTGGCTTAAATTATTAAAACAATAAAAATATAATGCATACAGTAAAACCGTAACAAAACCAAATTTTCCCTCAGCTACTGAGGATCCCTCATCCTAAAGGACTCTTTCTACCTCCCTATTTCTATCCACTCCACTTTCTAAATACCAGAAAGGGCGGGGGGGGGCATTCAAACTCAGAGGGAAAGATTATTCCATACTGAGGTGGCTACTATTGAGAAAGCCATCTTATAGGCTCCTTTCTTTTGGCTTCTCAGCAGGTGAATTCTTACAGCACCCCTTCCCAGTTAGAATGTTCCCAATGCTGTTCAGCCAGCTTCCACTTGAAACAGGAAGTGTATAACAAGGGCCCAAGCTACAAAAAGTTTTATGGATAAATACCACAACCACGAATGAGGCCCCAAACTCTACTGGCAACAGTGCAGCTCCCACAATGGAGGTGTTATTCTATTAAACTGGTAATAGACAGGCACCTGCGTTTTATGCCACTTGTAACTTCCAGGCCATCTTCAATGGCATCCTCAGGTAGACCAAGGTACAGTACAGATAATCCTTGACTTCAGACCACAATTGGGACTAAAACTTCCATCACTAAGCAGTGCGGTTGTTAAATGTGTCATCATATAAACTGCTTGTTAAGGTGAGAATAAATCTCATAGAGGCGATGTGGATCTTTTCTTGGAATTCAGACATTTAGAAATAAAGCCGAGATTAAAAGTCTAATAGAAAATATTTATTTCGGTACAAAAACAATAAATCATGAATAATTACATCCTTGCTAATAAATCGTGACCGTTCCGGTCAGAGTCAAAGGCAGAAGTGTATAATGGAGAATCAGGAATGCACACATGCGCAGAAGATCACATCACGTGTCCTGCTTGTATTGGAATGTACCATAATATTAGGATAGGGATGCATCATCCTGCATATACATACAACTGGCAATATTCATACCGTGACACTGCTCAATTTTGCAACTTTTCTGCCACAGTCTTAAAGCGAATCCAGCTTCCCCCATTGACTTTGCTTGCCAGAAGCGGGTTGGGAAGGTCACAAATGGTGATCATGTGGCCCCAGTATGCTGCAACCATTGTAAATACATGCCTCTTGCCAAACCCCCAAATTGTGATCATTGATCAGAGCCATGTTTAAAGGGGTTAAAACATGGCTGTGCGGCTTTGTGCGGGGAGCCCAAGGGATCAGGCAGTTGTAAGGTTGGTTGGTGCCATAAGAGCCCTCTCTTTCCCTTTGTCAACTAGTTTGTAATGGGGCTTATTTCTTGTCTCCTAACAAGTTTTCAACATTTTAAAAACTTTTAATTCTAAAATTTTAACTTAACATTTTAATTTTTTATTTGATTTTTTATTGTACACCATCCATAGTCTCTCTTTGAGGGAGATGGGCAGTTCAGAAATGTGAAAAATGAATGAATGAATGAATGAATGAATGAACGGAGAGAGAGAGAAGGAAGGAAAAAAAGGAAGGAAAGAAGATGTGAGTGTGATGACTGGTTATAAGTCACTTACTTTAGCACTGCTAACTTTAGCACTGTAACTTCAAAAGGTCATTTATTTTATTAAATTTATTTTATTAAATGTATATGCCGCTCAACTCCCAAAGGACTCTGGGTCATTAAATGTGTGGTCCTAAGTCAAGACTGCCTGTAGTCTGAAATGACAAAAGTATGAAGCACTATCTTCAGTGCCTCCTGGCCCAAGAAAAGTTGCACCTGGTAGATCAGCTAGAGTTGGTGAAAAGGATCTCCTAGCAATGGTTTTGCCATTCTGCTATACCAAGAATTGTGAATCCAGGACAACACTTAGATTGCAACAGCACCCCTTCAAGAACATAAAAACATCCATGGATTCAGAAAGCCTCCGCACCCTCAGCAACCCTGTCTTGCTGGGATTAAATCTGTTTCACTCCATCCACTTATAGCCTCTAGAAATTCAACAAAAATTTGCACATCATCTCTTGCTTGGCCTGTCATGCCAGACGTAAATCTGGGTATCATCTGCGTATTAATGACAACTAAACCAAACTGACCTCACCCAGTAACTTCATGTAAATATTGAAAAGGGTGGGAAGGAAGGCCAAGAACTGCACTGATATACCCACTCCCCTATAATACCAACTGGAACGAAACACTCGGGACAGAGAGACCCATTGTAAAACAATGCCCCTAGTCAACAAAACTTGTGGCTGACCAAAAAGGATATCATGATTGGTGGTACTGAATGCCAGTGAGAGAGCCAGGAGGGGTGCAGCACTCCTCTTGTCAGCCCTGCAAGGTAGACCACGTCAGAAACAGACACCACAGGAATTCCAGGAAAGCTACGCTACCGTTATAGGCTATAATGACAGAATCTTGAAAGCCCATCAGAATTTCTGCCATCTTATACCAAACAGAGTCAAGGTGGAGTTACTTTCTCCCATGTTTCCTACTTTTCCTGGACTGAGTTTTTATTTTTATTTTCTTAACAGATCACACATTTGTTCATCAACATTATATCTACCTTCCTTTTCACCATCTTCTATCTCACCATCCATAAGTCTTGTCTTCCATGTGCGGAAAGACCCAGGCAAATCACTATAGGGAAATTTCTACAGATTTCTTTTCTCCTGCCCTCATTTGCAGGTGGTCCTGGCAACTTCCCAAGCCGTGTCTGACCACAAAGAGTCAGTTCCCCCTTGTTTCTTGTTGCACAGCAACTGGCACTGGTGAGTGTAACCTGGCAGGAAACAACGAATCTCCTTCATTCTAAGGTTTATTGTTTATTAATAGTGGTGGCAAATGACAAGAATGTAGCTTTGTGCAGAATTTCAGGTGGAACTGGTGTACAAGGTATGAAACATAGAAGTCATTTTTTTCTCCCATAATCTCTCCAATTACTGAATAACCCTTCCAATAAATAAGCCATTCCAGAAGTCTCCTCCTGTGTTTAGAATCCAGAATATGTTCTATGTCGTATTACTCTTCCCACCAAAACCGAGGTTGGTGACAAGGTAAGCAGTGAGTTTGAATACAATGTGTAGGATGGTTCTTCACCAAAACAGAAGCAACCAACGGAAACCTGGAAGCAAGCAATTGCAAATGAAAAGCCAGTGTTTGTGTAACTGAGAAGGGGACAGTAAACATGAAATCCTGCTTTTGTGATAGTATGTGGGAATGACCTTGGACGATGAGAGGGAGAGCTGCAGGCTGGATAACCGGAATGCAAAATATATCTCAGCCCACAGAAGGAGCACAGAAGCATTTCAGAAGGGACCCTTCCTAGTTTTCCAGAGAGTAAAAGGGGCAGTTGAAATATTTTCAGACTTTGAAGATTGTGTTAACGTAGCCTTACAATAAAAATAGAGCCAGTACTCCTGCTTTTGCTTCTTGGCTGGACTACCTTGCCGGGCTAACACTAGCCTACTCAGTAGGTCTTTCACCAACCTGGACTCCTTAAGCTTCTATTCTTCCAAGGCTCCTGAACTTTTGCTCTCCATATTATTCTATTCCAGAGCACTCTGATTTCATATCTCTCTCTGCCTCCTATGCAGAGGAAGAGCTGTTTACCTAAGCCACGGGTTCCCTTTTTCTTTGTCTAATGTTGGTCCCCCAAACCAGGGGTGGGTTCTAACTTACCTCGCTGCCGGTTCGCTTCCTCCCGTGCCGCGTGGCCGCGCCTCATGGGCGCACACACGCTTTGCACGCACGCACATGCACAGTGGCAAAAGAATCTAAAAAAAATTCAAAAAAAGATGGCGACGCATGTGCAGTGTCAGAAACTCGGCTTCTGCGCATGCGCAGAAGAAAAAAACCCGGAAAAAATTCCCCCAAAAAATTCCAAAAAAAAAGATAGCAGCACCCACGGACCGGCACCGACCAAACCGGTTCCGTGATGATATCGTGACATCACCAGCGGGTTGCTACCGGTTCAGGTGAACTGGTCCGAACCGGGAGGAACCCACCTCTGCCCCAAACTTTGAACTTCAGTCATCTCTAGATAAACAGAGCCATTCCTTTCCTGATGTTAGTTCTGTTACTTCTCATTGTATTAGCAGCCATAGTTCTCCCATTATGACACTCAACAGAACAGATCTTTTCAAAGATGACAATCTCTCCCCGTTTCCAACTTGCTCACTATCATCTCTTTCCTCCAGTCATGCCACTAACCACTAGCTCCTGTCCTATTCAGTTCTAATTTCCCTCCGAGCCAGTCACTTCCCATCTACCTTCCCTCCCAACACCCAACTGGAATATGCCTCATTCTTTCAGTCTTCTGCCTATCAGCTCTTCCATATTCCTGTCACCATTTCCAGTTCTTAATCTCTCTCCTCCATTATCTTGCTATGACCATTTCCAGCTTTCTCTCAATCTGACCTAGTCCATTTACCCCTTCTTTTGTTTCCATAGTTTTCCTCCGTAACCTCTCCCAACAACCAATTTCTAAACCATCCATCTCAGAGTTCCTTCTCTGTTCTGCTTTGGCAAGCTCCTTTATCTCCCATAATTCACAGCACCCTGGGAATCATGGCCAACCTGTCAAATTCTCCAGTTATATCTTCACCTATACTTCAATTTCTTCTGGTCAGATAGGTTTTCAGCAGTATCAGATAAATAGATAGATAGATAGATAGATAGATAGATAGATAGATAGATAGATAGATAGATAGATAGATAGATAGATACACACACACACACGTATGGTATATTTGATTTCAGAGTTTTAAAAAAACAATATATTCAGAAAGAGTAGCTGAGAATAAAGAAGCATAGAAATCCTTTCAGCAAGTTCAAAACTGAAATGTATTTTGTATCTCAGTAAGCAATCAATTATTTCATGTTCATTGTACATACAACTATTTTATAGCTATAACTTTATTATCCAAAGAACTCAAGGTATATTGCCTTACTCACCCCATTTTATTTTCACAACAACCTTGTGAAATAAATTGAAAGACAGCGGTACAGTATGACCCTATGAGCTTTAGAGTAGAGTGAAGATTTGGATGGGGTCCAGTTAATTACACTTCAGGGCTAGAGAACCTGTGGCACTGAAGATGCTGTTGAATTATATTTCCAGCATCCCTCATCACTGCCAGAACTGACTAGGGAACAGCATCTGGAGCACCACCGATTCCAACCCACTCCTAGTCCATTAGCAAGTACTGTTGTCAAACTGTAGCTGGCAGTACTTCTTTTCTCTGAATATTTTCTATGAGAAAATTAACCAAGCGAGTATAGTTTGTTTTGTAAGTTGCGCTGATTCCTTCTCAAATCATCGAGAGTTCATTTCTTATAGCCCAGAGAATGGGAAGAGATACAATATTGAAACACTGAGTTCCTTAAGTAGCCAACAAGATCATACCTGAAATCTGTTTGTGCAAATGCAAAACAGAACGTCATTTTGCAGCTCCATGTTACAAATCAAGAAGTACATTGCGGTTAGCCAGAGCATAGTGCAGGAAAAGCTTCCAGTCACTATGAAAAGATCGTGAAAGATTGCTAGGCAACCCTATGCTACCATGTGGGGGGAAAGCCCTACCCTGAACTGATGCCAACATTTTCATATTATGTTTTATTATTATTTTTTCCAGAGAAAATGTTACCGTACTTGGGACTGTTCAAATGTCATGTGTCAAACAAATAAAAAAGTGTTTAAAAGAAAATAGCAACCGGTTTGAACAATGGATATATAATGCTTTCTCCAAAGGAGCTCTTTTGTATATCCTGTGCGTGTGTGTGTGTGTGTGTGTGTGTGTGTGTACAATCAGTGGTGGGTTCCTACCAGTGCAGTCCACTCTATAGCACCGGTAGCGGCCTGCTTGTGATGTCACAGTACCGGTGCGGTCGGTTGCCGGTGCCTGGGCGCTGCCATTAAATTTTTTTAAAAAAAAATTTTCTTCTGCGCATGCCCAGAAGCCGAGCTTCCGGCACTGCGCATGCACTGCCTTCCTACCGCACAGTGAGTCCAAGCAGGGAGGATGGCTGAGGGAGCGCATGAGACGCTGAAAGAACGGGCGGCAGGAGCTATTTCCATTCCCCTCCCTTCAGCAGTCCAAGAAGCCATGAACGCGCGGTGATGATCCTAGGCATTTTGGCACGTTTGAGGCTTCTCGAGCTGCTGAGGGGAGGGGGAATGGGCGGCAGGACCTATCTCAGTTCCCCTCCCTTCAGCAGTCTGAGAAGCCACGCCCACCTGGTCACATGGCTGACAAGCCACACCCACAAAATAAGCCACGGTTATGAGAATTCAGTATCTCCAGCCCACAACATTTCCAGGTAAATACAGTGAAATCAGTTTTCTCAGTTAAAAAATTGAGAAAGCAACAACAGATTAATGATTAAGCACTATTACATATTCATATGCTCACCAGATCTTTAAAATGCTCATGATTCCTGCGCCTTCCTCTGCTGGTTGCAAAACCCAACAGCTTAAAAATTAGTTTGAAAAGATAACCCTGGCCTGCAACAAGGAAGAAGTGATTTACAACCTTAGCAAAATGTTAACTGCTGTTGCTTTGGTGTGTAGGGCTTTCTCTTTTCTGAAAGGCAAAAGGATAAATTTTTGAACTCTACCTCAAGTGTAAGGAAATACCACTTTGTTAACAGAATTAGAGGGGTGGCAGCACCATATGAAAAAAAGACATTTGCAGGTGGCTGTGACCTTTGTCTGGGTGGAGAATGAAACAGAAAAATTTCTAGTTTCCTCCTATGTGTGAATGCTCCATTCTGATCCAAGGCTAGGAGCAGTTGCTTTAATTACTGCAGTTCCACAATGCCACACACCATGTAATATTGGGATGCTTACTCAAATCAGTTCCTCTCTGGCCTTTTGCCTCTGCCATAAGCTGACACAGCTCCCCTTTGACTTTTCTTAGAGCTGCACCATTGGGGCTAAGGCTGAAAATTAATCGTATCCATCTTATTAGCATTTCAGCAAACACAGGGTCCATCCCTCCCTCCATCCCTCCCTCTTTCTCTCTCTCTAAAGGCAGAGGTACTTTTCCATTTGCTCCAGAAAAAAAGGTAAAAATGGAGGACACTCAGCTTTAATTCATTTATGAATTTACTAACTAATACGAATAAAAGGACATATTTGTTTTGATATGCAGGTTACATAAAGTAAGGCAATAGGAATGTTGGCAATTACATTCAACACATGAACAGTCTATAGCAGTGATGGCGAACCTTTTTTCCCTTAGGTGCCGAAAGTGCATGCGCATGTGCTATCGCGCATGCGCAAGTGCCCACACCCATAATTCAATGCCTGGGGAGGGCGAAAACGGCCTCCCCCGCTCCCCCGGAGGCCCTCTGGAGGCCGGAAATGGCCCATTTCCCAACTTCTGGTGGGCCCGGTAGGCCCATTTTTCATCCTCCCCAGGCTCCAGAGGCTTCCCTGGAGCCTGGGGAGGGCAAAAACACCCTCCCCAGTCCCCCCGGAGGCCCTCCGGAAGCTGAAAACGCCCTCCCAGAGCCTCCGTGCGAGCCAAAAATCAGCTGGCCGGCATGCACATGCGTGCTTGAGCTGAGCTAGGCAATGGCTCGTGTGCCGGCAGATATGGCTCCGTGTGCCACCTGTGGCACCCGTGCCATAGGTTCGCCATCACTGGTCTATAGCTCTGTATGGAGATTGTTCATTCGTGTCTGTGTGTCTATGGGTGTGTGTTTTCTCTCTCTCTCTCTCTCTCTCTCTCTCTCTCTCTCTCTCTCTCTCTCTCTCTCTCTCTCTCACACACACACACACACACACACACACACACACACACACACACACACACACAGACACACACACACACACCAGTTTTTGACTTGTGGTAACTCCTTGAGCTAGTCCCTGCAGTTTTCTTGGCAAGGTTTTTCAGAAGTGGTTTGCCATTGCCTCCTTCCTGGGGCTGAAAGAGAGTGACTGGTCCAAGGTCACCCAAATGATTTTGTTTGCAAGGCAGGACTAGAAGTCACGGGCTCCCTGGTTCTAGCCTGAAGCTTTAACTGCTACAGTACTGTACACCTCCCTTGGCACTTCTCCTTGTTTCTTTCCTGGGCTTTTTAAAAAATGTTCCTGTTAATACGTTCAGTATAAAATAAGAGCATCAGCTTCTCCTATCAATTTTATGGGAGTCCTTTCCCATGTAAGCTTCATATGTCTTTTTAAAAAAATAAATAAAGGCAGGGGATGGCTACAGCCAAGAATTTCATTTGGAAGTACAACCACAAGCACAGAGAAACAAAGATAAGCAGCGGTGACAGGCAATTTTCTGGAGGACTAGACAGAGGAGCTACCTTCCCTCTTTATATTCTGATAAATGGGTGTTTTGTGACTGGCCATATCCACGGTGGCAGCCATGCTGGAAAAACGCCTTTGACAGGCTCTCAAATTTCCAAATTTGTCCACTAATCCAAAAAGCTTTCCTATTCCTTTCCTCAATGTTATCATTTGTTGCTCCGAGCTATATCAGAAGCATACAGGGCAGGGATACTAAGGTCCTCTTTTGTTCTTCTTGCTCCTGCCTCATTTACAATTTTAGGAAATCTCCAAAGTTCTGTATCAGAGATGATATAGAGCTGGTCATGTCTGACTCCTGGTGATTCTATGGGCCAGGTCTTGCCACATCTTCTGCTCTTGCACTGTTTCTTTGAGTTTTTCTATGCTTTGGCTGGTGTCAGCTTTGATAGTGTTCAGCCATTGTGCTCTTTGGAGGCCTGGTTTCCTTTTACTACCAACTCTTCCCACCATAATTGCTTTCTCCAGTGAATATCAGAGAAAAAGGGGAAAATTGGGTGGGGAAAGTTGTAAAGTATGATTGGTGCCTAATTTTACAAGCTCTTTTAAAGTCAGACATCTATACCAGGGGTGAAATGCTCCCGGTTCACTTTTACCTGTCTGTCGCCGGTGAGCCAATAGCGCAGGTAGCGCGGCGCTCCACCCACCCGCCGGGACACCGTCATTTTAGTTCTTTTACCCTCTGCGCATGCACAGAACTCTTTGTGCATGAGCAGAGGGTAAAAGAACTCAAATGGCGGTGTCCCGGCGGGTGGGCGGAGCACCGTGCTACCTGCGCGATCGGCTCACCGACGACAGACAGGTAAAAGCAAACCAGGAGCGTTTCACCCCTGAAATTCTATGCCTTTAATACTGTGCATGAATGGGGAGAATACAGGAATGGAGATCTCATCACAAGAAGCTTGGCCTTAAATTCTGGCATTTTAAAAAACTAATTTAGGTAGAATTACATATATAATTACCAGGAAATCTTTTTAAATATTGCAATGGCTTAGAAAGCCAAAATATCAAGGTAAGCTACCATTTACCTATAACAAGATTATGTTTTAATACCCACACACATTTTTAAAATATGTTCAAAAATGTTTCATTATAGGATCTTTTGATATATATATATATATATATATATATATATATATATATATATATATATATATATATATATATATATATATATATATATATATATATATATATATATATATATATATATATATATATATATATATTAGAACTTCTGTTGGTTATTCATTCATTCTTGTGAAGAGTTCAACATATTTGTCTTCTCTATTTGTTGTTCTCAGGTGTATGGGCATCAACCTAGAGTAAAGTGACCAGATTTTTTTTTTAAGCGGGACACTGACGGGGGGCAGGGCCGCCTGGACGCCGCAATTTGAGTTTTGCCCTCTGCGCATGCGCAGAACGCTGCGCATGCGCAGAGGGCAAAAGACGGCTAATGTCGGCATCCAGGTGGGGGGGGGAGGCGGGAGGCCTTTCCTCACCTCCCGCCTCCCCTTTGGGAGCCGGCAGTGGCTTGGGCTGGCTTGGGAAGGGGAGCAGCCCCCAGCGTCTCTTGGCTCTCCTCCTCCCTCCCCCCGCCCGCCCAGGGGTCCCGCGCTGCCTGCTGACCTCGCGCACGTCCTGCAGGCACTCGAGGACAGCCAGGTTGGGCCCAGCCGCAGGGGCAGCAGCAGCAGCAGCAGCAGCAGCAGGCCTCTCAGCTCGGGCCGGCCGTGGGCGGCGTTGGCGGCGGGCGGGCGTCCCGCGTTGACTCCTCTGGCGGCGGCTGGAAGCTGGCGGAAGAGCCGGACACCTTGGATGTGATTCCTTCGCTCGGGCCACCCCGCCCACCGTGACGCCGGCTGTTTTGAGAGGGCGGGGCTGCATCAGGCGCCTCTTCACCGCCCTCCAGTGCATACCCGGCGGCTTGTAGACCGCGAAGAGCCCTTGCAAAGCCGTGCCCGCCGAAAGTTTAACTCCTCCTCCCAATCGCGCATGCCGCCCTTTCAGGCCGATTTTTTGAAAGAATGCCCTAGTCGTGCATTCTTTCAAAAAAATCAGGACTTTTTAGAGGACGGGCGGGACGCGGGACAAATCATTAAAAAGCGGGTCTGTCCCGCCAAAATCGGGACGTCTGGTCACCTTAACCTAGAGGCATTTTGATTTGTGCAATGAAAATGCACAGTTCTCAGGTGAAATGTAGGCCTTGGTTTGCAACAGGGTGAAGAAAGATAAAATGAGATATACCAGTGCCGAATTATCCCATCTTACTGGGTAAGAGAATGCAACCTCAGGCCATAGATGGTTTAGAATCACAAATCTTGCAACATAGCTACACATCTAAGACAAGCATGACTAATAAGATGCTTATGTTACAAACTAAAACAATTAAACACAATAGTCACATTGGCCAATAAAAACATCTACAATTGGAAAAATATGTTGCAGATATAAGCGTATCTTGCCTAGCATTTTGGAATAAATAAGCAATGCTGTCCTCCAAATCCTGAGAACAGAAAATGACAGATGTATCTCTGATCTTTCATCTGTTATGGATTTTATTCATGGCTACCTGGCCCGACAGAGAGCAGAAGCTAATAATAATAAAAAAAAGCATGATGGTTTTTATATTAGCAAATGTGGAGATTAAATTTGGATGAGCAAGGAGAAAAGGCCAATGAAAGCCAAATGGCGTATTCCACTTAAACGCTGGCAGGAAAGGAGACATGCGATTTCAAATAAAACATGTGATTCCAGGTACTACAAAGCTGCCTGCCTTTTTTAAAAATATATTTTTTATCCCACCATTATTATTTTTATAAATAACTCAAGGCGCCAAATATACGAGGAACACTTGCACGGTAGAGCTGAGGAATTCGCGCAGTTTCTGACGGATAAAGTTGCTCAGATTCGATCGAACCTGGACTCTGGCTGGACAGAGTCCATTGAGTTGACAGGGGCAAGTCTTAGTCCAGCGTTGTGGGAGGAGTTTGAGCCAGCCACTCCTGATGATGTGGACAAGGCCGTGGGTGCGATGAGCTCTTCCACCTGTTTATTGGACCCGTGCCCCTCCTGGCTGGTTTCAGCCAGCAGAGAGGTGGCACGCGGCTGGATCCAGGCGGTGGTCAACGCTTCTTTTAGGGAGGGATCCATACAGCAGCCTTTAAAGGTTGCGGTGGTGAGATCCCTCCTTAAGAAGCCTTCCCTGGATCCGGCGGATTTCAAGAACTTTCGTCCGGTCTCCAACTTACCTTTTATAGGTAAGGTTGTTGAGAAGGTGGTAGCTTTTCAGCTTCTTCGGTTATTGGAGGAAACTGATCATCTAGATTCCTGTCAGTCGGGTTTCAGGCGCAGCTACAGTACAGAAACTGCCTTGGTCGCCCTGATGGATGATCTCTGGTGAGCCCGGGATGGGGGTTATTCTTCCATCCTGGTGCTTCTTGACCTCTCAGCAGCTTTCAATACCATCAACCATGGTATCCTTCTGCATCGTCTCGGCGAGTTGGGAGTGGGAGGCACCGTTTTACGGTGGTTCTCCTCTTACCTCGCCGATAGGATGCAGTCGGTGTTAACAGGAGGACAGAGGTCGTCTCCTAGGCCCCTGACTTGTGGGGTGCCTCAGGGTTTGGTCCTCTCGCCCATCCTGTTTAACATTTACATGAAACCGCTAGGGGAGATCATCTGTCGACATGGGATGAGTTTTCAACAGTACGCTGACGACACCCAGCTGTACATTTCCACCCCGTCTCAATTCAGGAAGGCGGTGGATGTAATGTGCCGATGCCTGGACGACGTCAGGATCTGGATGGGGAGGAACAGGCTCAAGCTTAACCCTGACAAGACTGAGTGGCTCTGGATATTGCCCCCTAAGGACTATGTCGACTGTCCCTCCTTGGTTTTTGGGGGAGAAAAACTAACTCCCTTGGAACGGGTTCGCAATTTGGGAGTTCTCCTAGATCCACAGCTAAAATTAGACCAACATCTAACAGCTGTGGCTAGGGGGGCTTTTGCACAGGTCCGCCTAGTGCACCAATTGCGACCATACTTGGAGAAGGAGGCTCTACTCACAGTCACTCATGCCCTTGTCACCTCTTGACTGGACTACTGTAATGCGCTCTACATGGGGCTACCCTTGAAGAGTATCCAGAGACTTCAACTGGTGCAAAGTGCGGCTGCGTGTGCTGTGGTGGGTGTCTCAAGATATACCCACATAACACCCATACTCCGCCAGCTGCACTGGTTGTCCATCGGTCTCTGGGTGCAATTCAAGGTGTTGATTATCATCTTTAAAGCCCTACATGGCTTAGGTCCAGGTTACCTCTGGGACCGCATCATACTTTCCTTCGACCGGTCAGGTCCGACAAAGTGGTTCTCCTCCAGGTCCCATCAACCAAACAATGCTGGCTGGCGGGGCCTAGGGGGAGGGCCTTCTCTGTGGGGGCCCCTGCTCTTTGGAACCAACTATCCCCAGGGATCCGAATTATCCCCACCTTGCTGGCCTTCCAAAAAGCCATCAAGACATGGCTTTTCCTGCAGGCGGGGTGATTGAGACAATTCTACATCTTAGGTCTTCCCCATGTATGTATGGTTTTTAAATGTTTTTTTTAATTCTTTTTAATACTGTTTTTAAATTTTATATTGTTTAGTTGTTCTCTAAATGTTGTACGCCGCCCTGAGTCCTCAGGGAGTAGGGCGGCATATAAGAACACTAAATAAATAAATAAAAATAAATAAATACCTAATACTCCTTCTTCCTCCTATTTTCCCCACAACAGCAGCAACCCTGTGAAGAAAATTGGGCTCAGAGGGAGTGACTGGCCCAAAGTCACCCAGCCAGCTTTCGTGCCTAAGTCAGGACTAGAGCTTACAGTCTCCTGTTTCTAGCCTGGTGTCTTACCCACTAGACCAGGGGTGTCAAACACAAGGCCCGCGGGCCGGATACCGACCGCGATGTGGTCGGATCCTGCCCGCAGGGCCGTCCTGGAAACATCACTTCGGCCCGGTCTACCCAATACAAAGAAGAAACATCGGGCCAGCATGGCTTCGGCCCGGTCTACCCAATGCGAAGAGGAAACATCGGGCCAGTGTGGCTTCGGCCTGGTTTCCCCAATACGAAGAAGAAACATTAGGCCAGCATGGCTTCGGCCCGGTCTACCCAATACGAAGAGCAAACATGCCAGCAATTTGGGGAGTGATGTCAAGCTGGCCACACCCACCCAGTTGGCCACACCCACCCAGTCAGCCATGCCCACCCCAAGATCAACCACAGCCCTGATGCGGCCCTCAATGAAATTGAGTTTGACACCCCTGCACTAGACCAAACTGGCTTTTGCAGATGTGCACTAAAAATACAAGATGCAAAGCAGTCCTTGAGTAGTTTCCAGGAATCTTAAATAAGCCTCTCATCAAAGTGTATGGAATTATATTGCTCTATGGTTCATTCTCTTCTCCAACCTGATTTTACCCCCATGATTTCTTAGGGTTCTAAGGGCCTATTTTTTTTTAAAAAAAAAAGGTTTGATAGACTCTAACCTGCTTTTGCTAATACAGAGTTTCCTCAGACTTTCTGCAGGACTGCCACTAGATCAACATTCAGAAAATGCAAGAACCATCCCTTACACCAACCCTGCCCTTTACCTTTTTCCCTTAAGAGTCTAGAGATCCACATTTTGGGAGAAGTAATGTAATGATTATACCTGCAGTTATACATGCCTTTCCATTTCATCCTTCCCTTAAAAAGGCATTTTTTAAAAACTGGATGTTGTACCAACATTTTAAGTTCAGATGAAATGTATATTCATCTAAAATTAACCTTTGAATTGTTGTCTGTCCTTCGTACTATAAAAACAACTCTGAGCATGAATTGCTACTCATGAATATTCTTCAGTAGAAATCTCTGAATAGTGAAGAGTTAAAGGCAAATGGGTTTTGCTCAATGCTGATGGTCTCTCTCCTGTACAAAGTTTCTGGGAATGAGTATAATCTCTATTCGTTTTTAGAAGCCAGATATTTTTTTTAAAAAAAATACAAGCCTCAATAGGATTTATACTGGTTCATCATAAAATGAAACACTTGAAAATGTTTTAAATATAAGGAAAGCACTCATCACCATCACCAGCTATTTGGAACAATCCAAATCTACAGCTGATTTGACCCACATCAATGGGCAGTTACATTTAATCAATGTTCAGGCAAACCAGGACAAGAGGGCCCTAAATGGCAGCTTGTTTTTTAGAAGCATTTTCATGGCAAGACCAGAAATCTAAGTATAGAGTTCTCGGTGGCTCATTTCTGTCATGGACAGGTGGATGGATGCTCTAGATCAGTGATGGCGAACCTTTTTTCCCTCAGGTGCCAAAATAGTGTGCGCACGTGTTATCTCACGCTCGTGCATGCCCACACCCATAATTCAAGGCCCCCCACTTGCCCCATCCCCCTGTGCATGTGTGTGTGACCCCCCCCACTCCCCCATTTCCAAAGTGACCAGATTTTTTTATTTTTAAGCGGGACGGGGGGGGCGCCTGGGCGCCGCCATTTGTTTTGCCCTCTGCGCATGCGCAGAATGCTGCGCATGCGCAGAGGGCAAAACAGCAAATGGCGGCGCCCAGGTGAGGTGGGGGGGAGGCGGGAGGGCGCTTGGATGCCTGGAGCTCGCGACAGGTAAGCTCCGGCTGCCTCCTTTCCCCGTCTCCCGCCTCCCATTCGTTGCTTGCCAGCCCGGCCGAAGGGGAGGCGGGAGGCGAGGAAAGGCCTCCCGAAAGGGAGGCGGGCTCCCGAAGGGCTGCCGGAGCCCGCCTCCCTTTCGGGAGGCCTTTCCTCGCCTCCCGCCTCCCCTTCGGCCGGGCTGGCAAGCAACGAACGGGAGGCGGGAGACGGGGAAAGGAGGCAGCCGGCAGCTTACCTGCTCCAAGCACCTCTTGGGAGGCCTTTCCTCGCCTCCCGCCTCCCCTTCGGCCGGGCTGGCAAGCAACGAATGGGAGGCGGGAGACGGGGAAAGGAGGCAGCCGGCAGCTTACCTGCTCCAAGCATCCAAGCGCCGCGGACTCCCGGTCGCCCGCCCGGCCCCAGGGCAACGGCGGCAGCGAGGCGACGGGGGAAGAAAGGGGAGGGGGACGAGGAAGGGCTGTTTGCGCCGCTCGTAAGCTCAAAGCGGCGACGGCTCCTCGTCCCTCACCCCTCCCAACAGCAGCGGCGCCTCCGAGGGCGGGGCTAGGGATGGGGCGGGGGAAGGAGAGGAGGAGCAGCCTCCCTTCCCCCTCCCCCCAGCTTCCAGCCACCGCCGGAGGAGTCAACAACGCGGGACGCCCGCCCGCCGCCAACGCCGCCCACGGCCGGCCCGAGCTGAGAGGCCTGCTGCCTTTCAGGCCGATTTTTTGAAAGAATGCCCTAGTCGTGCATTCTTTCAAAAAATCGGGACTTTTTAGAGGACGGGCGGGACGCGGGACAAATCATGAAAAAGCGGGTCTGTCCCGCCAAAATCGGGACGTCTGGTCACCTTACCTATTTCCCAACTTCCAGTGGGCCCAGTAGGCCCGCTTTTTGCCCTCCCTAGGCTCCAGAGGCTTTCTTGGAGCTTGGGGAGGGCAAAAACACTCCCCACCACCACCCCGGAGGCCCACCAGAGGCCAAAATCATCCTCCTAGAGCCTCCGCGCGAGCCAAAAATCAGCTGGCGTGGACGTACATGCGCGCTGGAGCTGAGCTAGGGCAATGGTTCGCATGCCGGCAGATATGGCTCCGCGTGCCACCTGTGGCACCCGTGCCATAGGTTCGCCATCACTGCTCTAGATAGATAGATAGATAGATAGATAGATAGATAGATAGATAGATAGATAGATAGATAGATAGATAGATAGATAGATAGATAGATAACAGACAGACAGACAGACAGACAGACAGACAGACAGACAGACAGACAATGAGAGAGAGAATCCACTTAACTTTTGTTACATAAAAGTAGCTGAAAAACAGCTTACCTTTGGGTAAGCCTTAAGCTGTGTACAAACATAACTTAAAGGATGAGAAAAAGCATTCCCCAAGAATTCACAAGAGAAGAGAAGAATAACTTCTGAAAAAGTACATGTTACAAGTATAATTTATAATGAGTTGCTAAATTATGCAAGGTAAGGGAGAAATCTAAAATACAGTTATTGCAATGTGTTCATATTGAGATCTTGAATCTTCATTAAGCAAAATAACCTATTTAATTCATGAACCTCCTACTGCATCAGCAAATACTACAACAGTGCAAGGATCACTGTGGTATGTATGTACTCAAAGCTGACCAAAGCAATTGCCACATATAGCAAGTTATTAAGAATGTTTTTGATTATACTGTAAATACTGTATCATAGAAAATAGCACTGCATGGATGGGCAATTGCCAAAATTCTTTTAACATGTACAGGGTGCTTTTTCTAAAAAAAAGTATGTTTGCATAAATTAACTTATCTGCTCTGTTGGACCAGCCAGGCTGGGAACAATAACTGAGGCGAGACAATGTTAGAAGCTAACACATAATGTTTATTACCAGCTAACAGAATAGCACTAACATAACTCTCTGAGGTAACACCATTGACAGCTCTCTTTTATAGTCGGTTGTCAAACAGAACAGCCAATCACATCTCTCCAATGTTCCCGCTCCTAGAGTGGCCTCTTGAGGAACACCGGAACACTGTACTCCTTTCCGCCAAGTTGGCGCACACGTAGTCCTGCAAATACGCAGGACAGCATCGGATCGTCGAGGCTCAGATCGTCGAGGCTCGACTGCCCTTGAGAGTGGTTGCTGGACAGGGTCGGTGAATACAGGGTCTGGCTCCAAAACTTCTGCTCCGCTCATAGGGGAGATCCTTCCGGACACCAACACAGGAGACGCAGGTGAGCCTTGCTGGGATGGTTCAGCGGTTTCTCCATTGCTTGGTGGTGACTGCTGGCTGAGGCCCGGCTCCCGTGAAGTAGGACTCGGAGCTGTTGGCAAGCTCTCATCCTGCTCAGGATAGTTTGCGGTTGACCACCTGGCCCTTAGCTGGTTGATGTGGCAGCGCCATGAGCGACCATCCTCTAACTCTACCCTGTACGAACAGGGTCTGGTTACACCCACTACTGGGCCTGGCAGCCACAGGGGATGGCCTATGTAGTTCCTAGCGTAAACCTTGCTTCCTATATTGTAAGAGCAGGAAAAAATGGACGAGTCTAGGGGCTTCTCGGGAGTGAACTGGGGGTGCAGTCTATCTAGGGTAGTTCTCAGACGTTTGCCTATGAGTAGTTCAGTGAGACTCTTAATAGTTGCAGAACATGGCGTCATGTGTTGGGTTAATAGTAACTCGTCCACCTTTGCCTGCCAATTTCCAGGGCCCAATTTAGCCAAAGTATCCATCATGCGCACCATGCGTTTGGCCATGCCATTACTGGCTGGGTGCCATGGTGAAACCAGGCTGTGCCTGATACCTAGGCTAGCTAGAAAAACTTCAAATGCTGTGGAGGTTAGCTATAGGCCCTTGTCCGAAATCAGTAAATCAGGTAACCTGTGGGTGGTGAATAGGCCAGTCAGGCTTCTGATAACAGCCTCAGAGGTGGTGGAAGATGTTAACCACACCTCCAACCATTTGGAGTACGCATTGACCACCACGAAGAACATTTGTCCCCTTACAGGGCCCGTGAAATCGATGTGGTTGTGCGACCACGGGGCTGCAGGGGTTTTGCATTCTCGGGCCAGGGCTTTTGGTGGGGCTGCTCGAGTGACCTGACAAGGGGTACAGGTACACATCCACTCCTCAATGGCCTTGTCTATCTCTGGCCACCACACATAACTTCAGGCAAGCGCTTTCATGCACACAATGCCAGGGTGACCCCTATGTAAGGTCTTCATTACAGGCTGGCGCAGCGAGGGGGGAATGACTACCCTATACCCCCATAACAAACAACCTCGCAGCCTGACAGCTCGAACTGGCAGTCCCTAAACGGTTTGAACTCAGGAGTTAACTTGTCCGTCAGCCACCCCCTTAGAACCCAATTTATGACCCGGGAAATTATCTGATCCCGTGTGGCTGCTCTAGCTATGTCGAGGGCAGTAACCGGAAGGTTGAGGTCTTCGATGCAAAGGATGGAGGTCGCCAGCAAGGGTCCTCCAGGGTGGCAGGCAGAGGACAATGGCTCAAGTTGTCAGCATGAGCCATGTGCTTACCCGGGCAATGGGTCAAGGAGTAGTCATAGTTGGCGAGGAACACAGTCCATTGAGTCATGCGCGGAGACAGCACCTGAGGAGTTTGACGATCACTGGCCAATAGTCCTAGAAGGGGCTTGTGGTCGGTCACCAACTCGAAGTGCCAGCCGTAGATTGATAAAGAAACCGCCTGATTGATAAAGAAGCGACCGCAGCCAGTGCTTCTTTATCAATCTGGCTGTAGAGGCATTCAGCTAGAGTCCTAGAAAAAAATGCAATGGGCGCCTCAGAGCCATTGGGCAACCTATGGCTCAGAACTGCACCCACTCAATAAGGGGAGGCATCGCACGCCAGGATTAGTGGCAGATTTTCACAGTACTGAGTAAGGACGGCATTTGAGCAAGTGTTTGACAGCCACAAAGGCAGCCAACTCTTGCTTGTCCCAGAACCATGGGGTGCTGGTGTGTAGGAGGCAGTGTAGTGGCTCACCGACTGATGCTTTGTGCGGGAGGAAGACAGCATAGAAATTTAAAAGACCTAGGAAGGCCTGCAGTTCCACTTTGTTGGTAGGCACTGGCGCATCCTGGATAGCTTTAGTCTTGGAGGTGGTAGGATGGATGCCGGATGAATCAACAAGGAAATCTAGGAATTCAACCTGCGGTACCGCGATGTAGCATTTTTCCTTTTTGACCTGGAGACCAACTTATTGGAACTTTGAGAGGACAGCTCTTATGCGGGCGAGCAATTCAGGATAGCTCGATGTGGAAATCAGTACATCATCAAAGTATAGAACAGTCCCTGGGATTCCATGTAAGAGATGTTCCATCAAATTCTGGAACAGCCCAGGGGCAATACTGATTCCAAATTGAAGCCTGCAGCAATGGAAAGCCCCATGGTGGGTGATGATGGTCTGGGCTTCTGCAGATGCTTCATCCACAGGCAATTGTGGTATGCCTGGGACAAGTCCAGTTTTGTGAAAATAGAGTCTCTTCCCAAAGAATGGAGAAGGTGCTGGACAACTGGCACTGGGTACGTGTTTGCAGACAGGGCGCGATTGACTGTGCACTTGTAATCAGCGCACAAATAAATGGTGCCATCCGGCTTGACAGGTGTGACAATGGGTGTCTCCCATTTAGAATGATCCACTGGTTCCAAAACGCCTTGGGAGATCAGCCTGTCCAGTTCAGTGTCCACTTTAGGTTTCAAGGCAAGGGGTACACAACGAGGCTTGAGGCGGATCAGTGCCACTTGAGGATCCAAATTGAATGAGCAGAAGTGCCAGTATATGTGCCCAGTTTGCCATCAAACATGGAGGGGAACTCCCTAGCGAGTGTCTCGCAGTCTGAGTCATCTTTAATCAAGTTGATGCCTCCAATGGTTAGCCCCAAGGAGGCGAACCAATCAAGTCCCAGGAGGCTCGTGACAGGCTTCTCCACTATCACAAAGGGCAAACGGCTGTTGAAATCTTTATACTGGATGCTGAAATGACCCTAACCCACTATAGGGATAGGAGTTCCTTGATAGTCCTTTAGCGCCAAAGGGCAGGGTTTCAGATGTCACTTGGCCATCTTTGGGAGCAGTCTCTTAAGAGTGCTCCAAGACACGATGGAAACAGCAGATCCCATGTCCACTTCCATGGGGCAGGACCGTTTTCCAATACGAACAATGACACGGATTTTTTCACTTGGCAAGCGATGAGTCTGACGAACAGTCGTTCCCTGAGGCAGTTTGGTTTGATAGATAGCATAGCAATGATCTCTCAGTTTAAAGGGTCCCGTAGGATGCCTTTTCGCAGAGGGGATGCCTGACGTCTGCCTGGACTGCCACTGAGGGGGTTTTCCCGCTCTATAGACCTTAGCGATGTGGCTGCGCCAGCTGCAACAGCGGCAAATGGCATCTATAAAGTTTCATGCAGCCCTCAGGTGATTACCCCCGCAACCCATGCAAGGGGTTTGCAGGGCCATCCGACCCTTGACCCAGCTCTTATTATGCGCCTCATTAAGGCAACAAATCTCATCTTTGGGGCTTAGTTCGCTCTCAGACACTTCTTGCATAGGGTCAACAGCATTAGATCTTGAGGTTGGAGGGCTGTGGACCACATCCATTTCAGCTAAGGACTGGGAAGACATTTCAGCTGCTCGATCCTCATCCAAAGCAACTTGGAAAGTGAGGCCATGCATTGCGAGCAGGGGGTGTTTGAGACGACTGTCTCTCACTCCGAAAACTAAGCAATCTAAAAGATAGTCCTCAAGATTAAAAAATTCGCAATAGAGAGCCGCTTTCCTCAGAGCTTCCAGTACTGGTTGATGGTTTTGCCTTCTTCCTGGTTCCTGTAGTAAAATGCATAATGCCGAGCACATCTCAAAGGCAGCAGAGTGTAGTGGTCTTTTAACTTTGCCAACATTGCCTCCCATGATACTGTATGGATCGATTGAGGGGCAAAAAGTGCCCATGCCATTTCAAACATCTCAGTTCTGCAAAATCCCCCAAAATAGGCACATTTCCTGTCACCTGAGAGCTCTGCGAAGGCATTTGCAATGAGAAAACATTTGAACCTCACTCCCATGTCTCAGCGGATGGATTGCAGGGCGCGAATGTGTGTTTAGTCGGCATTCCTGTCAGCAAGGAATGGACGATAGTGACTTCAGCGAGCAATGTCTCATCGCTAGTGACTGTGTTTAGTTAGTGACTTACTCGAATCGCCTCAGTTCTGTGATCCCACCTTTGTCGCCAGTGCTCTGTTGGACGAGCCAGGCTGGGAACAATAACAGAGGCAAGACAACATTAGAAGCTAACACATAACGTTTATTACCAGCTAACAGAATATCGCTAACATAACTCTCTGAGGTAATGCCATTGACATCTCTTTTATAGTTGGCTGTCAAACGGAACAGCCAATCACATCTCTCTAATGTTCCCGCTCCTAGAGCAGCCTCTTGAGGAACACCGGAACACTGCATTATCCATGTACCCCATTTCTTGCCTCAAATCATCATCCCACACAGACTTACCTCAGTAAAGATGTTTCCACTGCAACCTCCACCATGTCAATGTGTAAGTTTTTCTTTCTAGAAATGATAGCAGCATAGCATTCTAAGCACTAAACTCATTTCAGAGACTCCAGCTGAGCAGTAATGCATATATTAAAACACTATTGTAGATGAATATAATGAGAGAAAAATCCTTCAACATTCTAAGAATTAAATTCCCCCCTCCATTTTTACTGAAAAATTCTTTACATAACTCACACATTTCAGTTCACTGATTCTACACAAGTCTAATTGCACAAATTAATCATTAGAAAACTTGTGTGTGTGTGTATGTAGGTACGTGCATGTTTACATAGCAACTGATGCACAATAAGAATTATAAAATGGAGGAGCTGCTCAATTTACTCTGATAAAAGTGTTTGGTAAGATGTTACAAACCCCAAACCACTTCTATCCATGCCATTTCTTCTCTTTCATTTTGCCCCTCTTCTCTCAGATTAAATTTTAAATTGATTT
Source organism: Diadophis punctatus similis (assembly GCA_023053685.1). Taxonomy (NCBI): domain Eukaryota; kingdom Metazoa; phylum Chordata; class Lepidosauria; order Squamata; family Dipsadidae; genus Diadophis; species Diadophis punctatus. Next base: position 137,098,144 of record JALIGW010000002.1, on the reverse strand, counting down.
GCTGATACCAGACCATTCATGGCTTTCAATATGTCATCACAGGTAATGAACCATGCCACAGATACATTTATAAAGCTCGATTAGCTTCCTCCATCAGGAAAAGAATGGGTTGCTTCTTGATTCATTTTGAAAACTTCCTCTGAAGTTGTAAAATTCAAAAGAAGGGTAAAACATAAGGCTGTCTCCCAAAATGTCTTTTAGTAAAAAAAAAAAAAAAGTTGTGGGTTTCTTGGTGCTCTGTGAGCCTGGCTGTTTTCTGAAAGACCGTCAAGAGCCCATCAGTTGGATCCCGAGCTACATATGTTCTCTTCTAAAGAGTTACTGGCTGAACTAAAGGCCAGTATGGACAGTAAAGAATCATGATGCAGCAAAGCGAAATTAAGGTTACAAGGGAATTAGAAACCCTTAACTCCTGTGGAAGCTGATGTAATGATAAAGTTTCTGCTCAAACTTCACAGACATTTAGCAATTTGGGTCATACATTGCACAAACACAACATTGTTTTAGGCTTAACACATTGTGTGAATCCAATAAATGCAGTTTGTAAACCATGGATTAGCAACTTCATATGAACCCAGCCAACTGTGGTTTAGTCAATAAATCACAGTAAAACCATGGCTTGGAGAAATATGTTAGTTTAATTAATTTCATAGTATTAGTATGGTACATTTTTCAGTTGTGATATTTGAGGTGCTAATGTACTCTTCCCCAGATTACATTAATATTACTCTCCAGTTGTTTTGGACTTCAACTCTGGGTTGCATACCAGTTGTCCAGAATCCAGTGATGTGGGTAAAGCTAAATCGTGGAATGTTTTCTGGGATTCTTTGAGCTTATTGTAGTTGAGGAAATTGATAGCTTCTTTGTAGCACTATTGTATATAATCATGGATAAGCTGAACATTTAGGTGCTCCTCCCCAAAAAATAAGGTTTTGCTTTTTTGTGAATGGACTTATATTATGAGTATATTATATAGTTCTTCTACCTTGGTCCATCTGAGTAGTTAGATAGATGTGTGAATTGCTGGATCAGGAAAGTTGTCCATGTCTCTCTGAGGGAGAAGTAATGCTACCTACTTATGTAAGGTGATTGACCCTACCTCTTGAAAAAAAATCTTAGTTAAATCCAACCAGTTCTTGATAACGTCTACCCTGTCTCCAGCCTGCTCCTTTTAGAGAAGGATGTTGAAAAAATAGTGGTGGTTCAACTTTAGAAACATACTGTATTAATTGTATCCATGCCAGTCAGAATTTGGACCTAGTCTTTGAATGGAAACAGCATAGGTTGCTCTGGTTTGACACGTCTGTTAGCACCTGGTTTTCTCCTCCTTTATCCAAAGTTGAGATAATATGGATAAAGTAACAGGCCTTCTCTATGGTGGCCCCACCCTTTGGAATTCCAAACCCTCATAGATTCATAAAGCTCACTCTCTCATGGCATTTAGAAGATTATTGAAGACAATTTATTTCACTGAGACTTCAACCTTATAGTTCAGTATTAGTACGGTTCCTCTTAGGGGAAGGATGATTTACTGTTATAGGTTATAATGTAAACTGTTATAGGTTGTAACTCACCCAGACTCTTTTGATTTGGATGGACTACAAAGCAGTGTTAAATATAAAGTTGCAGACCAAAAGATACATCCACCCTGTCTGGACACGCATTTGGAAGATGCCTGTATAATAGAACTTCAGCACAAAGTATAAAACCTTTGCCTCACACTTGTTGATCCATCCACAGCCAGTCTCTTGATAGGTGAGATCCAGATGACTGGTTAATGTTATCCCCATTTTCAAACCTGGAGAAATAAGGAGCCGATGAATTCAGATCAGTCAGTCTGAAATTAATATCTGGGAAGATTCCAATGCCACAAAGCAAGATTCTTGTTACTAGAAATCAGCACAGGTTTGTCAAAAACTTGTCAGACTAGTCTTATTTCATGTTTATTTATTTATTTATTTATTTATTTATTTATTTATTTATTTATTTATTTATTTATTTATTTATTTATTTATTATTTATTTGGCATTCTTATATGCCGCCCAACTCCCGAAGAACTCAGGGCGGCGTACAACAGAGAAAGATACAGAATTACCAATTCATAAATATTATTAAAAACAATATAAAAGTTTTAAAAAGTCAATATTAAAATAACCCAACAGGCATACAACAACCATACATATCTGGGGGTGAGCTCGAGTGGATTAGGCTCTACCCCCAGCCTGCAAGAAGAGCCATGTCTTAACGGCTTTCCGGAAGGCCAGCAGAGTGGGGATAATTCGGGTCTCTGGGGGAAGTTGGTTCCAGAGCACGGGGCCGGCCACAGAGAAGGCTCTCCCCCTGGGGCTCGCCAGCCAGCAGTGTTTGGCCAACGGGACCTGGAGGAGGCCGACTCTGTGGGCTCTAACCGGTCGAAGGGAAGTGTGAGGCAGAATGCGGTCCCGGAGATAACCTGGTCCTAAGCCATGAAGGGCTTTAAAGATGGTGATCAACACCTTGAATTGGACCCGGAGACTGATGGGCAACCAGTGCAGCTGGTGGAGTATAGGTTTCACGTGGGTGTACCTAGGCACACCCACCACAGCACGCGCAGCCGCATTTTGCACCAACTGAAGTCTCCGGATACTCTTCAAGGGTAGCCCCATGTAGAGAGTTATCTGATGTTTTCCATCAGATAACTTATTCCATAAATTTTGGGAATTCTGCAGTCATAATATATCATGACTTCAACAAAAAAACCTCTTAGATTCAATAAATGTAATTATGTTTTCATCCTATTTAACAAAGATAAATGCAAATGTTACTTAGGAAAAAAAATCAAATGCATAGGCATAAGGTGAGAAATCAAATGCACAGGAATAAGGTGGGAGATAGCTGGCTGCTAACAGCATGCGTGAGAAGAATCTTAGATCTTACTTGATCACAAGCTGAACATGAGTCAGCAGCATGAGATAGCTGCTAAAAAGACAAATGCAATTTTAGGCGACATTATTAGAAGCAGAGTTTCCAAATGATGAAAAATAGACTAGATAGGATGATTTTTTTAAAAAAGAATGTGAAGGGAAAGAGATCGGGGATTTAAGCTGCTTCCAAGAATTTTGTCCAACACAATATTAATCTCTCTAACTAAGAAAGAAACCACCCATGGGCATGCACAAAGTAATGTTCCTTCAAATTCATTACATCTTCAGCATAGAAAAGATTAACTAGTTAAGGTTTCAAGAGATAAGTGCAATGTTAAATTATATTCCAAAAATGTTTGAATCTGTCTATGCATGAGGATCTTTGGGTGTATCAAGTCTGGGCAAAAAAAAGAAGTGATTTTGATATCCTTGAAAAGATGTGGGTCTAATGGATTTTAAGGTTTGGTTTAATGATATATGACAATTCTTAGTCTTCTGCCTATTCATTACCTATGGTCTAGGTTTAATTCAACAAACAGCATATTGATTAATTGCTTATATGACATCAAATTGTTTTCAACTCCTAGTGACAACTTAGATTCCCACCCCCCTATGATGATCTGTCCCTAACTTGGTCTTTCAGCTTTCTAACAGTGCACTCATTGCCAGTGGGAGTCCATTCACCTTGCTTCTAGTCATATTCTTCCCCTCTTTCCTTCCACCTTTCCCAGCATTTGAGTCTCTTCCAGAGAGCTAGATCTGTGCATAATGTGTCTGAAGTGGGATAATTTGAGCTTGATCATTTGTGCCTCCAGGGAGAACTCTGGGGATGGTTTGTTTGATGATTCATTGATTTGTTTCCTTGGCTGTCCACAGTATTCTCAGGAGTCTTCTCCCATGCCAACATTCATAAGGGTCAATACTCCCCTCTCCTGCTTCTTCAAAGTCCAATTTTCACTTCCATAGAGTGTTACAGGGAATACCCTATACAGGTAGTTCTTGTTAACAGTGGTGATTGGGACCAGAATTTCTGTCATCAAGTGATGCAGTCATAAAGTGAATGTATTGCTTAGCAATGTCAATCCTGGCAGTCCTTGTTGCCATTGTTAAGTGTGGATTGTGGGTAATTAAGCATGCATCTCACATCTAGTCTAGTTAGAGTCGGGCTAGTAGAGAAAAGAAAGACTAGGGGTGATATGATAGCAGTATTCCAGTATTTGAGAGGCTGCCATAAAGAGGAGGAGGTCAATTTTGTTTTCCAAAGCACCAGAGTCCAGGACAAGAAACAATGGATGGAAACTAATCACGGAGGGAAGCCACCTAGAATTAAGGAGAAACTTCCTAACAGTGAGGACAATTAACCAGTGGAACGGCTTGCCTTCAGAAGTTGTGGGTGCTCCATCACTGGAGGTTTTTAAGAAGAGACTGGACAGCCACTTGTCTGAAATGGTATAGGGTCTCTTGCTTGAGCAAGGGGTTGGATTAGAAGACCTCCAAGGTGCCCTTCAGCTCTATTCTGATTACATGATTACATGCCTGCTGGCTTCCAACAACCAAAATAAGTGGGAAGCTGACAGGAAGTTGCAAGTCCTAGTCAGCTTGCAAGTAAGCCGGCAGACAGATAAGTGGTTGCTGCCAAGTGAGGGGAGGGTGGACGGAGGTGTGGAAAGAGCTGATGTTTGTGGGGTGAGTGCCTGCACCTGGGATGGCTGCTGCTGGATGGCGGGGGCATATGAGGGCGCCTGAGGGGCTGGTATGGCACAAGTGTGTTGGGGTGGGTGTGGGTGAGGCAGGGTGCAGAAGGGCACACGAGAGGCTAGTGTGGCACAATGCAAGTGCAACAGAGCTTGGAACAGCTGATGCTGGGTGAGGCAGGGCACACAAAGATGCACAAGGGGCCAGTGTGGCATCAGTGCATGGGGTGAGGGTGGGGCTGCTGCAGAAGGCTTATCAGAGCCACTTGTAACCTTCCCTGTGAGCTTCTCCATTGACTTTGCTTGTGGGAAACAGGCAGGAAAGATTGCAAATGACATTCATGTGACTCTGGGATGCTGCAACTACCATAAATGTGAACTGGTTGCCCGGTGCCCAGATCATGATTATGTGACCACAGGGGTGCTGGGATGATCGAATTTCGATCAAAAAATCAGAAGTGCCACTTTCAGCAAAAGCATCGTAAAATGCAGCCACATGATCACAGGATCTTGTAAATGCAGCCATGTTGCCGAGTGTCCTAAATCCAGTCATGTAACAACAGAGGGCCCAACTGTCAAAATTTCGAATCCAGGTATAAGGCTCCTTTTTCAGCTCGGTTGTAATTTCAAACAGTTGCTAAGCAACCAGTCATAAGTCGAGGACTATCTATATGGATTAGCACTGTGTCTTCCCTTTTGCCTGTAAGAGAATTTTAGGAATAGAAGGAGACAGAAGCACTAGTATAGTGTATGACAACTTTATGGAGGAAATAAAAGATAATTGAATAATAGAGGTGGTCTAGGGCTCCCTGACTGGAAACTTTACTACAAAGCAGCATCCTTGGCGTGGATAAAAGAATGGATAAACTTAACTAACAAAAGAATACTAACACTAGAGGGCCACGACCTACAAATGGGATGGCATGCTTACATATGGAGAGATGGAACTAAGCCACAACTTAGCTTCAACCAACACCTAATTAGAAAATCTTTGTTAAAAACATGGTATGAAATCAAAAAGAAGAACTACATGAAAATCCCCAAATGGCTTTCAATTATAGAAGCCATGACCTACCCCAACCTAATTGATATAACCAAAGCAGCAAAATATAGCGATATATTAGATCTGACAGGGAAATTAAAAAGTAGAGAACAATTGGCGGAACAAAATATAAATATTGATTGGTTGACTTACTTACAATTAAAAACTCGACACAAAAAAGATACTGAGGGTATGGGTATAGAAATGGAAATGCAAAAACTGGATAAAATTTTGATTGGCCCGGACGAAAAAATAATATCAAAACTATATAAATATCTGCTGGAATTCGATAAAATGGAGGAAATTGTCAAGGAACCCATGATAGCATGGGCAAAAAACGTAGGCCACAACATACACTTAGCTGACTGGGAGAAAACATGGAATATAAACTGCAAAATAACTAAGTCAACAGCATATAAAGAGAATTATTATAAAATGTTTTATAGATGGCATTTAGCTCCATCAAGATTGGCCAAAATATACCCAAAAATGAATTCGGCTTGCTGGAAATGTAAAAAAGACGTAGGTACCTTCTTTCATGCGTGGTGGTTGTGTCCCGAAGCAAAGGGCTACTGGAAAAAAGTGCATGCCTGGTTACAAGAAATTACTGAGAGAACAATGGAATTTACCCCAGAATTTTTCCTTCTGGGGATAATGGAAAAACAACATCCAAAAAATATACAATATTTAATACTACATATTACAACTGCGGCAAGAATAACATATGCACAATATTGGAAAGACAATCAAATCCCACCAGAAAATATACTAATGGACAAAATATATAGATGTGCTGAAATGGACATGCTGACTATTCAACTCAAAGGACAATGCGACTCAGAATACTACAAAACATGGACTAGATGGTACAACTGGACTAAAAAAAGAGGAAAGACTGTGTGACAACGTGAGAAGAAAACAAAGACAGAAAAGATTGTAAATTTATGATTTAATGTGCATAATTGAGATATAACAAATGTTGTAAAAACGGGTGTAGATCTGTATCAAAATATTCAGATGTTTAATGAAGAAAAATAATAAAAAAAAATTAAAAAAAAAAGATAATTGAATTTACTAGATTCACTGAAGGGGAAATTGTATAATATTTTGTATGAAATTTAACATCTGAAAGCAAAAATGTTCCTTGTTTCATCTGCATTTTTTACTCTGTCTCAACATTAGTAAATAGATTTCACATGTAGTTCTGCAACCTAAAGTAGCCATATTGGCTGAAACCGACTTCAAATTGTCCCGGCACAAATCCTCCTGGTGCATTTTCACCCAACACATGGCCAATATGTAGCGAAGTTCAGTTTATAGGGAAGATAATTGTGGTGTCTCATCCACCCCTGCTAACTACCATTACATGTTACAGAAAACATGCTGTACATCATCAAAAGCATCCATCAGAACTGAGCCCTTGTGTACCCTACTTGACTCTTGCCCAGTCTCCAAGTTGCTGAGGGTGTGTGTGTGTGTGTGTGTGTGTGTGTGTGTGTGTGTGTGTGTGTGTGTGTGTCAAAAGGATTGTCCTATTTTGTCTTAACAATCAGCAAGGAACAAAGGAGAGGATGGGAGTGAATGAACTGCCCAACATTCATAGAGGAACAAATACCCCTTGGCACTAGTTAAGCCCTGCACCAGGTGGATCATTCAGTGGTACAGAACATATTGAAAATATTCTAGAGTTCCAAGTCTATGATGCAATCCCTAGCATCTACAGGTATTTTTCTGCCAGAAGCCTGCCACTCCATGACAATATTTCTCAGCCAAATGAACCAGTGATATGATTCAGTTTAAAGCAGCTTTTCTTTCTCCCAACACAAACGAAAATAAAATACACTGATCATCCAAACTGCTATTTTAAAATTAAAGAAGATCTTTAGGTACTATAGAAGTTCCATAACAGGAAACAAGTAATGCATGGAATCGCTACAAAGAAGAATTAAAACCTTCAGGGCTGCAGATAGGATGCCTTGAAAAGTGTCACATGGGAGATTCATTGCCTGTAAGACCTGTGATGAGAATAAAGGCCGCATTTGCAAAACTCTTTGCGAGACACCTATTTTGTAGACCACACGGGCAAACCAATATCATTTCCTGGAATATAGCTCCTGAAGTCAAGGAGGATTTTTTTTACAAGCTAAGACATAAAATTATACCGAAGGCCACTAGTCATATAATTGGGTCTCATAGAGATGCATTGCTTGATAAAGAGAATACTGTTTCATGCATATCTACTTTCGCTGTCCCCTTAGCAACATAAATTATTCAGGGAAATTTCCCAGAGAAACCAGATAAATCTATTTATTTTTAAACTGCCTTTCTCTCTAAGAAATATCCTGAAATAGTACATTTATTATTTTTTATAAACTGTCTGACCCATCTAATCCTAAATGAAAATAATTACTACTATTTGAACAATGTCTCCATTACACATCTCTTGCATGTTACTTTTGTGTGTTACTTCCATACTGATCTTTGCCTCCTGTATCTACTGTTTTCCCTTTCTTTTCAGCTTCTGGCTTGTAATTGGCCTTGGTCCTTTGGCTTCATGACATACTTTGTAATTTATGAAAGTATTAATTAACTACAGGTATTCCTCACTTAATGACCACCCTGTTTAGCAACCATTCAAAGTTACAACAGCGCTGTCAACCCTCCCAGGTGTACCAGACCCAACACCAGACTAGATGAACTACCGTATTTTTGGGAGTATAAGAATCACCTTTTTCCTCCCTAAAAGAGGCTGAAAATTTGGGTGAGTCTTATACTCCGAATGTAGCTTTTCCGAAGCCTTTTTTCCCAGCCCTAAGGAGGTGCTAATGATCTACCCCGCTTCCGACTCCATCTTGCAGGCTTGTTTTCATTCCTACTCATCTGAAAAAGGTTTTTTCAGCCCTAACGAGGTGCTAATGATCTTACCGGCTTGCAGCATTTTTTTTATTCCTACTCCCTCGAAGTAGTTTTTTACCAGCCCAAAGTCTTTGCAGGCTTGTTTTCATTCCTACTCCCTCTGAAAAAGGTTTTTTCAGCCCTAACCAGGGGATAAAATAATGTGCTGAAGCTGAACAGACTTAGCCAGATGAATACCTGGTAGGTAGATTTTTTCCCCTATTTTCTTCCCCCAAAACTAAGGTGCGTCTTATACTCTGGTGCATCTTATACTCCGAAAAATACGGTAACTCTACTTTATTGTAAGGCAACATTAACAAAATCTTTCACATCTGAAAGAACAAACTTCCTGTCACCACTTGTAATTGCCTAATCAATTAGGGCAAGTCACACATTACATTACAAATGCTGAAAAAGTAATTGGTTCTCACACATACAACCATTGCAGCATCCTGGAGCACCGGGGAACTGCCAAAGGACTGGAAAAGAGCTGATGTAGTTCCCATCTTCAAAAAAGGAAAGAAAAATAGATCCAGGAAACTACAGACCTATCAGCCTGACCTCAATACCAGGGAAGATTCTGGAAAAGATAATCAAGTAACGAATCAGCGAACACCTAGAAACAAACAAAGTAATAACCAAAAGCCAACATGGGTTTGTCATAAACAAATCATGCCAGACTAATCTTTTTGCATTCTTTGACAGTGACAAAATTAGTGGATCAGAGGAATGCTGTCGATATAATTTACTTGGACTTCAGTAAGGCATTTGATAAAGTAGACCATAACCTACTACTAGATAAAGTAGAAAAATGTGGGTTAGACAGCAACACCACCAGATGGATTTGAAACTGGTTGACCAACTGCACTCAATGTGTAGTGCTCAATGGAACTGCATCTATATGGAGCGAAGTATGCAGTGGAGTACCCCGAGGCTCTGTTTTAGGCCCAGTACTCTTCAACATCTTCATCAATGACTTGGACTAGGGGATAGATGGGGAACTCATCAAATCTGCAGATGATACCAAACTGGCAGGAATAGCCAACACTCCAGAAGATAGGCTCAAGATACAGAAGGATCTTGACAGACTTGAACATTGGGCGCTATCTAACAAAATGAAATTCAATGGTGAAAAAAGTAAGGTTCTACATTTATGCAAGAAAAACAAAATGCACAGGTACACTATATGTGGTACCTTGCTCAACAGTAGTAACTGTGAGAGGGACCTTGGAGTCCTAGTGGACAACCATTTAAATATGAGCCAGCAGTGTGCAGTAGCTGCCAAAAAAGCCAACACAGTTCTAGGCTGCATAAACAGAGGGATAGAATCAAGATCACGTGAAGTGTTAATACCACTTTATAATGCCTTGGTAAGGTCACACTTGGAATACTGCATTCAGTTTTGGTCACCACAATGTAAAAAGGATGTTGAGATTCTAGAAAGAGTGCAGAGAAGAGCAACAAAGATGATTAGGGGACTGGAAGCTAAAACATATGAAGAACGGTTGCAGGAACAGGGTATGTCTAGTTTAATGAAAAGAAGGACCAGGGGAGACATGATAGCAGTGTTCCAATATCTCAGGGATTGCCACAAAGAAGAGGGAGTCAAACTATTCTCCAAAGCACCTGAGGGTAGAACAAGAAGCAATGGGTGGAAACTAATCAAGGAGAGAAGCAATTTACAACTAAGGAGAAATTTCCTGACAGTTAGAACAATTAATCAGTGGAACAATTTGCCTCCAGAAGTTGTGAATGCTCCAACACTGGAAGTTTTTAAGAAGATGTTGGATAACCATTTGTCTGAAGTGGTGTAGGGTTTCCTGCCTGACGGATAGGAATTTTCCTATCAAAGAGGTGATATAGGATCTTGCTTCTTCTAAGTCATTCTTACTTAGAAAATAAAACCGAGATTCAATTCTAATTAACAAAATATTTATTTTAGTACAAAAGTAACAAAAGAATATAAACCTTAAATAAGCTACATTTTCTCAGCTAAGAAATCATGTCTGCCTCAGGCGAGGCTCACAGGAGAAGAAGAAAGGAGGAGACTCCTGGAATGCACACATGCGTAGTAAAACATATCACATGTCTGCTTGATTAGAAAATACAATAAACCTAGAAATAGTAGAGATGCTCAACTGGCAATATCCACATCGTGACACTGCCTAAGCAGGGGGTTGGACTAGAAGACCTCCAAGGTCCCTTCCAACTCTGTTATTCTATTCTATTCCTTGTGATCACATGATTGAGATTCAGGCACTTCACAACTAGTGGGCATTTACAACAGTTCCATGTTCCATGGTCACATGATCACCATTTGCGAACCTTACTGCTGGCTTCCAACAGACAGAGTCAAAAGACAAGCCAGTTGAAATTGCAAGTCACAGTCAGATGGTATCTTACTTAATGACCATATCACTTAGTAACAGAGTTGCTGATCCCAATTGTGGCCATTAAGTGAGGACTATCTGTAACTGATTCTATCAACTTCATCCATCATTCTGCAAAGACTTTAAATGTTATTATGAGTTGGGTGATATGATAGTACGATAATCTTGATGAAGGAATGCAAGCATCATTGAATTAAAGTAAGAAACAACTCAATTCTGTAAAAGGAGGAGGTGAGAGAAAGGAACTCAAAATAACTTTACCTTGATTCTGTTTGGTATAAGAGGGGGTAGATTCTGGAAGGCTTTAAGATTCTATTATTATACCTTATTCAGGGGTGTCAAACTGGCAGCCCACAGGCCGGGTGTGTCACACGTAGGCCATGCCCATCCCAACTCCACGAAGGGGGAAAACATCACGATACGTCACATGACGGCAACGTGACGCCTTGAGTTTGACACCCGTGCCCTATATCATTCCTGAAATCCTTGCTCTGTTCCCTGATATGAACTACCTTGAAGGGCTGACATGTGCTAAGTGTAGGTGGCATTGTTTTAATAATTGTGTAATCCTTAACTCTTTGATTTTACATTATCAGTGATCTTCTATGTTAGTCTCTCCCAGTCTAACTGCAGCTTCATCATCGTTCACAGCCATCTTGCCCACTCATGCTGGCTATAAGTATTGGGACTTGTAAATCAGTGTATCTGGAAGGTGCCAGGCTGAGGAAAATTGCTGTAGACAATTGACTGTGAATGTTTGTGTGTCAAGGGAAACAATGGTCATTATTACCATTCTCAGTACATTGTTTTTATTGCAGTGCAGGAATATGTATTGTGATTGATTAACCAATCATGAAGCAATTAATGGTCTAATAAAATATCTGCATTGACTGCCAGCCTTATTTCCCATCCAGGACATTTTTGGAAACAAAATTAATGTTCTATTCATGCGGTTTTATCTGTACTACAGCAGAAGTGGGCAGAACCCACTTTTCATAAGAACGTCCGTGTTCCAAGTATTTGGGTGCAAAATAGCAGCTCAGACAGGCAGGCATAGAAGAACAAAGTATCTCCGTTTGAGGCTGGATCTTGGAATTCATTTCCAGCACCAGAGCCAAAGATCAGGCATCTATCCTTTTGCCAAAACTTCTATTTGGATATCGTCCATATTTTTCTTTCTTCAGCGAGTAATTAGGAAGAGGAAAAGGTATGTTTTACTGTCATTATCGTTCAGCTATTATTACTCAGAACCTTTTATTGATCTGCCATAAACCATTCACGGAACTCCTGGAGGATCCTAATTTATTTTCTACCCTGTAATTTACTTTCTTTCAGGGCTTCCTAACTCTGCCCGTACCATCATAGTCACCTTCCTTGCAGTAAAAAAAAAGACACCAAGGGAAAATTATACAAAAATGGATAGGTTGTTAATAGATGGTAGAAACGCTTCATGCTGGAAGCCTGTCTAAGTAGGACCCTATTGCCTCAACATTTCAGTTTGTTATTCCTTTCTCCATATCATCTAAAATTGTTATAAGATGCAATGTTATCATTGTTAATTTTATTATTGCAAAATGTCTTGTTTTTCCTTCAACTGGGTTAAGAACTGTCCTGGATTTCCCATCCTTCCTTTTGGTCTTATAAGGATTTTGCCCAAGGTCAGAGCAATGGTCAAGTAGCAGATACTGTATCATGAGAGAAATCTAATATTTTGAGTCCTAGTTTGATATGTAACTATTGCATCAATACTAGTTAGCATTCAATTAGCATGTTTAGAAGCTTCAAGGATTTTCTGGATATATTATCTTACTAGTTCTTAGTAAAAGATCTTCTGGATGTCTGAGTATCAAATCCATGTATGGATTCATTGAAGAAGAGAATGTTGAAGGGAGACTTCATGCATCATAGCTTAGTTGTTGTTGTTGTTAGCTGCAAAGTCGTGTCCGACCCATTGTGACCCCATGGACAACATTCCTCCAGGCCTTCCTGTTCTCTACCATCCTCTGGAGTCCATTTAAGCTCACGCCTACTGCTTCAGTGACTCCATCCAGCCACCTCATTCTCTGTTGTCCCCTTCTTCTTTTGCCTTCAATCTTTCCCAGCATTAGGTTCTTCTCCAGTGAGTCCTTCCTTCTCATTAGGTGGCCACAGTATTTGAGTTTCATCTTCAGGATCTGGCCTTCTAAAGAGCAGTCAGAGTTGATCTCCTCTAGGACTGACCCATTTGATCGCCTTGCAGTCCAGGGGACTCGCAGGAGTCTTCTCCAGCACCACAGTTCAAAGGCCTCAATTCTTTGCCGCTCAGCCTTTCTTATGGTCCATAGCTTAGCGCCGTATGCTAACACCTTCCATTGCTTTGATTAAATAAATATATACTGTTTTCAAATAGAGTAATTGCAAGCTGCATAACTGCAAAACTGTGAATCTGGTCATTTTAAAAACCAGATTTATATCATTTTCTATACTGCGTCTCATATTTTTAGTATGGAAATTTACCAATTGGGTCTACCTAAGGGTAATGAATGTATTGACATTTTTCAGAAAAACTTGGATTTCCCATATTTATGACCACTTAGGGAATGACTTTTTCTGAAAGTATATACTGCATGCCTTACACAATATCATATCTTTGAGTTGCCCACATAATAAGCAAGCGTGGAGGAGTACAAAATTTAAAATTACTGCTACTTATAGCACTCCAACTTCATTCTTGTAACTATTTGCAGAGAAGCCATATTCCTTCTACAAACTGTGAAGTAATTATTCTTAAATTTTGCACCTTCCTCTCCTCATTCTGTCATTACCTAAGTTTGCTGAAGTTTGGCTTGTTGTCAAGCTTAAATAACATCAAGGATAATTTAACAGTGTTAGAAAGGCTACAGATTTCTCACCTCTAGCCTATATAATCCTTTGACAACAGGGGTCTGATGGTTTTGAACAGATTCTTTTCTTGTCCTTCTCACAATTGCCCAGCACAAGTTCAACATCTGATTCAATAATGCCCAGACATTGTTCTGCTGTTTCTCTTTCAGGCAAAATTTCAAAGCCAAGTGTTAAGAGCAGGGTTTAAAGTTAACCTTTAAGTGTATAACCTGCCCCTGGAGTCATTTTGGACTTGGAGGTCTCTAAATCTATATTATGGCTGAATGGGACAGGCAGATGTTGCTTTTGATGGTATTAAAGGTATTGCCACAGAACGTAAGCTGTTCCCCCCCCTCCCCCAATTGCAAAAGCTGCTTTTGGCAATTGATTGCTAGAGAATTTGTCTATGCTGATGGTGTTTAAGTGATGCTACAATCATTTTGGAATTGTACTCAATTTGCTTTCTTTTGCCTTGGTCATTCTACTTCTGTTTGCTGTTCTTTGTATTTTGCGATTTTCTCCAGTTCTTTCTCTTCTCTTCTGCTGTCTCCAGATGTCCACTATCCAGACTGTTTTTGCCTTTCTTTTCAACAATTGTTAAATTTGGGTTGCTGTGTGGCAGGAGCTTGTCTGTTTCAATTGTAAAGTCCCAGAGCATGTTGGCTTCTTCATTTTCGATTACTTTGTCTATTCTGTAGTCCCACTAGTTCTTGCTTGCTGGCAACTGGTATTACTTGCAGATATTCCTATTGTTGCTACTTTGTCGTGCCATTGTTTGTAATCAGTCTGTATGATCTTCTTGTGGCAGCTAACTAAGTCATCCGTGGTTCTTTAGCTTCTTTGCAGAGGCAATATTTGCTGTTTGTTGCTATCTTCTCAATGGCTTTATATGCATTTGATACGAAGGTATCGTGCAGCCAGAATTAGTCCCTCTGCCTCTTTCTTCAGCTATCCTGCTCTTAGCCATTGTAATTTCTTGTTGTTATCTATTTTGCTTGCTAAGTTTTTTGTAAAGTGGCCATGTAATACTTTGCCTAGCCATGTTTCTTTTCTATTTTTTTTATAAAAAGTTTTTTTTCATTTTTATTTTAAAACAAACACACATACAAACAAACAATGCATTTTTTCTGAATAGAGTATTGGCCGAGTCAAAACACTTGTACAGCTTATAACATCTCCAAACACAATTTATATCTTTCAATTTCTGCCATAATTTTCTTTCTCTGTATTTTTTTCATTTTACTTTCCTCCTACTTCTTTTCTAATATATAAACAATATTACCATTTACCCTAACCCCAAATATTTCTTATTCCCTTTTTTCAAATTTAAATCCTATCACATGCAATATTTTCTTTAAATTTATTTTTCAAATCTCCTTCAATCATCCAAATTAATTATAATAATATAATACCATCCAATTTTGCTCTTCAGCATTTTTTCCATTTATCTTCAAAAACAATAAGTTTCTTTATATTTGCTTTTCACATCTCCTTCTTCAACTATCAAACATCATTTTATAAACAATAATCAATATATTACATTCACAAATATTAATACCATCTAATTTTCTCTTCAAACCTCATTTTATAAACCATAATCAACATATTACACTCACAAATATTAATCCATATATATATCACTTATGACTATAGATATTACTTTGGCTAAATTCATTTGTTACAATCCTAAATACTAAATTCAAACAATTTTAAGTATATAGCACTTTTCCTTTCCATTTCATTCATCATCACAAATATTAATCCCTATATACCTAACTTATGACTATAGATATTACTTTGGTTAAATTTATTTATTACAATCCTAAATACTAACATTCAAACAATTTTAAGTATATAGCACTTTTCCTTTCCACCTTTCCATTTCATTCATCATCACAAATATTAATTCATATATACCTAACTTAGATATTACTTTGGCTAAATTCATTTATTACAATCCTAAATACTAAAATTCAAACAATTTTAAGTATATAGGGTTGTCTCTTGTTGTTATTTCCATAGGACCATTTTACTCCTTAAGTTTTCACTATTTCCCCCCTGTTGATAGTAAGAATGGTATATTTGTCCGGTCCAAACTCCACTGCAATATCTTGGCTGTATATACAGATATTGCTGAGCAATTATTCTATTTTAGGTGGTGTTTTTCCATACAGCTTCAGATCATCCATGTAGACGAGATGGGATAGTCTAGCAGATGTTTTTGATGTTTGATATCCATGGCCTGACTTGTTCTGTATTACTGACAGAAGAATCAATGCAACGATAAAAAGTAGTGGTGACAATAACTCTCCTTGAAAGATTCCTCTCTTGATGTTAACCTCTCCCTCTCCCAGTATCACTATTGCCCAGCAACTGTGTTTTCCATTATGCCATTGATCTTTGCACAAAACTTCTGATGTTTCTATTGACTCTGTTATACTGTATCTAGGCACTTGATTATCTAGTCACATGGCAAGGAGTTGAAACTCTTCTTGTAATCAATCCATGGCACATTCAAGTAGGTCTTCCTTCTCTTGCAATTTTAGCTTCTTAGCCTTTTTTTAAAGTTTTTTTTAAATCCTGTCTTTATTATTTTTATAAATAACTTAAGGCAGTGAATTTATCTAACACTCCTTCCTTCTCCTATTTTTCCCACAACAACACTGCTGTTAAATGAATTGGGATGAGAGAGAGAGAGAGAGAGACTGGCCCAAAGACACCCAGCCAGCTTTCATGCCTAAGGCAGAATTCACCGTTTCCTGGTTTCTAGCCTAGTGTCTTAACCAATAGACACCACCAAAATAAGTGAGTTTTAGTTTGGTAATCTTAGATTCCAGTGACACTACTATTGACTCCTCCTGGTTTGCCACTACAGTCTGAGCTACTTCTGTCAAGGCTTTGATTTCTTTGTCCTGGCTAGACCTTTGAGATCCTTCCAATTCTGCTTCATGAATACCATTCTCTCCTCTGTTATTTATAATTCTGGATGCTGTTCTTTTCAGAACTGGTGCATTCTTTTCAGATATCCTCATTTCATTGAACTTGATTTCTAATACAAATCATTATTTATTTCTTTTCAATCTATTTATAGTTGCAATGGGCAAGCAACTTTTCTTCCAGTAGTCCTGCAGCTATTGGCCCTGGTTGTTCAGCCAACAGTCCTGAGTCCTGTAGCCCATTTGTCATCAGATGTCAAAGTATTCCAACACCTGGTTCAGTGCTTTTTGACTTGGGCAATGACTGGTACAGTATGGGTTTCTGTAAATTATGTCTCACTATATTGCCTCTGGGAGGAACACTGTTCATCTGGCTTTTCTGATGAGACCTGTTGAACCTCTGGCATAGCTCTCATTTTCTTCAGAGCACGCAAGCCCCACAACTACATCAAGGTAGTACCTCACTGGTGGTGGTGGTGGTGGTGGTATGATGATATGATGATGATGATGATGATGATGATGATGATGATGATGATGATGATGATGATGATGATGATTGGTCACACAGCCAGCCAGGTTGGTCACACAGCCAACAGGATTTAGCATTTTATCTACCTATCCAGTCCTCCCCAAGGAATCAGAAATAGATAGACATTGCTTTTGATGATATTAAGCTTTTGATGTAAGCTGTTCCAAGAAAAGCTCCCTTTTGCAGTTAACTGGTGATTTTGTAAATGCTGATGGTGTTCAAGTGGTGCTCAGATGTTTTAGAATTGCACCCAAGGCACCTATTACTATTGGTACTATCTTTGTTTTCTTTTGCCACAGTCATTCTATTTCTATTTGCAGATCTTTGTATTTTGAGATTTTCTCCAGGTCTCTCTCTTCTATTCTGCTGTCTCCAGGTACTGCATCACCCATTATCCATACTTTTTGACAGTCAAATACCTTCTTGCACTCAGTCTAAGCTACATTCAAATTGATCTCCCTTCTCTTTCAGTTTTCCAAAATCATCTTGTCCGTTAGGAGCTAATCTTTTGTTCCTCTGCTGTTTGGGCTTGTTTTCAACTAAATGCTGTTGAACTGCATCAGCTAACACACCAGTTAGCAATTCGAAAGTTGATAGTAAGCAGATAATTGGCCTCTAGTTGCCTAGTGCTGCCCATTTTGTTAGAGCTTTCGTTATCGGGTAAGTTTTTCAGATGTTAACCAATCTTCAATTTCACCTCCTTACACTATATTGTTAAACTGCTTGGCAATGAGTGGTTATAGACTAGTCAGATGTTTCAACCAAAAACCTTACAGTTTACTTTCACCTGGTGCTGACCAATTCTTGATCCTCCTTGCCCCTTTCTTCACCATTTCCATTCTTATTACAAGTTCTTTCATTTCAGCTTCTTTTTCATTCTTATCTATTTCCTTTATCCAAGTTGCATTCTTATTATATTTCTGATTTTTCCTATAGTTATACCCAGAACTACACTATTTCTTATTTATTAATTGTTAACTGGTTCAGTGCAGTTCAGTCTCTCTATTGATGGATTGGTAGAAACATTTTTGATTCGACTGAAATTGGAGATTCTGCTTATAACGTGCAGTTCAAACTCCATATATGCTGATCTTCTTAGCTATAGTAGTTATTTGCTGATTTGTTATTTCCAGTACTTCCCTAATCTTCCTTGTTTCTTGATAATATTTTTTTATCAAGTATTCTTTGGTCTTCTTGTTCTTTAACTTTTCATTCATCTGTTCTAGTTTGCTTGCATCTGATTTTAGCATGCTGATTTTATTTTCTAATCTGATTTTCCATTTTGGCTTTTTTCCCAGTTTGTTGATTTTGCATCCAAGGTACATTTATTGAATAGCCCAAAGGCCTTTTCAAAAAAAGAAAAACAGAACAAACAGGTACAGAAACAACCGTACAAAAATATATATGGTATATGACATCAAAATTCAACGATATTAAAATTCAATAACTAAATTCAAGTTATAACTGCAGTCATGCTGTACATTAGTACGTTTGTTTCTTGCAATGAGCTAATATGTACTTATATTTGGTATTATAGTACTGGCACCTTTTAATACTTGTGCTAGTTTCTTTGTTACAATTTATAGCACAAGCAAACTTATTCTGTTATTTTTGTGCTGTTATAGAATCTTAGTTATTTTATATTTTAATTCCTCTTGCTTTTTTGTTAGAGGGCTTTGTTCTTTCTTTGGAGAAGCCAGAAAAGAGGGTGCCTAGTTTAGGAATGAAAACAATTCAATACCTATAGTGCAGGGGTGTCAAACTCATGGTTCGTGGGCTGAATGCATCACGTGATGGCCACGCCCATGCCTGGTTTAGCAAAGGGGGGAAAGTCATGATACATCATGTGACACTGCTGTGATGCAAGTTTGACATCCCTGCTATAGTGGCTTCCTCTACTATATACTTCCCCTGGTTTTTCTCCATGCACTGGGCTATGTCTGGAAAGGCTTCAATATTATTATTTCACTATCTGCTTATTGGTCAGCAAAACATGGATATTCATACAGACAGGTGGTGGTGCAGAAACTAAATATTTAACAACATTCCACCTGAAGGGTCACATTCCATAAATAGGACAGCTGCCTTTGTGAGATTTGGAAACTGTAATCTCTGTGCTGAGCAAGAACTGTTATAAATTAATCTGACTTTCCTATAAATACAAATAACAATAAAGGCTGCTTCAAGATAGGCTCATGTCAGGGAATTACACAGCCAGTGTCCAAATGAAGTCAGAGACACTGACATGAACATATAATTTTATATAAATAAATATATTTTACATTTATATTTACAGCAAACAAGGTAGTCAGGCACATCACTACATCATGAGGTAAATCATCAGGTAAATTACAGAACAGCACACAAAACAAAAAGGTGGGGAAAATGGAAACTCCCCCTTTACACCCAGCAACCAATCATAATGTAGATTGCCTCATGCAGGAGCCTGCACTCTCCAACCAATCAACTACCACTGTGTGTTCTGGCCCATGATCCACTTGATTGTTCCAGCTTTTAAATTAAATGTCTTAACAGCTCAATTCTTGGTAACTCTGTGGATAACTTACCTTTTCTTGGCAATGATTTAGACATGGTTTTTCACTTCCTGGTTTAGTCTAAAGACCAGGGATTCCCTGAGAGTTCCACATAGTACTAACCAAACCCAAAGATGTCTAATTTCTGAGCCCAGACAGGACCAGAGTCTGCTATCTGCTGACACACACAAAGAGAGGCCTTTAAAAGCAATTTTGGCATGAGGAAAAGGCTATGCTATGATATGACCAACATCATGGAAACTGAAAGAGCAATGAAAAAAAGAAAGCCAATGGTATCAGCAATGTAAAACAACTTATTAGAAAATTGGAGCTGCCATCTGATGGAAAGGGGTCTATTGGATGTTTTATCAGCAGCACAAAACCTGGAAAAATAGTTCTGTACAACATCATGTTCCTACTCACCTTGGAATAGATGTAAATCCATTCCCACAAGGGAGTACAGCAGGTGTCTGTCTGTTTGCCAGGTTCTCAACATGCTGAGAAGGTAGTGGAAAGAAATGTGTGTGCAGTCTTCTGTAGGCATGTTCTCTGCCACTGATTTAACAGCAATACAAATACAATTCATGCCTATATGTTATCACAACAAAGCCAAAAGCATTCAAAAAATGCTGTAGAGCTGGGTTAACAGTTAAAGCAATATCAATATACAATTCACTGAGAGAGAAAAACTTTGTATTTGCTACAATAAACCTGCTGTGAAATTCTGTACAGATCTCTAATTCACTTAACTAATGGCAAGAACCTGCAAAAAAAATTAAGACAATTCTCAATAAATTAAAAATCTATGACCATGAAATGGAGGTTGAAATTGATTATGTACCATCAAGGCGATGTCGATTCTTACTGACCAGTAGATAGATTTTGTTCATGACAACCTTTCCTTAACCTATATTTCAGATCTTCCAATGGTGTGCCCATTGTCATTGTAACTGAGTCCATCCACCTGGTCATCCTCTTCTTCTCTAAACAGGTAGGTCTTAGCATAATATGTCCAAAGTATAACAATTTGAGATTGAGTGAGAATTCTGGGTTGATTGTTCAGTGATCCATTGTTTTCTTTTCTTGGTTTCTCCAGCCCACCTTTAAAAATTGTCAATATTCTTCCTCTTATGCTACATCAAAGTCCAACTTTCACTTCCATGGATTGTCACAGGGAATTCCATTGCTCCCATTATTCTGATCTTTGTCAGTATAGACCCGTGATGGCGAACCTATGGCACGCATGCCACAGGTAGCACGCGGAGCCATATCTGCCGGGACGCAAGCCATTGCGCTAGCTCAGCTCCAGTGCGCATGTGCATGCCGGCCAGCTGAGGGCCTTGGGGGGGGGCAGGGGAGGCTGTTTTCACCCTCCTCAGACTCCAGGGAAGCCTCTGGAGCCTGGTGAGGGTGAAAACCGGGCCTACCGGGCTCACCAGAAGTTGGGAAACAGGGGAGCGGGGGGTCGTGCACGTACATGCAGGGGCAGGGCAGCATGGTGGGGGGGTGTCGCACGCATACGCAGGGGATGGGGCATGGAGGGGCATTGAATTATGGGTGTGGGCACACGCGCGATAGCACTCACGCTTCGGCTTTTGGCACCGGAGGGAAAAAAGGTTTGCCATCACTGGTATAGACATATCACGGCATTTGAATATCTTTCCCAAGGAGAGTGAAATTAGGAGGATTAAAATACAATCACCACTCTAAAGAAGGGATACACAACTGGTGGGATTTTAGATGCCATCTAATAAGAACAGTCAGTTGATGTAATCAAAAATTGCATGGTGCAGAGGAAATAGAGTGCTCCAAAATTATAAGGTAAATAAAGGTACAAAATGAGAAAAATGATTTTAAAAAAACCTCAACCCGTTAACATTGGAGTGGAAATTTAATTAGGCTCAAAGATCAGATAGTTGGAGGAGGAATACAACGAAAGAAACTGTGTAGATTGGGAGGAGGTAGAAAATTATTTCAGAGATTATAGAAAAGTCCAGGTTTAAATATGGAAAAGCAGAAAAGGAACAGAGAGGAAGGAAATGTATTTTGAAATCAGCAGAGCTGAGAGTCTTTCTGCTGACAGAAACACTACTAGTGGAAGTAGAGGTGAAAGAAAGGAAAGCACTAGACTTTTCTCCCTGCTGCTCTTTGCCATTCTGGAATTCCAGTCCCTATAGCCAAGAAGGGAAAAGGCAACCAATGGAGTGCAAAGGAGTCAAGAAATTAATTGTTATTCTTGCCAATATGGGTAGAGAGAGACTGGCAAGTTTCACCACAAGGAAATTCCTAGGCGATAGGTTGAAGGAGCTTTAAAATTAGGCGGGCTGGGTGGAAAAGCAGACAGGATTCTGATGAAGCAAACTGGAAGAGATCTAGACTAGAAAGAAGAATTAAGGAAAAAAGAGAGTAGGGAGAACAGCTATGTGAGATTTTACAGAAACAGCTGTTTACCATGAATACGTTTGCAGGGAAGAGGGGGGGGGAAATGCTCAGTTAAAGTACAGTAGAGGAACTGCATCTTTAAGGAGCCTGCTCAATTTATTATATGAGAGAGAGAGAGAGAGAGAGAGAGAGAGAGAGAGACAGAGACAGAGACAGAGACAGAGACAGAGACAGAGACAGAGACAGAGACAGAGACAGAGACAGAGACAGAGACAGAGACAGAGACAGAGACACTTAGGAAAAAAATACCACAAAGTAAAACCCTGTGAAAACCGGCCCCTTTAATTCAATAGTGTTGTTTAAGGTTCCCATTGTACCTGTGCCTATGGGGATTCTCAGTCATCCAGGTCATGGTTGTCCCAAAGGTATTTTTTTCAAGAGGCAACTGGACTTTCTGGTTTTTCTTGGAAGACGTTTCGGTTCTCATCCAAGAAGCTTCTTCAGCTCTGACTGGATGGTGGGGAATGGAAGGTGTACCTGTGCTACACTGTTCAGAGAACAGAGAAAATGAGAGAGAGAGAGAGAGAGAGAGAGAGAGAGAGAGAGAGAGAGAGAGAGAGAGAGAGAGAGAGAGAGAGAGAGAGAGAGAGAGAGAGAGAGAGAGAGAGAGAGAGAGAGAGAGAGAGAGAGAGAGAGAGAGAGCACTTAGACTTATATACCGCTTCATAGTGCTTTACAGCCCTCTCTAAGCGGTTTACAGAGTTCAGCATATTGCCCCCAACAATCTGGGTCCTCATTTTACCGACCTCAGAAGGATGGAAGGCTGAGTCAACCTGGAGCTGGTGAGATTTGAACAGCTGAACTGCTGAACTAGCAGTCAGCTGAAGTAGGTTGCAGTGCTGCTTTTAACCACTGCGCCACCTCGGAAAGGTGGCGCAGAACAGAAAAGGCTAAGTGGAATAACAAAGAAGAAGAAACTCCAAAAAGAGAGAAAGAGGGAAGGGTATGAAGGCATAAAGAAGTAGCTTCCAATATTTTTCACAGCAGTTATAGGTACAATTATATTTTAACCTCTTTCGCTAAAGCAGCGGTTCCCAACCTGGGGGTCGGGACCCCTTTGGGGGTCGAACAACCATTTCCCAGGGGTCGCCCCGGCATCCTCAGCTCCCCCCCCCACTGCCACAAGCCTGGCCGTATCGTGCCACACAACCCGTGCCCCCACCACGCTCCACCCCGCTGCCGCCATTAGGGTTATTTTACCGTCTGCGCATGCACAGCACTCTTTGCGCATGCGCAGAGGGTAAAAGAACTCAAATGGCGGCGGCGGGGTGGGTCACGGTGGGGGCGCGGGGGCGGGGCGTGGGTCGCGACATTAGGAAGGTTGGGAACCACTGCGCTAAAGGAACATCATGACTCTCTTCTTTCTCTAATCTATCCTGTCTAATCATCAAAACCATAAATCACAAGTTCATTTTTTTCATCTTTGTGCAAAAAGTCCAGAAGGGGTTTCCAGTCACCAATTATAGATACTGGCTTTTCTCTAATCAAAGAACTCAATTTTTCCATCTCAGCAGGTTCTGCCAATTTCACCATCATTCCTCCAGCAGCGGGCTTGATTAGAATAAATTCTATTGGAACTGCGGAGATCTCTGGGGAATCGACTTTTAAATTCAGGACCAACTTCTATGTTACAATAGGGATTACCCAGAGGTTCTTCAGCAATCCAAGCATACATAAGATATGTAGCCAACAGTCAAAGATGTTGGTTTAGATCTAGAGCAGGGGTGTTAAACTGGCAGCCGGCGGACCAGATGCGTCACACCCAGGCCATGCCTACCCCAGCTCCGTGAAGGAAAAAAAATGTCACAAAACATCACATGACGGCAACATGATACCACAAGTTTGACACCCGTGATCTAGAGTGATATGCAGAGTCCTATAGGTGATTCTGACATAAATCTAGAAAACTGTGTCAAGCTACTAATCCTTTATTAATCAGAAGCTGTATATTATTTCTAATGGAAAAATGATAAGGCAACACTTCAATATCTCAAAATCGAAAAGCATCATATTTTGAAAGCATATGTTTCATATTGAGCAGTAAACAGATACCATAAACAATATTCAAATGATGCAAAGATCCCTAAACAGAGGCCTCCAGATGTTCCTTAACTACAGTTCCCAGCAGCCCTAGACAAGGTAACCAGGGGCGGATTCCACTTACCTTCGTCACCGGTTCGCATCGCGACGTTTTGCGTGCACACGCGTCGCCTCGTGCTATTTCACTTCCGTGCATGCTCAGAAGCAGGAATTAGCCCGAAACACAGCTGAGGAGCTCATCAGCTGTGCTTCGGGCAAAGAAATAAAGGTCAGCATTCACCCGTGGGCGGGTGGGAGGCCCTTTTTCAAGCTGCGGAAGGGGAAAAATTCGCACAAAATACGAAAAAAAGATGGCGGTGCGCACAGAAGGGCACCGACAGTGACGTCACCAGTGGCTCGCTACCGGTTTGGGTGATCCGGTACAAACCGGGAGGAACCCACCCCTGAAGGTAGCCAATGATGAAAGTTGCTAAGTATCCATGATCATGTGATCAAAATTCAGATGCTCAGCAACTGACTCATATTTATGACGGTTGCAGTGTTCCAGGATCATATGATTGCCTTTTCTAGACCTTCTGATAAGTAAAGTCAATGGGGAAGCCAGACTCACTTAACAACCTTGTTACTAATTAATAACTGCAGTGATTTACTTAACAACTGTGGCAAGAAAGGTTGCAGAA
This sequence comes from Diadophis punctatus similis, assembly GCA_023053685.1. Classification (NCBI taxonomy): domain Eukaryota; kingdom Metazoa; phylum Chordata; class Lepidosauria; order Squamata; family Dipsadidae; genus Diadophis; species Diadophis punctatus. The sequence continues at coordinate 137,073,197 of JALIGW010000002.1, read as the reverse complement.
TGGGGCAAAATTCACTTGACAAATGTCTTGTTTAGCAACAGAAATTTTGGGCTCAATTGAGGTTGTAAATCGAGGACTGCCTGTAATCTTTTCAAAGTAGTTTTGTGGTTAGACTAAAACTTTAATTAATTAGGAGGAAGAGTATATTGGGTGGGAAAACAGTTCTGAGGAGTCCAGATGGCAAGAAACATAGTCCAATGCTATATTTCCAAGATGCACTTAAACATGATTAACTTACTTAATGCAGTTTGCTTGGTTTGCATGGCATGCTGAACTATCCGCTAACCAGATGGGTTGTGGGTTAAAAAGTGTCTGCCCAGTTAGTTGTACAACATGAAAATATAGCTCAAATCTTTAAGATTGTTTCTCCATCAGGCTCCAGGGGGAAATATTTGCCTACTGCTAGGTTTTTATGCGTGATATAGGTACAGCTCATATGAGAACCTTTGCATATTGTCACCTACAGCCTAACCATGAAATGAGCTTTTATTGCACTAAACAGAAGCCTGACATTTACTCACTCCACTATACTGGGGGAGGGGAGTAGACTAGGAGAAGGAGTATTTAAGAAATATTTTACACTTATGTTACAGTAGCACTTTATGTAATTAACAGCCAAGGTTTAATTAAACATTGATTAGCCAGTAATTTGTCTAATAATTAGTCACCTGGAGGAGATGCAACATAAATATACACGGAGGCTGCCAAAGGATGGGAGGAAATGGGGGAAATGATAAAGGAGCAGATTAGTTGCAGGTCTCAGGTTCTGTTCCCTTAGGGCTAAATGCTTTATGTTATTCAGATGTATTATAAATGGTACTTCCAGCCTGATTTCTTCTAATCAGCAAAAAAAAAAAAAATATCTGCTTGTGTTTCTTGTGTGAGAAATTAAACTAAAATTGAATTTATCTCCCTGTTCTATCAGATTTTGCCTTGAAAATGCAATTAAACAGTTTTTGCCTCACTTAGTGAAAAATTGGCTCATTCTGTTTAATGAAGTTTGCTATGGAGTTAAGGTACACCTCCCCAAATATAATACAGAAAGGTTGGCTCTATTAGATCTATCTGGCCCAGACGACTAAAGGATCTTCATTGGGTTATGCAGGCAGCTTGGAGTTTATTTGATTGACAATAGAAAAGCCTTTGGTTGTATTGATTGTATTGATTGGTTGTATCAAGATTGACTCAGCCTTCCATCCTTCCGAGGTAGGTAAAATGAGGACCCAGATTGTTGGGGGCAATGTAAATATACATTGCTTACTGATGTAAACCGCTTAGAGAGTGCTTGCACTGTGAGGCGGTATATAAATCTCACAAAATAAATAATAAAATAAATAAATGATTACCTCAAGCTGTGAAAAATGCTCAAAAAAATGAGAATCCCAGAAGATCCCATTGTTCCCATAAGAAATGTATGTATACAGTTCAAGAAGTCACAATATGGACAGAACATGGTGAAACAGATTGGCTCCAAGTTTGCAGTGGAATGAGACAAAGTTATATGCTCTCACCTTATTTATTCAACTTACATGCTGAATATATATTAAAGCTGGATTGGAATATGATCGTGGTTTTAAACCTAGGCAAGGAAAAGTCAAAACCTCCTCAATGCTAATGACACAATCCTGACAGCTAAATATCCAAAGGAACTGCAAGCTCTAGTAATGAAAGTCAAGGAGGGTAGTGAAAACATGGGACTAAATTTAAGTATCTGCTCTTCTCCAACCTAGCAGGAAGAGTTTATGGAGGTCTGAAAGCCACATTTGTGGTTAAGAGTATGAGAGAGTGCATATAAGGGGCATGTATCAATATGCATGTGAATGAGTATGTTTGTGTATGTACATACATTTGTCTGTGGGATAACTATCAGTTATTTGAATAACAGGTGCACTGCTATTTTTTGGACTACCTTAATCCCAGGATGCCACTTCCTAAACTTAAGTGGTATCTTGAGAGCAACATTTCAGGAAAGTAGTAGAGTCAAGACAAACCCTAAATTAAATTAGTACAGCTAAGACACGACCTCTGATGTGTTTTTAATCTCTTTCTTCTTTCATCATGTTAAATTTACAATTCAGTAGAATATTTTGAAAAATTTGAGTCAGTTGCTACCAGGTGATTGGGTGGGGGCGCTACTGGGGCATCTGCAAGGGGGTCAAAAAGTCAAGGTGGTGACTGCAACTGCTTGATTGAAACTCTGCCTCTTTTTTAACATTCTTTACATGCATGAAATAAGGTAGGGTTTCATGTAGTTGTAGTCACTGTCTTGACCTCACCTCCAGGTGAGATGCAGTCTTCACATCTTCTGGTGTACATCTGTGGTGGAATGTAGTCTGGATTCCCAGGAGGGGAAAGAAGCAGCAGAGCTTGAAAAGTTTGGTTGACAGAAAGGTGGTTAAAATGGCTCCTCCCTAACTTTTATCAAGATATCTGTAGTTAGGCAAATCATTACTTTAGTCTGGCAAGATTCTGTATATAGGTGAACAATATAGAAAATTATTCTAATGTAACTCCATGTGTTGTTCTTGGTTCTTGGGGCATGACAGCATCCCAGTGTACAAATGGAACAACAATGGATAACCATAAACTGCCGAGAGGCATTTTTCAGATTGAGATAGGCAACATATAAATTTAATAAATAAACTCTCCGTTTCAAGCCCTGCTGTCTTTTTCTGTAACCTCTGTAACTCTGTCCAACTATGCTACTGAATTTCACTGTTTCAGTTACTATGACTGACACATAAAAACAATAGTGCATGCTCTTAAGTAGATTTAATGGCTTCTTAAAGAAAGAAACCCCAAAATAAAACAGGTAATGCCTTCTCCATGTGTGCAAATGCAGATCTACAAATTTTGCACCATTGCCCAGTTCACTGCAATCTTCATCTTCCCTCTGAAATAAATTGTATAGGTCCCTAGGCACCAAAAGATTGCCCACACTTAATCTAGAATCATCACTTTAGCAAGAACTCTCATCTTGCAGTTGTAATTGGCCTACCTAAAGTATTTTTCCCCTGCTGTTCTCCATCAGTTCCAGATAAAACCTTTTGAGTCTACCTGCAGCTAACTCTCAGTTCTCATCATTTGCTTGAAGGCAGATCAGAAATTGCCTTTTGATTTAGATCTGGTAATCAGTGACCATTATATGTGGGCTATTTACAATGTACATTGAATTGGCAGCAATGACAGGCTGTAAAGCAGGATTCACGAAGTGGTTTGACATTCACACCTTCAGTTCAGGTTTTGTGGTCTATCAGATCACAAAGCAAGCAAACAAGAAGGGCTTGCTCAGTAATTGTCTCTTGTATGCTTGAATAGCCTGTTGGGCTTAATATGAATTCAGCAGCAGTAGCATCTTCTCCGAATGCACTTTAGCCAAGCCTCCATTTTTAACCCTGATGAAAACCTGTTCTATTTCTTCAGTGGCAAAAATGGAATCTCTGCCTGCAAGGATGACAAAATCACCATGAGTCACTATATGAGAAGGACTGAAATGGGCAGCTATACAAATGTGATCAAATAAATAAATAAAGTGGAGACATTCTTCCTCTCAACTTTCCTCATTTTTTAAAAGGGCAACAAGGAGAAGTTATCCTAAGGCAGTGATGGTGAACCTTTTTTGGTTCACGTGCCAAAAGGGGGGAGCGCGGGGGGGGGGCGGTCATGCGCACCTGTGCCCACATCCATGCGGGGCCCCCATGCATGCGTGCATGACCCCCCCCTCCGCTCCCGGCTCGCGATGGCATGCCCGTTTTTCGCTCTTCCTAGGTTTCAGAGCCTTTCTAGGAGCCTGGGGAGGGCGAAAACGGCCTCCCCCCCTGGAGGTCCTCCAGAGGCAGAAAATGGCCCATTTCCCAACTTCCAAATGGGCGGTTTCCGGCCTCTGGAGGACCTCCAGGGGGGGGTGGAAGGCCATTTTCACCCTCCCCAGGCTCCTAGAAAGGCTCTGTAGCTTGGGGAGAGCAAAAAATGGGGCTTCCCCACCCCCTCCGGAGGCTGAAAACAGCCTGTTTCCCGACTCCCAGTGGGCCCAGAAGGCCTGAAAATCAGCTGGCCAGCGCGCGCATGCACGCCAGACCTGAGCTTATCGTGCCCACCGATATGGCTCCGCGTGCCACTTGTGGCACGCGTGCCATAGGTTCGCCATCACTGTCCTAAGGGGTTTTAAGGGCAACAACACAAACTTATAAGGATAAATGTTGTGCTTACTATTTTATCAGGAAAAAAACATTTTAAAGCTCTAGTTTTTACAATCACTGTTTTCCCCCCCCAATGGAACCATGATTTCATATTCAATATGTCCATTGGAGGACATATTTAGTTGAGAAGGACCACTTCAAAGTCCACTTTTTTGCATGCTGCCGAAGTCCATACCCTGCAACTTACTGAGATTATTGTACTAAATGCAGTGTGCTTCTCTGAAATATTTTCTTTCATGAGCTTTATTTTATTTTGCCTACACTATGGTGGCTAAAACATAGTTACAAAGTCAAAACATCTGCTATTTTATTTATTCTGCATTTGAGAACATATTTAGAAACATCTTCAGTCTATTTTATTCCCAAATAGGACACTTCAATACTCTGAGAATGTAGAAGTAGCCATGTGTTGATTTGTAGGTGAGAAAACCTGGCTGGCCAAATTTTTAAATCTAGAAACAGAAATCTTTCCATATTCTACCACCTCTTAAAATACTAAACAACACAGTATCAACAGTAGAGACCTTCAAGTTTCTAGGTTCGATAACATCTCAAGCAGGGGTGGGTTCTAACTTACCTCGCTGCCGGTTTGCTTCCTCCCACTCTGCATGGCCATGCGTGCGCGCATGTGCAGTGCAAAAAAAATTCAAAAAAATGCCCAAAAACATGCCCAAAAAATGCCCCAAAAATGCCAAAAACAAGATGGTGACACATGTGCAGTGCCAGAAACTCAGCTTCTGCGCATGCGCAGAAGAAAAAAACCCAGAAAAAATCCCCCCCCAAACCCCCCCCCCAAAAAATTCAAAAAAATTCAAAAAAAAGATGGCAGCGCCCACGGACCAGCACTGACCGATCCGGTTCCGTGACATCATCGTGATGTCATCAGCAGTTTGCTATCAGTTCTGGTGAACCAGTCTGAACCGGGAGGAACCCACCTCTGATCTCAAGACTTAAAATAGATACCTAACAACATAAAAAATGTCATCAAAAAAGCATAGCAAAGAATATTGTTCCTGCGCCAACTCAGAAAGCCCAAACTGCCCAAAGAACTGCTGATACAGTTCTACAAAGGAATTATTGAGTCTGCTATTTGCACTTGTATAACACCCCTAAACCTGGGAGCAAAAAGGGCGCAGGGGGGAGCCTGGAAGCAGGGGTGGGTTCTAACTTACCTTGCTGCCAGTTCACTTCCTCCCGTGCCGCATGGCAAAGAAACAAAGCCGCAAAACAGATGGCGACTGCATGCATAGTGCCAGAACTTGGCTTCTGTGCATGCTCAGAAGGAAAAAAATAAAAAATAAAAAATTCTAAAAAATTTCAAAAAAAAAGATGGTGGCACCCACAGACCGGCACCGACCAATCCGGTTCGGTGACATCATCGTGACATCACCAGCAGGTCGCTACCGGTTCAGGCGAACCGGTCCAAACTGGGAGGAACCCACCCCTGCACTGAGCCATTTCCAATGGTGATTTTAAATTATTCAGGTTGCTGGTGGAAGCTATGAAATCGCATTGGTTATGCATTTTCCTCCAGTATTAGTATGGGCAATCCTAAATAGTTTGAACCCTGGTTATTTAAAAGGTCACCTGCACTCGTGTGATTTTTCTCAGGCCTTAATATTAACCACTGAGAGACAGCTTGCTAGACAGTCATTAAGGTCAAAGAGACAGAGTCTTTTCTGCATTTGTCCAAGGGGTATACTTTTGACTTGGTCTTCTTCCCTGTTTGCTTTTAATATTTATTTTATCCTCATATGTCTTCAGTAAAAATGATGGGCTGGATTTTTAAACTGTTATTGGGTTTTGTTTTTAAAGCATAACACTGTTTTCAGGATTAGGAATTATATAGTTCCTGATGTTTTTTCTTTAAAAATATTATTTTAGATTTTAGAGGATTTTTTAAAATCATTTTGATGAAAATGTGCCTTGAGAAACTGTTGATCTTGATATGTTATTGTTGTGTTCTGACTGACCTATAACTGAACCATAAACTTGTTTTGACTAGACGACCTCTGACTGAACTGCAAGTCGTTATGTTTATAGTTGAACTCTACCTGAACTGTTGTTGCCACCTGGTCATGTGTTTGAATGCTCATACGCTATTGGTTGTTGTGTCTGACAGCTCCCTATAAAAGGGCTATCTGTCAGACTGCAAGTTGCTGGTTGCTTGAGTGAGCTAATAAAAGAGCTGTTCTGAAGTCTGTCTCCTGCGATCTTTGCCCACAATTTAACAGTTATATTATGTTATTATAATATTAGAGTAAATTTATTTATTTTTAAATTACCAATACAGGGATCATCACATTATATAAATATGTACATACCACTATTACGACAAAACCTTTTATGATGTCATAATGTAAGCAGTTTTGTCATTCACAAATTTCAATGTGTGAATGGTTCTTTAGAGTGAAATTGTTAATACAGTTAAATTAGTTTAGTCTTATACATATATGATAAATCATTTGATGAATTCTGCATAAGCAGAATTCTCAGGGAGAATCTTCGGGTCACTAAAGTGTTCTTCAGTTTAACAACAATAACAAAATACTAAGTAAGAACGAACAACTGCAAGCTGAGCTTCTGCAAATTCAAAAAAAGGAGAGAGACCAATATTTATGAGGTCGAGCTGCTCAGGGAACAATTCTCTGATTATGTGCACTTCAGTTCTTGAAAACTGACACTGTTCTCAGATGATAAAACATTATTAGCCTTTAATTGTTTTACAGGATGCTGTATCTACCCACACTGGCAAATACCAGGAGGGTTTGTTCAATACAGTGACAAAAACCTCCATAATATCCTTTCTGATTGTTTCAGTTTCCCCAGCATGGTGCTCCCAAGATACTGTATATTGGATTATAATTTCCAGATTTCCCAGCCCATGAAGCTTTAACCGTATTAACTGGCTATTTGCAAGTTTTTGTCCAAGACCTCTGAAGGACATCAAGTTAGGAAAGGCTATGATTGGAAACTCGTGTTGTAAGACATTCCGATGAACCTTATTTTTTTTAAGTACAGTTGTATAAAAGACCTTATAAAAGCAGCACATTATTTAAAATATCATCATAAAGATACAACAGAACCATGGGACTGACAGAGTTGCTGTCAACTTTATTTATTTGCTTATTTACCAATATTCCCCATGTCAGGTTACCAAATTGTTGTTGGTCTAGGACTCCAGGTGCTGCTTTTAATATATTGGTTTGTAATATATCTTCTCTGATTCACAACCTGATTGCGACATGGAATGAGGGTTGAACATAACTATATGAAAGGTTCTGTAGCACAGGTGCTTTAACTTCCTTACTCTGTTACATTACACATATAGATGATCTACATTTTAGAAATGAGCCTGGAAATGCTTTCTTCAAGTTGTCTGGCTCAAGTGTCTTCATTCTGCTTCAGCACCACTAGACTAGGCATTCAAATGGTTCTAGACCAGGTGTGTCCAATCTTGGCATCTTTAAGACCTATGGACTTCAACTCTTATGGTTTGCCACATCTGGCAATGTACCAGACCCCAAAACAGCAATATCTACTCTCCACTTTCTAATTATCTCTATATCTCCATGGACCAGGGGTGGGTTCTAATTTACCTCGCTGTTGCTTCACACGCGCGCATGCGCAGTGTCAAAAAATCCATTTTTTTTTAAAAAAAGCTGAAAACAAGATGGTGACTGCATGCACTGTGCTGGAAATTTGGCTTCTGCGCATATGCAGAAGAAAAAAAATCCGGGAAAAAATTCCCCCAAAAATAATTAAAAAAATAAAAAGAAATCCCCCCCAAAAAAGTAAAAAACAAGATGGCAACCGCATTAACAGTGCCAGAAACTTGGCTTCTGCTCATGTGCAGAAGAAAAAAAACCCCAAAAAAATTCCCCCCCAAAAAATCTTTTTAAAAAAAATCCAAAAAAAATAATTAAAAAAAGATGGCAGCGCACATGGACCGGCACCGACAAAACTGGTTCCGTGATATCATCGTGACATCACCAGCGGGTTGCTACCGGTTCAGGCGAACCGGTCCGAACCAGGAGGAACCCACCTCTGCCATGGACATGGAAGCTCAATGTCACGTCTTCCTTTCTCCCATTGGTGCTGTTACAGAAGAGGCAGCAAGTAAATGGACAACATCCTAGATTTCTAAAATCCGATGATTAAATTGAGGTCCGGATGTGTTAGTATTTAAGTTGCATCTGTTGAGAATAAAACCAAAAGCTGAGAAGGTGAAAACAAACAAGTATCCTTACAAACATTCCTGTAAAAAATGTCAGAGGAAGCATTTATTTAATATACCACCACAAATGATGCCCTGTCTTCCTTTAATTTTGCAAGGCAACATGTGAATCATCTAATACTTAGCATATTTGTTGCTATATTTTATTTATTAAATTTTTAGGCCATTTATCTATATGTATGTTGCTTGCCCTCAAACATGATTCAGATAAATCAAGTTGCTCAAACCAAACATCACCCTTTTAGCCTGTGGATTGGTGCTGTCTCAACTTCCTGATTTTACTGTTAAAGACCAATTTTGATGTCATGTTCATACATTCATGTGGCATGACTGTGAGCCCCGATCTCTGAATGCCATGCTCTTCATGATCAAAGCAAACCAGATCATGGTGCAATGTCAAGGAAGAACCATCCTTGTGGCGTAGAAATCATGATTTACAGTAATATCCCCTCCTCCCCATATACTTCCTTAATAATCATGTGGAGGAAGTCAGAAGCCCTGCAGAGCTCAAAAATTGGTGCTCGCTCTCAAGTCTTCCTCAAATTTCTTCATATGATGAAGATCCGGAATTCTGTCAGAGATTTCACAGACCATGAATTGAGTTAATTCTCATTTGCCTTAAATTCACAAAGGAGAAGTGACTACTCTAGACAGATCTTCTGTGCAGAGTGGTCAGCTATAAGAGAGAGGAAAAGCTGTGTTTGCTTGTTGAAGCTACCACTATACTGTTAAAGCCTTCTGTCAGGCCCAAGTCCAGATACAACACTATAAAGTCCAATCAAGGTCAATCCTTTATTTGCTTGCACCCAATGGGCAGAATCCTGTCATACTAAAACTATAACCTTTTAACCTTCTAGATACATCCTGAGAGACTCTAGGGCAGTGATGGCGAACCTTTTTTCCCTCGGGTGCTGAAAGTGCATGCGCTTGCGCTATCGAGCGTGCATGCGTGCCCACACCCATAATTTAATGCCCCCACCACCACCCCTCTGCATGCACATGCAACCCCCCCTACACTGCCCCGCCCCCACATATGTGTGCACGATCCCCCCTCCCCGTTTCCCGACTTCCGATGGGCCCGGTAGGCCTGTTTTTTGCTCTCCCCAGATTCCAGAGGCTTTCCCCTGCCCCTCCGGAGGTCGAAAATTCCCTCCCAGAGCCTCCAGGCAAGCCAAAAATCAGCTGGCCGCAGCGCTGGAGCTGAGCTAGGGCAATGGCTCGCGTGCCAGCAGATATGGCTCCGCGTGCCACCTGTGGCACACATGCCATAGGTTTGCTATGACGGCTCTAGGGCATGGGTGTCAAACTCGCCGCATCACATTGCTATCATGTGATGTTTCGCGACATTTTTCCCCTTCGCAGAGCTGGGGTGGGCGTTGCCTGCGCATGACACATTCGGCCCACAGGCCTCCAGTTTGACACCCTGCTAGGGTGTGGCTACCTGAAAGTCTTCCCTGCTTCCCCGTCCAGCTCAAGACTGCACAATTTCTGAATCTTGTCCTTTCTTGGGGAAAAGACTGTGTTGCCAAAACTTTCCCCCATTGCTCCAGCAGGTGTACATTCCATCACACTTCTGTTCATAAGATTTGAATGTTTAATCATTGTACTCTCAGTGGGATTACTAATTCCTTATTTACATATCTCAGCAGACCTGGATTAACAAAAATCTGTAGATTCAAGTTACCAGCAATGATGACCAAACCTGTTGTGCTTGCTATTTGGATATGGAATCTTTCACCTCAATCTACTTTCCTGCCTGAAATTTCTTCACTATGTAGTCCTCTCCGTGTAAAGTTTCCTGTGGGGAGAAGACCAGTCCTTTCATTTAAAGACTAATGTTGAAGATTTGTCAATCTCTTATTAATAAAGCAATTTTGTGCACACTTACTCAGAACTAAGCCCTGTTGTGATTTAGAAAGCTAAGTCCCTAATAAGTGCATTTAAGGTTGCAGCCCAACAGAGGAAAACTATGTCAATCAGATTTTTAAAAATAATTTTGCCATTTGGGTATCATAGCAAACAATATAAAAATCTAAGACTTCATTAATGCAGTTATTTGGCAACTGTGAGTGCCCAAGATCAGAAACAACACTCTTTAAAATGCAGTTCTTTGGGAGATAGGGGATTATTTACATTTTTAAGGGAGAAAAATGTTTGGCAATCATTTCCTGTGTTTGGAGAGAAAAAAATAAACACACATCTGTAATACTGCATCCCTATTGCACATTGCAGGCAGCTGAGCTAAACTCCAGCAGGCATTTATGCTCGTGTTGTCTAAGGCACCTGAGATAGAAAATGATTTATAACCATCTTGTAATGAACTTTGCCATCACTTTCCCCATCTGGAGCTCTGGGGCTGAGGCAGATTGACTTATGAGCAATCCCAGGTTAACTCTGGGCATACAAACCCCAGAGGCAGCTTCTTCTCTAGACCGAGTGAAACAGTTTCCTGAGGTGGAAGATGCTGAGAAGTGTAAGGTTCAGTGACAGTAGCTGCCGGCTATTCTGCCTAAATCCCCAGTTGTTCAGTTTTGAAGGTAGACAGTTCAATGTCTCCACCACTAGCTTGCTGCCATAAGGTAGGGTGGAAGAGATGCTGGGTCCTAGTTCTGGTTGAAATAAGATTCACTGTGCATGGAATGGAGGAGGGTACCATCTTTTTTTCGCCTCAAGCAACCAAACATCTTGGGATGGGGCTGTCAGACATCACTCATGTTCCTCCCAGTGAGGAAATCTGAGATAATAACCAAAACCAGGGGGCATGTAAATCTGTATTTCTTTTCTGTCTCGGTGATTCCTTTTCTTTCCTTCTCTCTTTCTTTGGAAGTGACTCCCCATAGTATCAAGCTCTTTAAAGAGTTCCTTTCTCATTTCTACAGCTGTTCTGCTTGTCTGGGCAGAAGCTCCATGTAAAATCAAGAGTCTGACTCACTCAGGTTGGGAAACCGTTTTTTTTTTTTTAAATGGCGACATAGTGCAGAATTCGTTTCCTGGAGGGCTCAACAACTTTAGGCTTTGAAAATCTGAGTTCAAACTCATTCAGGGATCAAACTCATTCCCCACATCCTGCTAACCATGCACAAAGACACCTCACTAACCTTTATCAGAGGACATAATCTCATGAAATTGTCTTTGTCTAGTCTCCAGCCTATTGAGGATGTAAACTGAAATGTGTCTTTAACTATTCTAGTTGTAATGCTCTTGGTAATGCTCCCTTTCTCATGGTATAGCTTCCCATACAAAAAAATAATAATCTGATGTTGCTGATGATGTGGCTCAGCTCCTATCGGCTGTTTCAGGTTGCAGCAGACATGACTCCTTCCCATTGGTTATAAGGTGTTCAAGGTTGACTCAGTCTTCCATCCTCCTTAGTCACCGGTGCTGGGTCTATAAGATAGACAAGACATGTGGCTTCTGCAAGAGCCTCTGCCAATGTAATCAGAATCAAAATAGAGCTGGAAGGGACTTTGGAGGTCTTCTAGTCCAGCCCCCTGCTGACAGATGCATTCTGAAGCACTTGTTGGGTGTTTTTGTTTTTAGTCACTGCTGTTAAAATGTCCTGGATTGAAAGTATAAGGACAGTACCAATCACCAGCCTTGTTATTAAGACAAGGCTGGTGATTGATGGCGCAGTGGTTAGAATGCAGTATTGCAGGCTAACTCACTGCTCACTGCCAGGAGTTCGATTCTTATTAGTTCAAGGTTGAACTTATTAGTTCAAGGTTGAAGTCCGTAAAATGAGGACCCAGATTGTTGGGACCAATATGCTAACTCTGTAAACTGCTTTATATGTGTGTGTGTGTGTGTGTGTGTGTGTGTGTGTGTGTGTGTGTGTGTGTGTGTGTGCTATTGCTAAGACAGCATGGAGCTCAGCCACTACAACAGTACAATTGATGTCAACATAATTTTCTGCCAGCTCAGCACCAGGGGAATACTTATAATTGTGGCTGTGGGGAAGAGCCCTATGTGAGCATTTTAAGCATCAGGAAAATGGTAAATCACTACAGAAAATGCACATAGGGTTTTGAGGGTTTGATAACATATAAGCAGGCTAAACCCTGCAGGATATCATTTTTTTCCAGCCATTTGCTTTAAGATGCTTGTTTCTGTAGTTTCACTGATTACTTTGTGAAGTTGAATGTGAGACTACTCAGCAAAGGTGTGGTTTATGATCCCTAGGAAGGGCACCATTTTCAGGAAACATTGGATTGTAAATCTTCTGGTTGCTGAAGAAATGAAATGGAATTGGTACAATTTGGAAATCAGCAATATGTATTAATGCAGCCTCAGCCAAGAAGATACTTTGCAGTTATGTGGACTTTTTTCCAAGTCTGTCATCTTGGATGAGATTACAGAGCAGGAAAACACTCGCATGATCACATGGACATAAACATGGGGAAAAGCTTTTCCGGAAAAGCCACTGAACTTTTAGAGGGAAAACAAAAGTAGAAATGATCTTTCAGCTATTTTTTTAAAAGTAAGTAAATGCTGTCCCAACTAATTCTATTCACTCTTGCGAGTTTTGATTCAGATTTTTAAAAAGATCTTAAGAAAAATAATGCCCCATAAATTTTTCATTATTTTTCTTAAGATCTTTTTAAAAATCTGAATAAAAACTTTGCTACCAAAGCAAGATAGTGAAATGGAGCAATTTTGGGGTGATCCAAGCAGTAAGCAGTACCAACTCTGCTGGACCTTGGCATGCCTATACTATACTGTTAGTTGCTGCCTCATATCTGCCACTCTCTACTAATCATGTGGGAGCCTCTTAACGATGGTTGAATCTATGACACACATGTTGAAAGTGACATGCCATGATGTTTTGAGTGACACGCCAATGTTCACCAACATCCAGCAACTATTATTGAAAGCACACCCTATTCCCACATGATTTGTGGAGGCTAGGCAAGAATGGGATGTTGTCTCATATGGTCTTTGAAAGTCATGTGAGATAGCCATGCTCTTGCACAGCCTCTGGAGCCTTCAAAAATCATGTGAGAACAGGGCATGCTTTTCACTTGATTTTCTGAGCTGTGCGAGAATGGGGTGTGCTCTCATGTGGCCTCTGGAGACTTCAAAAATTGTCCGAGAATGGGGCATGTTTTTTCACAGATTTCAGAGGCTGTAGATATGGTGGAAGAGCATTTTCCAAAGCCGTTTCAAAAACAAAAGCCTTGTGTGACCTGGAGCTGCCTCAGGTAGGCTGCAGGGGCTTGTCAACAGAAAGAGAACACCTCCTGAAGGTAAGCAGCACGCCACAGATTCTAGGGATCACACATGATTGGATTGGATTTTTTTAACAATAAATTTATAAGTAAGGAATTGTTTCTTCAGATTCTAGGGATCACACATGATTGGATTGGATTTTTTTTACAATAAATTTTTAAGTAAGGAATTGTTTGTCGTTCTCTCTCTCTCTCTCTCTCTCTCTCTCTCTCTCTCTCTCTCTCTCTCTCTCTCTCTCTCTCTCTCTCTCTCTCTCTCTCTCTCTCTCTCCATGCATGTGACCCAGAGAAAGAGAGAGATGCTGGCAGAGTTAGGCATTTTCCAAATTTTTGACACACTTGAGCCTGTAAGGTTTGCCATCACTGCTATAGGGCCTGGATTTCAACCATGAAGTGAGTCATAGCTGCTTGACTCCAGGTTTCTGTAGGTGCAAGTGATCAAAGCCCTAGCATCAGCAATTCCCAGTGAATGAAAAATTCATCTGACTGCTTCTTATATCTCCTCAAGCAGAAGATGCTGACAATGAGTTGGTTAACCCGCTTTTGAGATGCTAGCATACTATTGCTTTTTGTTGTTGCAGTATATCTTGATTTCTCTCACTCCCCAAAAGGAGGCTCTTTTATCATTCTTTTACTGTTGCCATTTCAGACATACACACACCAGTGGTGGGTTCCTACCGGTGCGGTCCACTCTATATCACCGGTAGCGGCCCGCTGGTGACGTCACAGTACCGGTGCGGTCGGTTGCCGGTGCCTGGGCGCCACCATTTTTTTTTTAAAAAAATGTTATTATTTTTTTAAAAATTTCTTCTGCACATGCCCAGAAGCTGAGCTTCCAGCACTGCGCATGCGCTGCCTTCCTACCCCACAGTGAGTCCAAGCAGGGGAGGATGGCTGAGGGAGCGTGTGAGACGCTGAAAGAACAGGCGGCAGGAGCTATCTCCATTCCCCTCGCTTCAGCAGTCTGAGAAGCCACGAACACGCGGTGATGATCCTAGGCATTTTCGCATGTTTGAGGCTTCTCAAGCTGCTGAGGGGAGGGGGAATGGGCGGCAGGACCTATCTCAGTTCCCCTCCCTTCAGCAGTCCGAGAAGCCACGCCCACCTGGTCACATGGCCGGCAAGCCATGCCCACCCGGTCACATGGCTGGCAAGCCACACCCACAAAATAAGCCACACCCACAGAGTGGTAGTAAAAAAATTAGGAATCCGCCTCTGACACACACCCAAAAAAATAATCATTGACCTCCTTTCTCCAGCATTGGGGCTGTTGTAGCAGAGTTAAAAGGGAATCCTTAGTAAGAAAGGCTGAGTGCAGAGCTTGATCACTCTGGAGAAGCATGTGGTCCAGCAAGCCTAGGAATGGCTCTGGCCACACACTGTGCTACTGCAGTCTAGGTATAGAAAGAACAAAATATGGCTTATTTTGCACTTGAGTATTCATAACTGATTACTGCAGCATCAAGTGGTCTCTTGCAGATCAAATAGCACAGATGAAAAAGACTGTTCAAAAAGGATGCCATTATTTGTAACGCAGGACAGGATCTGAGGGCATGCAAAGCAGCAAGTTTGCTTCAGCTAAGCACAGTATGCATTGGGAGAATTACAGGCTCCGGATTTAATGGCAATTGCTGGCAGTAGGGTTTATATCTGAAAATGAGTGTTTGGCAGCGTGCTTGTTCATTCTGCTGAGCGGTTGCCTGAACTCCTACCTGAAACTTCTGGGCTCTAGTTTGAGTCTTGATGGGACACTTTTCCTGAAAGTCAAGAATGGATTAAGGGAATTAAGGAGCCCTGATGGCGCAGTGGTAAAGTGCAAAATTGCAGGCAAATTCTCCCCACAGCCAAGTGTTTGATCCTGACGGGGCTGAAGGTTGACTCAATCTTCCATCCTTCCGAAGTCAGTAAAATGAGGACCCAGATTGTTGGGGGCAGTACGCAAATAATATTTACATTATAAACCACCCAGAGTAAAGTGCTATAGGATGATATATATATGTCTAAAATGCTATTGCTAAATGCTATTATGACTTACCTGAAGCTTTTGAATTCTTTATTCCAACATTAGAAACTATTCAACACCACAGACAATACTACAACCCTTCAAAAAGACCTTGACTATATATCTGAATGGTCAAACAAGTGGCAACTACCAATCTCTATCAACAAATGCTCAGTTTTACACACTGGCAAAAATAATCAAAACACAAAATACAAACTTGATGATCATGACCTTGATGATGATTCTCACTCAGTAAAGGACCTCGGAGTACTCATCTCTAACTATCTAAGTGCCAGAGCCCACTGCAACTACATAGCAAAGAAGGCATTAAGAGTGGTTAACCTAATTTTGCGCAGCTTCTTCTTTGGTAACATTGTACTCTTAACCAGAACATACAAAACATTTGCTAGACTGATTCTTGAATACAGCTCATCAGTCTGGAACCCACACTACATATCAGACATTAACACAATTGAGAATGTCCAGCGATACTTCACAAGAAGAGTATTACATTCCTCTGTTCACAACAGAATTCCTTATGAAACCAGACTTGAAATTTTGGGACTTCAAAATTTAGAACTCCTCCGCCTTTGATCTGACCTAAGTGTAGCTCACAAAATTATCTGCCTCAATGTCCTACCTGTTAATGACTACTTCAGCTTCAACCGCAATAATACACGAGCTCACAATAGATACAAACTTAATGTAAACCGCTCCAGACTTGATTGCAAAAAATTCGACTTCAACAACAGAGTTGTCAACGCCCGGAACACTTTACCTGACTCAGTAGTTTCTTCCCCTAACCCCAAAAACTTCAACCTCAGATTATCTACCATCGACCTCACCCCATTCCTAAGAGGTCGGTAAGGGGTGTGCATAAGTGCACAATCGTGCCTACCGTTCCTGTCCTAATGTACACATATATTCTTACCTCTTTTACTCTTATTCATGCTTGTACTATTACATATATATTCAATCATGTTTTACTGTTTATACTTTGCTTATAATCATATATGCTTGACAAAATAAACAAATACAAAAAAAATTAGCATTAACTAGCTTGTGTGTAGTGAGAGATGATGGAAGTTGCAGCCCAGGTCCATTGGCGGTGCTACACTTTGCTGATTCCTGCTGTGAGCAAAATATCTGAAAGTGGAGGCATCAGTAAAATAAGGAAAAAGATAGTTGGAAGGATGGCCTTGTCTAGGCAGCCTCACGGAAGAACTACCTGACTGGAGAGCAGGAAGAGATACTGCTAACGCAATTGTCAGAAGGAATGCTGTGCTGCAGGTATATTTAACAACTTCAGGGAGGGCTGAGAGCGTTCTGGGGCCAAGTTAGCATGAGGCTTTCTCTCCCTTAAGATGTCTTCCACAATTACTTATCGTGAAGCATGAGATTTTCGCAGACCCTGAAGCATGAGAGTCTTAAAAGGAAAGCTTTCTGGGGGTGAAGTTCAAGAGCCCTTTGTTTGGCAGACTGTCTGAATCCTCTCTTTCCTGAGAGATCACAAGTGCAATTTGGGGGCCGTAGCTAGCTGCTCGTGCACCCCCTGGGACACAGACATCCATCTATTTCTAGATGCACAGTGGAGAACTCATAATATGCACACATGCGCGCTCGCACAGACACAAAGGCCCATTATCCATCTGAGCTGAATTATATTTGCTAGCAGCAGGGGGAAGAACAGGAGCTTTCGCTGTGTCTCTTTAATGCTTCTAAACAATACAGGCAACTGCTGGCACTCCTGTGTTCCTTTCCCTTCAATGCAAAGAGAGAAAGATGCTCACGGTGCTAATTTATTTGAGACGCCACTAGAGCAGGTTTAAAAGGAGAACTAACTTTGAAAAAGAGAAGGGACAGAGTTCCAACAATAGGCTCTTCTACTTTTCCAAAGGGTTTTCCTTTGTCCCAGGTGCCAGGATGGAAGTGCCTAGAGCAGCCTACTCAAATCTGCGGTATTGTATCTGGACCACTAAGCCAATGAGCAGAGCATTATCTACTCTAAACTATTAAATTATCTATCTACTCTAAACTGCCTGGGAGAGGCTCTCCACAACCAGAGCTTCAGAAGGGAGCCTTTCCTAGCCCTCCCCAGAAGCCCTGGAATTAAACCATGATACTTTTGAAAGTAATGTGTCCTAGGTTACTGAGGCATGACTCTGTCCCTTAGTGCTATTGCATTGGTGAATATCAGCTGATGCCCACACACCTCACAACTGTCTCCTACCTAGCCCCAGAACTTCTGACTCTGCTCATCTTCCTTCTTTTTTTTTAAATAATATTTATTGAGTTTTCCTTTACAAACATAACAACTAAATACACACAACAACAAAAATAAACACAACAGAAAAAAAACAAATACAAAAACTGTAGAAAACACTACAGTAAGCAAATAACATACACAATCAACTACAAACATAACACCGACTAATACAAACCATAAAAGTGAAATCATGCTTCTTTGACAGCCTATTTCTGCTCATCTTCCTTCTTATTGTCACTGTCCATGCTTCTGCCCACGTGAGTGGGTTTATTAGAGTCTATAAATTACATCAACATGTCCTGTTCTGCGTGGGGACTTCAGCTTTCATTCTTTGTAAGAGGTCATGCACATAAGTAGAAAGCTAGGCAGATAATTTTAACAGGAGTAAAAAAAAATCAAACTTCTTAAATGGCCATCTCCCAACATAAATCCAGTGCTTCACTCTATTGTTGTGGCAATTAAATGTCTCTTAGGCAGGGGTGGGTTACTCCCGGTTCGGACCGGATCACCCGAACCAGTAGTGACCTGCTCGTGACGTCACTGTCAGTGCCGTTCCATGCGCGCCGCCATCTTTTGTTGTGATTTTTTGCAAATTTTTCACCTTCCGCGGCTTGAAAAAGAGCCCTCCCACCCGCCCACGGGTGAATGCTGAGCTTTATTTCTTCGCCCAAAGCACAGCTGATGAGCTCCTCAGCTGTGTTTCAGGCTAATTCCTGCTTCCGAGCATGCGTAAAAGTGAAATCGCGTGAGGGGACGCACACATGTGTCTGTGCGGAGCTAGCACGCGTGCGTGAAATGTCACGATGTGAACTGGTGGCAAAGGTAAGTGGAACCCACCCCTGCTCTTAGGAAAAAGCAAAACCATTCCAACAAAGTACTCCTGATTGCCAACCATTGACCAGGAGGATATTATGACTGATGGTATCAAATACTGCCACAATGCCCAAAAAACAACTAGAACATTTTCCCATCAACATCCTAATGCAGGTCAGGTTACTAGGTTACTAGGTGACTGAAGGGATTTCCATCTCATGCCTATGTTTGAAATCTAATTGAAATCTCAGGGGTATCATCATGAGGGGAAGCAAGAAGCAGCACGCAGTCTGTCCAAGGATTGGAAAAGCTGAATGATCGGCTTGATACTGAAACCTCCACCTTTCAGATGCTTCGGGCTTTTTGGGGGGGAGGGTATTTGGTAGGCCTACCATGTCATCTTGGGAGTCCCCCGGGAGTTGGGCGGCAGGAGCTGAGATAGCGCAGTGGTTAAAAGCAGCATTGCGACCTTCAGCTGATTGCTAGTTCAGCAGTCCAGCTGTTCAAATCTCACTAGGCTCAAGGTTGACTCAGCCTTCCATCCTTCCGAGGTGGGTAAAATGAGGACCCAGATTGTTGGGGGCAATATGCTGAACTCTGTAAACCGCTTAGAGAGGGCTGTAAAGCACTGTGAAGCGGTATATAAGTCTAAGTGCTATTGCTATTGCTATACAAATCTATTAAATTAAATTAAATCTTCATACAAAGTATTGCTTTTTATGCAATGGCAAAAAGTCACGCAGATCAAAAAGGGCATGGCTTCGTAACTTATTTTGTAACCACAAAGCTAGCCAATATCCCTGTTTGCATAACGTGCTTAACTCAGAAAAGAAGCCAGTGAAACCTTCAAATAAGAGCCGAGGTGGCACAGCGGTTAGAGGCAGTACTGCAGGCCACTTTAACTGACTGTGATCTGCAGGTCAGCGGTTCAAATCTCACTGGCTCAAGGTTGACTCAGCCTTCCATCCTTCCGAGGTAGGTAAAATGAGGACCCAGATTGTTGGGGGCAATATAAATATACAATGCTTACTGATGTAAACCACTTAGAGAGTGCTTGCACTGTGAAGCGGTATATAAATCTCACAAATAAATAAATAGATAGATAGATAGATAGATAGATAGATAGATAGATAGATAGATAGATAGATAGATAGATAGATAGATAGATAGATAGATAGATAGATAGATAAATAAATAAATAAATAAATAAATAAATAAATAAATAAATAAATAAATAAATAAATAAATAAATAAATAAATGGTTTTGGCAGTACAACACACAAATTAGATCATAGTCATTCTTAGGAGAAATATAGTCTCGACCACTTTCTTTAGAAACTGCCTGGTATTCCATGACAATATGGGCAAGGTTTCATTATATCACTAGTCCCATTCCTATTTCTAGGAAACAGAAGGGTTGGCTTTACTACTGCAGGCAGGCAATGTTGGGGAAATGCTCCGTGCAGATAGGCCAGGTCCTGACAGTGAGTTCTGTAATGGGAAGATTTGTTTTTTTCAACTATACTCTCTCTCCAATTCTTTTTCTTGGATGATAAACAAATTGACTGAGGAAAGATGGGGAACTTGACTGGATTTTCGTGTTCCATGACACAGCAGATTGGGTAGAATTAATTCAAACTTATGCAAGTTGACTGGACTACTCAACCCATTTTTAGTGTTTCCGTGAACAACTATCTCCTCCATGAGCCATTTAAAAAAAGTGGGAACTGAGCCATTGCAAATGCTTAACTGAGAGGTGGATCATTTAGATATTGGTCTAATCCCCTGCTTAAGGCAAATTATCCAAATTACAACTTCCTCCATGGGTGAAATTCAGCAGGTTCTGGAGAACCGGTAGCAGAAATTTTGAGTAGTTCGGAGAACTGGCAAATACCACTTCTGGCTGGCCTCAGAGAGGGGTGAGAATGGAGATTTTGCAATATCCTTCCCCCAGGAGTGGGGAGGGAATGGGGATTTTGCAGTATCCTTCCCCTGGAGTGGGGAGGGAATAGAGATTTTGCAGTATCCTTTCCCTGCCACGCCCACCAAGCCACGGCCACAGAGCCGGTAGGAAAAAAATTTGAAATTCACCCCTGACTTCCTCCCAATAGATTATCAGTTGAGCCACAGCTCCAATGCATCAAGTGAAGGGAAACCCACCATTTCACTGGCTGATGTAATGGTCAGGGACGACTCACACCCTTGTCAGCACTTCTTTATTCTTCTGCCATCGGGAAGGAGATATAGAAGCATAGGCAGCCATACAAATAGGCTGAAGAACAGTTTTTATCCGTGGGCTGTCAGACTTCTGAAAGGAAAATAACTTTACAACAACATAGTATGATTGACTTGCGGGGCTGGCGTGATGTGCAATAAGTTCACATGGAGCAGTAGGATTGTGTGTTTGTTAGTAGGATTCACTGGGTCAGGGATTTTTGTATCTTTCACTGTGAGTTAGGTTGGGTTGGGTGGGTGTACGAAGGGAGGCTCAGCCAATCTATTGTACACCTGTTGTACTCTGACAATAAAGGTTTGAATTGAATTGAATTGGTATGTGGGGAAAGATATTGGGAGAGGGAGCAAAGAGATACTGCCTAAGTGCCTAGGAAACAGTCAGATAAGAGAGAGCATAGCCTGCAACTGCATAGTGGGCAGAACAAGAGGCTCAAAAGGAATCCTCCCTAATTTCTCAGTCTGCAAAGGAGACAGCAGGGGAAAAGTACTTTCAGACTTGCAAGATTCTGTTAGATAGCTTTACAATAAAATAGAATTAGTGTATCTGGTCATGTTTCTTGTCTAGTTTACTGGTAAGGCTGACAGGTAATTGATTCTGTTGTCAAACTATTGTTTTTTTTATGAAATGTTCCTAATATTTAGCCCAAATTTACCTTACCTTACCTTAATATATTCTGCGTACTATAAACTGGGATTGTAGAGGTCTTATGCTTTTCCAGATACAGTTCAAGTATCTGAAAAATGTTACCATATCTGAACCATCTTTTCTCAAGGCTAAGCGTACCCAATTCCCTCAGGCTGTTCTTAAATTCCAGACCCCCTTGCCCTTCTCAGCATCTGTTTCTATTTATCTGAGACCTTCTTAAAATGGGATGCCTAAAATTGGGTTTCATTTATGCAGCATATTAGGTAGCTATGATTTAGAACTGTGATGGCGAACCTATGGCACGTGTGCCACAGGTGGCACGCGGAGCCATATCTGAGGGCACGCAAGATGTTGCCCTATGTCAGCTCCAGCACACATGTGCGTGCTGACCAGCTGATTTTTGGCCTTCCGGAGGGCAGGGGGGAGGCTGTTTTCACCCTCACCAGGCTTCAGGAAAGCCTCCAGAGCCTGTGGATGGTGAAAAATGGACCCAACGGGCCTACCGGGTGTCCGGAGGCTTCTGTGAGGCCTGTGCGCATGTGGGGGGGACAGCACGGGGGGGTGCACGCATGCGGGGGGCATTGCATTATGGGTGTGGGCATGCACACACGTGCTATCGTGCACGCATATGCCTTTTGGCACCCGAGTAAAAAAAGGTTCGCCATCACTGATTTAGAATCTCTACTAATGCAACCTAAAAAGTGCCTTGCCTTTGTTAGGTTGTATCAGGAAACACCAGACTCCATCTTTTGCCCATTTAAGCACTATCCAACAGCATATCAGTTACAAAAAAAATCCTTTCCATGTGTTAGGACTTCGAATCCCATCATTCCCCCCAGCCAGCATGGCCAAGTTAATATGTTAAGAAAGGAGGATATTAGATCCCTTCAGCTGGATGAGGCTGAAGGCCTACCAATCTGTGGGGCTTTCCTGATGCCTATGAAAATGACACATACACATGATTGGTTTCCTTCACTATTGTTTCCTGGCAGGAGGCATTTAAGTAATGCTGACTTTCCTTCTGAAGGCTTAATATAGTCATGAAAACTAATGAGCACTAATAGCCCCCATTCTCCATTAATCTGTGCCACCCCATAAACTAGTTGCCATAAGCACATCCCATGGTATACGTTGTATATGAAATATATCCTTCTCTTAGTCTTGAATTTTCCCACAGAGTTTCAGTAAATTACCCCTAATTCTAACACTGAGGGAGAGGAATAGTTGCCTGTCTAGGTTTTCCACACCAGGCATGATCTGATATATTTTTATCATGTTCCCATTTACCCATTTTATTTTTAAGTCAAAAAGCCCCACGTGCAATTGTCTTTTTCTATGTGGGAGCTGACTAACTCCCTAATCATTTTCTTCGCCTTTTCTTACATTCTTTCTAGCTCTCTAATGACCTTGTTTAGTGATAAAGTGATTACAGCTGTGCACAGGATTTCAAGTGTGGTTGTACCATAGATATGTAAGCATCTTTATGAGGGTGATAGTTTTATTTTCAATTCCCATCCTAGAAATGCTTTGTGAAGTATGGCTCCATTTTCCCCCAATCTGTCTCCTAACTCAGGCTGTATTAGGACGGAGTTTTTTTATATACAAAAATGTGCTGTGAGGTACATTATTTTACATTAGAAAGAATCCACCAGAGCCTTTTATAGTCCCGGTTTCATTTTACCACACTGAATAATTTGATAGCGTCAGCTAACTTGGCATTTGTTTATACATACACAGTAGTTTGTATGGGATGCCTGAATTTTCAAGGCCTATTATGAAGTTCCTCCCCCAAATCCTGGAATCAACTACGGAAACATAGGAGCCATCTTCTCCACTGCTGCTACAATTCTGCCTTGCCTCATCACTGTCTTTCTGCATCAAGGAATATGGGGAGCAAAAGGCAATCTTTTAGCCCTGTAATCCTGCCATTTCAGCTACAGACACAAAGTAGGCCTCTCCATAGGAATCCCTCTCTTCCAAACTGTCATGAATTCACCCTGGACCACTCTCCAGTTGCCAGTTCAGAGGAGGAATGTGAGTTTGAGTCTCCAAGAGGAAAGCGTGGAGCCGAGTATTGGACAGGTTTGGGGCTCGGAGAGTGCTAGCCTGATGGAGCAGCCTCAACTGGGTCTATCAGATGAATTACAGCCGAGGCTGAGGGAAGTGAGCCACTACTGCAGCAAGTTGGCCAGGAGGCTCCAGACTAGGACTGGGAGCAGCTGCCGCCCATTAGCAATGAGGAGGAGTTGAAGTCCACACGTCTTCCTGATCCAAGGACATGTAGAGCAGAGAGGAGACAGGCACAACGCTGGTCAGCTAGACTACTCATGAGGAAGCAGCCTCACCTCTCATGAAGGGCTGCACCAGCATTGCCTACTTAACCCTGCCCTGAGGACTTGAGTATTGCTGGAGCAGCAATTCCCTGTTCTGTGCCTTGTGTGCTCGTATCGTGTATCCTGGCCTGTTTGACTCCTGGACTGCTTTCTTGGATTTTGTGTGTGCCCATTGGACTCGGTTACCCAGTAACTCTTACTGTACTGAACTTGGAATCCAGACCTGTACAACAGGGGTGTTTTCCAGAACCTGTTTGGGGGTTTGAATAAACACCTGTAGAACTCTTGCCATATGTACATGATTGTGTGGAGAGTAGGGCAGCACCCCACCCCACATCCCGAAACAACATGGAGGGAATGATGAGCTTACAAGCTGGTCTCACTGGACTCTCTTGTCATAGAATTATTTAGAAATCCTGGGGTTTGGTGGCAGGAGCATGTGGGTGCAATCAAAAAAGTACCTCTCAAAGAAAAGAAATTGATTGGCACCAAGAGTGGCAGTACACGATAATGTAGGAAATTTCACTGTGTATAAAAAAAGTCACTTGAAGTCCACAGGTCCATTTTCCTAAACTAGTTTTTCTTGTCAATAATTGATTAGAAAAAGCGTTCACTATATATTATTTAAGCTATGCATTTAAATTCCATTTAGCCCATTCCCGATTCAAAACAGTATTTTATTTTCCAGTCTGTTTAAATGCAAATCCAAAACAATCCAAAGTTTAGAAGCTCCATAGGACAAGGGAGCAGAAGGAGTTGTAGTTGGACCACATGCAGGAAGTGCGGTTACTAAAAGCAATCTCTGAGTGCTAATGGCATTGAAAATCAGTATATTCCCAAAAATGCAACAGTATTGAATGATCATCAGGTAATGATGTAATCGGCAAAGCAAAACCTGCCAGATTTGGAAACTTTCAGAAAAGAAACTTTTTCAGAGTTTGGGTAGACCGATAATTCTTTAATCATTTACTAACTAATTACAGTGGAAGGACCTGTCCTCCTTGGCTTCTAAGTGGGTGCCAGACTCTTTGGTGGGAGTGCGTGTAAAAATGTTGTAGTAATGATCACTGGCAATTGTGACATACTTCAGTCTTTCAGTGGTGGCTTTTTTAAAAAAATAAAGTTTTATTTTTATTTTTATAGACAAACAAACATACAATACATAATTAATCCATCAGTGCATCATCTGTGTGCTTCTTCTTTGCCTTCTCCCTATTCCCCCGTTATTCCTCATATCCTAATATTTATCATTTCATTTGTTATAACATTTCACCCCTCTTTCTTTACAATATTATTCTATACATATCTCTTCTCCTCTCTTTCTTTTAGTATCAAGGTCAATCTATTCATTTCTGCACAATCCAATATTTTCTTAATTATTTCTTCCTCCATAGGGATTTTCTCTTTCCATCTTTGCGCAAACACTATCCTCGCCGCCGTTATCACATGTACAATCAAGTATATATTTTCCTTACTGAATTTCTCTGGTAAGATACCCAATAGGAACAGTTCCGGTTTTAAATCTACTGAATATGTTACTGTATCATTTCTTCTAACCATGTTTTAATTTTAATCCAATAATTTCTTGCTTCTGGGCATGTCCACCACATATGATAATACGATCCAGGTAACTGATGACATTTCCAACATTTTGCAAATTTATCATTAAACATTTTTGCCAGTTTTTCAGGTGGAATATGCCATCTATAAAACATTTTATATTGATTTTCCTTATGTGCTGTGGACATTGTTAATTTGTAATTCCTTTCCCATAACTGGTGCCATTTATCTAACTCAATTGAATAGCCAAATTTTTTTTGCCCACGCTATCATTGTTTCTTTTACCTGTTCTTCTGCTAGTTCAATACTGAGTAGGTAATTATATATTTTTTAATTATGTGTTCATCTGTTCCTGTGAGTATCTTATCCAGTTCTGTCATTTCTAAATAAAAACCATATAATTTAACATCTTTTTCATATCGTGTTTGTATTTGCATATAAGTATACCAGTAGTGGTGGCTTTTTCATGAGATCCAAAGGAAAGAAACTGTATGTCAATCTAGAATTTTCAGCTGTTCATATTTTGTAATAGAAGGGGCGGCATGGTGGCTCAGCAGTTAAGATGTGGGCTTGTTGGCTGGAAGGCCAGCAGCCTACGTTTGAGACCCGAGTTCCACACAATGGGTGAGCTCCCGTCCTCATCCCATCTCCTACCAACCTAGCAGTTCAAAAGCATACAAATGAAGTAGATACATAGGTGCCACATGACCACAGAAATGTCTTATGACAGCTCTGGCTCAATGGCTTGAAACAGAGATTTGCATCGTCCCCTATAGTCAACAGCAACTAGGGGAATAAAATCTGCAGATACTCCTTTACCTTTTCTTTATATTCTGTAATAGAAGGATTCCTGAGGTAGTAAGTGAATAAATTTGCAGAGGCTGGCAGGATTTGCATATGCAGAAAGTCAAATGTAGCCTTGTGGAGTCCGAAACTTCCAGAATTGTTACAAAATCTTTAAGAGTGACAAGTTATATTGCAGCCACAGTAGATGAAGCCAAAAATATAATGGCTGCTTCTTTGGGTACCACACAATTCTTTAGTACTTTATTAGCTCACTAGCTGATAACCCGGCATTGCCCGGGTATTTATAGACGTCAAAGTGTTTGTCTGAAAGGGAGCCATTGGGAGGGGCCTTTCTTCCTCCTACTCCCATGCCCATCATCCCTTCCCTCTCCCTTCCCCCTCCCATGCGCTCCTCTTTCCCTCCCTTTCTACAATCCTGGCATTTTGCCCCAAATCCACCAGGGGGTGCCATCTGCTTCTGACATGGAGCCATTGGGAGGGGCCTTTCTTCTCCCTACTCCCATGCCCATCATCCCTGTCCTCTCCCTTCCCCCTCCTATGCGCTCCTCTTTCCCTCCCTTTCTACGATCCTGGCACTTTGCCCCAAATCCACCAGGGGGTGCCATCTGCATCTGACAGGGAGCCATTGGGAGGAGCCTTTCTTCCCCCTACTCCCATGCCCATCATCCCTGTCCTCTCTCTTCTCCCCCATGCGCTCTAGGACGCCGCACTCGCTCTCTTAACGGCCCAGGCCTTCCAGAGTTATGGTGGAACACACACACACACATACACACACGGAGGGGTGCTAGGGGTGTCTTACCCCCCACAGTATTTGTTTCCAGAGGGTAAGTCATCTGTGTACCAAGTTTGGTTGAAATTGCTTGAGCCGTTCCAGAGATATGCTGGAACATACATACATACATCCTTTTTATATATATAGAAGAAGAAGATATGATGCAAGATCTATGTTAATTAAGGTTTTCACAGTAAGACACCAAGTCATAAAGCATCCTTAATTGTCCCAAGAAAGAGAAACTTACTAAAACCATTGTCAAAAAATTTGGGAAAATGTCCACTTCATATAAGGAATAATTTGTAAAAAAATAAGTTATCACAACATAATATTTTTAATATAATTCTTGCCCTGATAACTGTGCCACACATCCAGAGTCCAGAAGGTCATCACTATTGACCATCCAGAGAGTGCTTTCCCAGCTTAGTAGTTTTTTGGAGAACAGAGAAAATGCCATTTGATTATTTGCCTTAAGTAGCAAAACATGCCAAGAGCCAAGCTGTTCTTGATGGCTCTAAAGAGAGTTAATAATATGCCCCCCCCCAATGGCAGTCCCATGCTCAGAGTAGAGCATAACATTCATGATGGAATGACAAGTCAAAAGCTCTTCCATTGTCAACAGTAGAGCAAAGAGTTCATGTCCAACTTAAGAGTTTCCAGGGAGTAGTTTTCCTCCTCAGAACACTGCATGCTGGACAAGCCTTGGTCTGGTTCAGCAAGGCTAGGTGTCAGGGGCAGGCGGGCGGGCCCACCTGATCATAGGAGAGAACCGGTTCACTCTCAGCTAATCGTCAGAGCTAGGGGTTCGCCTGAACCGGTCCAAACCGGTAGAATCCCACCCCTGCTAGGTGTGCTCTTTGTGACTACTGCATAAGAGAAAATCATGCAAGTAAGACCCTGGAAAGGACTGCATTCTCCCCATTACTCTCTTCTTCCAGTTCTAGTAAATCTGCAGAAAATCACTTTAACCGCTAGTCTCAGAAGAGAACAGAATAACAG
This sequence comes from Diadophis punctatus similis, assembly GCA_023053685.1. Lineage (NCBI taxonomy): Eukaryota > Metazoa > Chordata > Lepidosauria > Squamata > Dipsadidae > Diadophis > Diadophis punctatus. The sequence goes on along the minus strand of JALIGW010000002.1, from coordinate 137,045,103 downwards.
AGTTGGAAGAGACCTTGGAGGCATTCTAGTTGCATTAACAGAGGGATACAATCAAGATCAAGTGAGGTACTAATACCACTCTATAAAGCCTCAGTAAGACCACACCTAGAATACTGCATCCAGTTTTGGTCACCACACTATAAAAAAGATGTTGAGACTCTAGAAAAAGTGCAGAGAAGAGCAACCAGGATGATCAGGGGACTGGAGGCTAAAACATCCGATGAACGGTTGCAAGTACTCGGCATGGCTAGTCTAGTGAAGAGAAGGACCAGGGGAGACATGATAACAGCGTTCCAATATTTGAAGGGCTGCCACAGAGAGGAGGGGGTCAAGCTATTTTCCAAAGCACCCAAAGGCCAGACAAGGAATAATGGATGGAAACTGAACAAGGAGAGATTCAACCTAGAAATAAGGAGAAATTTTCTGACAGTGAGAACAATAAACCAATGGAACAGCTTGCCTTCGGAAGTTGTGGGAGCTTCATCACTGGAGGCTTTCAAGAAGAGACTGGACTGGACTGCCACTTGTCAGAAATGGTGTAGGGTCTCCTACTTGGGCAGGGGGTTGGACTAGAAGACCTATGAGGTCCTTTCCAACTCTGTTAATCTGTTAGTCCAACCCCCTGCTCAAGCAGGAGATCCTCTAACGCTTCAGACAAATGGCCGCCCAATCTCTTCTTAAAAACCTCCAATGTTGGAGCATCCACAACTTCTGGAGGCAAGTCATTCCACTGATTAATTGTTCTCACTGTCAGGAAATTTCTCCTTAGTTCTAGACTGATTCTCTCTGAGCTGTTTTTATCCAGTTAACATCAGTGAACCTGCCTGTAGGGTCAGGAATGAGACTTCATTGCCAGCCTGATGGGATACCATAGAAGAAAGAAGGCAGGATTCGAATCCTTAAGAAGATTTAAGCTCTGCAGTAGGTGCTAGAGAGATCAGATGCTCTTCATCTCCACTCTCTTTCATAGGTCTCTATTTGTGTCAACATCAAGGATTGAATCTTGGCTTTCTCATCAAGAATCCATCTCCTTCAATTACACGTGCATCGTTCCATCAAGTGGACAAAATGTAAAACTCTCTATCATCTCCACTCCTGGGCACAAGAGGCAAATCTCTCCATTTTCAGCATCATCTGGTGCCAGACTAGCAGTATGTTTAGTGTGGGAAGTTTTATGTCTTGGAATTAGCGTTCCATCTGTAGTTTTCTCTGTATTTCCCTCAGTCACAACAATGCAGAGGGAATGCAAATGGAATCCAATTAGGAGCACCGAGTTTGCAGGCACCCATAGCAATTATCGGTTTAGTTGTCGAAGGCAGAGTTTAGTAGCAATCAAAGCTAGCAGGATTGATTTCTTGTTTTGTTTTAAGTGTAGTTAATCTAATAGTTAATTTATTCAAATTGATAGAACAGAGCAAGAAGTTACAGTTCTATTTCCCCCCCCCCCACTCCATATATATATAGCAATATATATATTGCTCAGAAAGCTAAGCTTAAGTAGCTGAAGGTGGAATGAAGGGGATTCCCAAATGCCCTAGTAATATCAAGTTTCGTCAGCCTGGCAATTTTCTGAATGCTTTACTATCATTTGAGAGTAGATTGTTTGTTGCAATTGATCCTAATGTGCTAGCCATGTGTATAATGATATCTGTCTTCACCACTTACAGGACATCCTTCCCTACATAAAAATAAACCACTAAAACCCATCCACGAAAATGGCCTAAGGGACGTCAACAAATTCAAAGGGACATCCAGCAAACATTAGCAGATGGGTGTTTGCTAACAAATTTTGTTGCCAAGTCAGCAGGAAGGAACGAGGCTTAGAGCTACCCTGCTGGTCCAAGCCACTGTCTTCCTGTCTTATAAAAAGATTTGTGCGTGTGTGTGCGTGTGTGTGTGTGTGTGTGTGTGTGTGAATATGATTTAATTAAAACTCTTGACGGGGATTTAGATGGTTTCCCTGGAAGGCCATGTAGAAAGTGGGTTAAATTAATGGTATTCTATACAAAAATTGGCGTTGTGCACAGAGCCATAACAAGGTTGCTGTGGGGCTTTGATTTCACTTTGACCATGGAAGAGAGCAGCTTCTCAGACTCCTTCTGCAGTTATCACTGATAGATGCTACTACCATTTAGTCTTGGCAGAAAATGGGAAATTCTTCTCCCCCAGCAAAGGAAGAGGAAGAGGAAGAGATAGTTTATGATTCAGGTCCGGGGAATTGTATTCTAAGCTGCTGGGATCCCCAACAGAGCATCCAATCTTGGAGATTCCACCCCCCTCTTATTATTTTACTGTTGGTTTCATGGGTAATTTTCACAGTAACTTCTGCTTTCTTTTGCTCTAAAAATGTGAGCAACACAAAAGGCAAATAGAGATGCTTCAAAATGTTAGAAATTGCTGGCAAAGGTAGGAAATAGAATCCAGAGACCTAAGGATAACCAAAATGGTTATTTTATGTAGGACAAATATATCCATGTCCTCCCCCCCTCTCTTTCTTTCTCTTTCTTTTATAACATAGTCCAATCCAAAAGGATTGGGGGTGGAAACAACATATTAAAGAGTAAAGCATAAAAGCAAAGTAAAAATGTATACAAAATAGTACTTGCAATCAAAATGTTTGGGGCTGAAGGCTCATTGGAATAAAGCAGTTTTTCACTGTTATCAAAATATGAGGATGGTAGGAAGCATATTTATCTTTGGAGGAAAATTGTTCTAAAAGTGGGGCTATCACAGAGAAGGCCTCCCAGCTTGCTCACTCTCCATGTACTTCCTGCAGGAAGGAGAGGGGCATTTCAGCAGATGACTGGTCTAGATCAGCAGTTTTACTTCTGGCAAGACTCCAGGAAGAGTACAGAGAAGAGCAAAAAATATGATTAGGTGATTGGAGGCTAAAGCATATGATGAAGGGTTGCAGGAATTGGGTAGGCCAAGTCTAACAAAGAGAAGGACTAGGGTTGACGTGATAGCAGTCTTTCAATATTTGAATGGTTGTCACAGAGAAGAGGGGGTCAACCTATTCTCCAGAGCAGCCACGGGATAGGAAGTAATGAATGGAAATTATCAAGGGGAAATCCAACCCAGAACTTAGAAGAAATTCCATGTCAGTGAGAACAATTAATCAGTGGAATGTCTTGTTTCCAGAAGTTGTGGGTGCTCCATCACTGGAGGTTTTAAAGAAGAAATTGGACAGCCATTTGTCCAGAATGGTATAGGGCAGTGATGGCGAACCTTTTTAGGTTCGCGTGCCAAAAAGGGGGGCGCATGCGCTAGCGCGCGCTCGCATGCCCACACCCATTCCCTCCCCCCCACGCATGCGCACAACACCCCCCCATGCTGCCCCCTGCGCATGCGCACACCCCCCCACCCCCGCGCAAAGGCCTTACCAGAGCCTGGGATGGTAAAAAATGATGAAACGGGCAAACCGGAAGTTCGGAAAAATGCACTTCCGGTTTGTCCGTTTCGTCGTTTTTTGCATTCCGGGGCTTCAGGGAGCTTCCCTGAACCCTCCAGAGTGCAAAAAACAGCTCACCGGCAAACCGGAAGTGCGTTTTTCTGCAATTCTGGTTTGTCCGTTTTGTAGTTTTTTGCATTCCGGGGCTTCAGGGAGTTTCCCTGAACCCTCCGGAGTGCAAAAAAACAGCTCACTGGCAAACCGGAAGTGCATTTTTCCGCACTTCCGGTTTGCCAGTGGGCAACGCTCGCGTGCCCTCCGCTATGGCTCTGCGTGCCACCTGTGGCACGCGTGCCATAGGTTCGCCACCACGGGTATAGGGTCTCCTGCTTGAGCAGGGGGTTCGACTAGAAGACCTCCAAAGTCCCTTCCATTCTATAAGATGTTGCCTAGTATATCCTTGCACCCAAAAGGGCTTTAAAAGTAACCATCAGCATTGTCTCAGAAGCCTACTAAAAACCAGAGCAATGACTTCAGAATTGATTTTATTCTACAGTGATGCAATTGTGAGCCACTAATTTGGTCACTATAGTTTATATCAGCTGCAGCTTCTGAGTAATCTCCAAAGGTTGCTCCTCTTTGGCTCTATTGCAGTAGTCCAATTGGATAGTGACTGGAGTCGAAATAACTGATGTCAGAGCATTTTAGTCCTGAGAATGTCATAAATGGTGTACAGGTTTGGCAGGACTACCCCAAATCACAAACTGTCTTCTTTGTTTGGGAGTATAAACCAGAGGTGGGTTCCTGCCTGTTTTTGCCGGTGCAGTTAATAGCTGTTGTTCAGGGCAGAGCCGAAGACGCTGCTGCCGTTCGCGGCACAGGAGGTTTCCCCGCCCGCATGGACGCCGCCAATTGCGTTCTTTTGCCCTCTGCGCATGCAGAATGCTTTGCACATGCGCAGAGGGCAAAAGAACGCAAATGGCAGTGTCCATGCGGGCGGCGGCAGTGCCCGGGGAAAGCCCCCGCGCCGCAAACGGCAGCAGTGTCTTCAGCTCTGCACCGAACAACAGCTATTAACCGCACTGGCAGGAACCCACCTCTGGTATAAACCTATGGATGACAACAACTGGGATCAATGTTATCTGTCAGCTCCACCATAGAGATCAGACATGAAATCAACTCCACCACAGAATGGTTAAAATTACTTTTATTGAAACTGGCTATAATCACTTATAAGTCTTATCATGCCATAGCTCCTCCTTCTTCTTATAGTTCATCGAATTAGAGAGGAGTCTGTCTGACCTGCTTCCAAATGTTATCTGGAATTTTAAGATTATTATTTTAAGATTAATTATTATTTTAAGATTATTATCCCCTTTTGCCTAGGCAACAAAGCCTGCGTATTTCCATCAAGGCCACCTTCCTTACTCTCTACTTGATTGAATTGTCCAGATGTTTCATGACTAATAGCTCTGTCTTGGCAGTATTTAATCTGATTTTGTTTTCACTCTCTCTAGATTCCCATAGCCTCCAGGCACCAAGTGAAGACTTCCCTTGTGTCTCCAGCCTGCCCCAGTGTGGTAGTTTTCATTGTAATTATGTTTCCCGTGTGGATTTCTGTCATGGGGTGAGTATCTTTTTGCAGACCCACCTACATATTTTAGTGGCTATCAATTTGGCATAAGAGGGTCTTGGGTTTACCATGACTGAAACACCAGTGATAAATTGTTTCAAACAGCCTTGAAGATTGGCCCATAATCCTCAACTTCCCAACCAGCCATGCATTCTCAAATGGTGGTGTTTTTTCCCCCTGGTAAGCATCACAGGATACTCTATTACTACACATTCTGAAAGTATCTGGCAGATAATCACAACTGCAGCAGACCAAGAGCTATGGATTGCAGTTAGCCTTCACATGGAACATTCATGAAATCAATAACTTGTTCCTGTAAGTGACAAATTTGTGCATTGAACTGATCTCAAAACTGATTTGGAGGAGAGCTAAATATATTCCTTATAAGCAAGACACACTGCAGTGCAAAAGAGGACAGCAATGGGATTTTTTTGTCTTCATATAGAATAGAATAGAATAGAATAGAATAGAATAGAATTCTTTATTGGCCAAGTGTGATTGGACACACAAGGAATTTGCCTTTGGTGCATATGCTCTCAGTGTACATAAAAAGACAAGATACATTCATCAAGAATCATGAAGTACAACACTTAATGATTGTCATAGGGTACAAATAAGCAATCAGGAAACAATCAATATTAATATAAATCGTAAGGATACAAGCAACAAGTTACAGTCATACAGTCATAAGTGGGAGGAGATGGGTGATTGGAATGATGAGAAGACTAATAATAATAGTAATGCAGCCTTAGTGAATAGTTTGACAATGGTGAGGGAATTATTTGTTTAGCAGAGTGATGGCGTTTGGGAAAAAACTGTTCTTGTGTCTAGTTGTCTTGGTGTGCAGTGCTCTATAGCATTGTTTTGAGGGTAGGAGTTGAAACAATTTATGTCCAGGATGCGAGGGGTCAGTAAATATTTTCACAGCCCTCTTTTTGACTCGTGCAGTATACAGGTCCTCAATGGAAGGCAGGTTGGCAGTAATTGTTTTTTCTGCAGTTCTGATTATCCTCTGAAGTCTGTGTCTGTCTTGTTGGGTTGCAGAACTGAACCAGACAGTTATAGAGGTGCAGATGACAGATTCAATAATTCCTCTGTAGAACTGTATCAGCAGCTCCTTGGGCAGTTTGAGCTTTCTGAGTTGGCGCAGAAAGAACAGTCTTTGTTGTGCTTTTTTGATGATGTTTTTGATGTTAGGTAACCATTTTAGATCTTGAGATACAGTATGATAGAACCTAGAAATTTGAAGGTCTCTACTGTTGATACTGTGTTGTCTAGTATTGTAAGAGGTGGTAGAATGGGAGGGTTTCTACGGTTTTGAGTGTGTTCAGTTCCAGATTGTTCCGGTCGCACCATGAGGCTAGTTGTTCAACCTCCCGTCTGTATGCGGTTTCATCATTGTCTTGAATGAGACCAATCACTGTTATATCATCTGCAAACTTTAGTAGTTTAACAGATGGATCATTTGAGATGCAGTCATTGGTATATAGAGAGAAGAGAAGTGGTGAGAGTACACAGCCTTGGGGGGGGGCTGTGCTAATTGTACAGGTATCTGATGTGATTTTGCCTAGCTTCACCTGCTGCTTCCTGTCTGTTAGGAAGCTTGTGATCCACTTACAAGTGTGTTCAGGTACCGCTAGCTGATTTAGTTTAGTTAGAAGAATGTCCGGTATGATGGTATTGAATGCTGAACTAAAGTCTACAAAGAGGACCCTTGCGTAGGTCTTTGGAGATTCAAGATGTTGTAGGATGTAGTGCAGAGCCATATTAACAGCATCATCTGTTGATCTATTTGCTCGGTATGCAAATTGCAGGGGGTCTAACAGTGGATCCGTGATGGTTTTCAAGTGGGACATCACTAGCCTTTCAAAGCTTTTCATAACTACAGATGTTAGAGCAACTGGTCTGTACTCATTCAGTTCCTTGATGGAGGGCTTTTTCAGCGCTGGGATGATAGTGGAGCGTTTGAAGCAAGAAGGAACATGGCATATCTCTAGTGATTTGTTGAAGATTTGGGTGAAGATGGGGGCCAATTGGTCAGCACAGACTTTTAAGCAAGAAGGAGTTATCTTGTCTGGGCCTGGTGCTTTTCCTGGCTTCTGTCTGTGAAATAGATCTTGCACTTCCTTTTCTGTGATCACCAGGGGTTGTGAATCCAATGGGATAAGGTCAGTTGTGGGAGGTTTGGCTGTTGTTGGTGTGTCTGGGATGGAGGTTGTGGAGATAGGTGGCTGTAGTTTCCTTTCAAACCTGCAGTAGAACACGTTCAGGTCATCTGCCAGTTGCTGATTTCCTTCAGCTTGGGAAGGAGGTTTGCCATAACCGGTGATGTTTTTAAGAGTTTTCCACATGTTTGCTGGTTCATTTGTTGAGAACTGATTCCTTAGCTTTTCAGAGTAGCTTCTTTTTGCTGCTCTGATCTCCCTTGTTAATACATTTCTGGCCTGATTGTACAGCATTCTATCCCCTTTTCTGTAGGCTTCCTCTTTGGAACGACGTAGCTGCTTAAGTTTAGCTGTGAACCTAGGTTTATTGTTGCTGTATATTTGTTTGTTTGTTTGTTTTATTTGTCAAGCATATATGATTAAAGCAAAGTATAAACAGTAAAATTATGATTGTATATACATGTAATAGTACAAGCATGAATAAGAGTATAAGAGGTATGAATATATGGGTACATTAGGACAGGAACGGTAGGCACGAATGTGCGCTTATGCACGCCCCTTACCGACCTCTTAGGAATGGGGTGAGGTCGATGGTAGATAATCTAAGGTTAAAGTTTTGGGGGTTTGGGGAAGAAACTACTGAGTCAGGTAAAGTGTTCCAGGCATTGACCACTCTGTTGTTGAAGTCGAATTTTTTGCAATCAATTTTGGAGCGGTTTACATTAAGTTTGTATCTGTTGTGAGCTCGTGTGTTATTGCGGTTGAAGCTGAAGTAGTCGTTAACAGGTAGGACGTTGTGGCGGATAATTTTGTGAGCTACACTTAGGTCGGATCGAAGGTGGCGTAGTACTAATTTTTCTAGTCCTAAAATTTCAAGTCTGGTTTCATACGTATTCTGTTGTGAACAGAGGAATGTAATACTCTTCTTGTGAAATATCTCTGGACATTCTCAATTATGTTAACGTCTGATATGTTCCTGGTTCCTGGTCGGTACACATAGGTCTTCACAGAAGCTGACATATGATGTTACAGTATCTGTGTGTTCATCCAGGTCTGCAGAGGTATCTTCAAAAATATTCCAGTCCGTGCAGTCAAAGCAAGCCTGTAGCTTTAACTTTGCCTCTTCAGTCCAAGTCCTCACTGATTTAATTGTTGGTTTTGTGGCTTTAAACCTTTGTCTGTAAGCAGGTACATGCAATGATCAGAGTGGCCCACAGCTGCTCATGGTAAGAATCGATAAGCATCTTTTAGTGTTGTGTAGCAGTGGTCTAAAGTATTCTTGCCTCTGGTGGGACAATTGACATGCTGAAAATATTTTGGAAGCTCTTTCCTTAAGTTACCTTTGTTAAAATCACCTAGATTAATGCCAGTGAATCTGGGTATTTGGCTTCAGCCTCAATAATCTGATCAGCTAGAGTTTGTAAAGCCTTGTTTACACAGGTTTGTGGTGGGATGTACACCGCAATTAGTAGAAATGATGTGAACTCATGTGGAGAATAAAAAGGTTTGCAGTTGATAAGTAAAGACTCTAAGTTTTCATCACAGAATTTGTGTATTATAGTTATGTCCTGAGACCAGCTGTTGTTGATATATTGTATATACATAAGCCTCCTCCCTTTTTCCCCCCTGATAGTTCTACAATCCCGTCTGCTCTAAGTATCTGAAACCCTGGTATATGCATGCTATTGTCATCAATTTCCTCGTTTAGCCAGGATTCATTAAAGCACAGGGCAGATGCGTTGTAAAAATCAGAATTGCATCTGTTTAAAAGGAGTATTTCATCCATCTTATTAGCAAGTGAAAGTAAATTGGTAAGAAAGATTGAAGGGAGCGGGGGTTTTTTAATTCCCTTATTCCTTAGTCTATTTAAAATTCCCGCCCTTTTACCTCTTCGTCTCTGCCGTCTGCGTTTGCTTTTGGTGATCCATAGTTCCGGGGAATTAGCTTCCTCCTGTGTTAGAATCTCCTCCGTGTTTGTAAAGACAGGTGGGGGTGAGGTTACAGAGAGCTGCTCCTTAAAGAAATGTTCCTTAATTCTTAGCAGATGGTCTCGTATGAAATCCATAGAGATGCAGAAAATAATAGAAAATAAAGAAACCATTTGAGAGCATTTCACCGAGGCAGCCTTCGTCGGCGCCATCTTGGATCCAATTTGGGGCTGGATATTTCAACAAGTATCAAAAAGATATCGTATATGGATTTTTAGGGTGATGGTATCCCCTTTTGCACTTGTGGGAGATATTCTGGCCAAGAACATTGCTAGTATTTATGAAGAGGTGAGAGCAACCATGCTACTTCACCTTGAGGCAAGTAGGTCAGTATTGAAACAAGCATGAAAATTAAGGGTAACATACTCTATACTCCAGTGCAAGTCACTGGTACAATGGGATGGATGTAGGATGTAGTCACCTATTAATGAATTCCCGACATGTGTCACACAAGATAATTGCAAGTAGTCTCTGAACAGTAATGAATATCTCTGTGTCTATCATCCATCCATTCACCCATCTATCCATCCATCCAAGCTATTTTGGGAAAGAACACGAATGTTTTATAATCTCATAAGATATTGATTACTTTTTTTATCTCAGAAATATTTTAAATTTCTGGTTTTAATTCTGCAGCCTTAGCTTTATGGGAGGCAATTATGTGTAATTAGCATGTACACATTTTTTTTATTGACCTCTGATTTACCTGGCAGTCTACAGAAGCTTTAGAATCAGGGGTGGCCAAACTATGGTTCTTTGAGGACCTGTGGACTTCAACTCCCAGAATTCCTGAGCCAGCCATGCATGCATGGCTAGCTCAGGAATTCTGGGAGTTGAAGTCCACAGGTCCTCAAAGAACCATAGTTTGGCCACCCCTGCTTTAGATGATGCTGTAGTGTTGGGAAACAGCAGGTTACTGAGTAGAAGAGTAAACAATAAAGGAGAATATTTGTAGCTCAGGGATAAATTGAGAGGTCCTTGGTCCCTCTCAACTTGGTTGTTTTCTTGCAGATGTTTCATTACCCAAACTAGGTAACGTTATCAATGCTAGTGCAAGGAAGAGAAGAAGTATAATGCAAGGTCTGGTTGTCTGTTCTTTATAGAGATTGAAAAAGCCACTCCCATATCAATTGACATATAACACATATAATTGGCATATATTACACATATGTTTCCAAGTTAGTTTTTTTAGCATGCTAAGAACAAAACATATCTCCCCTTCATCCCCTCTCTCCCCACCAACATTTCATCATTAATCTCGGGGAACTTTATGCATGGCACGTATTAAAAGTTATACGAGCATGATTTTACCTGACATCAGTATCTGCCTCTTTATTGACATGGCATGGTAAATATTAATTGCTTCTAACCATTAAAAAAAAACAGGTTCCAATGAGAAAATGAAACTGCACAGAACAATTGATATATTGAAAAGAGTCAGCTGTTCAAACACAGCCTTGGTTCTCTAAATATGTGTGCATTTTTCCAGGCTCTAAAATAAATGTAGCTTGGGAATGGATCAAAACGATCATACTGAAAAGAGGTACCCTTAAACTTTTTTTAACACGCTGACTCTTTGTTGCAAGAACTTGCTAAGGAACGGAACTGCTGATCTCAAATTCTTTGATTAGGCTCCAGACTGAAGACATCGTGATGTTGAAGAGTGATTTTTCTTCCTGCTTGCCTCCATTTACCTTTTTCATACAAACCTGCAGGTATTTTGGATCCAGCTGACCCAGGGGACTTGCTCTTCTTTGAAAGGGTTTTGCTTTGCCGGATATCTGGCAAACACATCTGTGTTTGCATGAATCATGTGGCTGGAAGCTAAACGGAAATCCTGATGAGTTTCAAAGAGAAACTGACCAGCATACATTAGACAGAACATTGTCTCTGGACACCAGGATCTTGACCTTGCATATGGAAGGTTGTTCTATTTAAGGACTTCAGGGTGAGACAGGGGACTCAGGGAACATGGCAAGGAGGGGAGGGGGTTGTTATTATTATTGTTGATAACTTTGCTTGAACGGGGCAAAAACCCCTAGCCCATTTTTCTTGCTGGCAGGCAAATTCATGCAAACACCCTAAAAACGAATGAGACCAATTTGTAACAGAGAGTTGCCACCTAATGCAGTGATGGTGAACCTATGGCATGCGTGCCACAGGTGGCACGCAGAGCCATATCTGAGGGCACGCGAGGCCCTATGTCAGCTCCAGCACACATGGCCAGCTGATTTTCGGGCTCCTTTTTGGCCATTTTCGCTCTCCCCAGGCTTCAGGAAAGCCTCATGAAGCCTGGGGATGGCGAAAAACAGCCCAATGGCCCAAACGGAAATTCGTTTCCAAACTTCCGGTTGGCCCATTGAGCCGTTTTTTGACATCCCCAGGCTTCAGGAAAGCCTCCTGAACCCTGGGGATGCGAAAAACAGCCCAACGGCCCAATGGGAAGTCCGGAGGCTTCAGTGAGGCCTGTGCGCATGCACGGGGGGAGCGCGGGGGGTTGTGCGCATGCAAGGCGGCAGCGCGGGGATTGTGTGCATGCACGGGAGCAGTGGTGGGTTCCTACCGGAGCTGTCCAGTGTGTAGCTCCGGTAGGGAGTGGCCGATTGTGCAATTTGCGTGCGGCCGCTCCGGTGCCATCCCCGCAGGTCCGTCGTGCGTGTCGCCATCTTTTTGTGAGAATTTTTGGGCTTTTTTGCTTCTGCGCATGCAAAATCACACCAAAATCTCACGCGCGTGCGTGTCCCTTCATGAGATTTCGGTGAGATTTTGCTTCCGTGCATGCGCAGAAGCAAAATCACACCAAAATCTCACGCGCGTGTGTCCCCTCGTGAAATTTTGGCATGATTTTGCTTCTGCGCATGCGCAGAAGCAAAATCACGCCAGGAGGGTGTGCGCGCATAGCGAGTGCACGAGCGCCCAAAACGTGGAGATGTGCGCGCAGCGCACTGGTATAGCTAAGTGAGCAACCCGCCCCTGCATGGGAGGGAGGGCATTACATTATGGGTGTGGGGGCGCGCGTGCATCCGAGCCAAAAAAGCTTCGCCATCACTGACCTAATGGTATCCACAGCAAGACCCGGCATTCCTACAACTACACACAGACTTCCCTTCCCATTTTGGGGAAATAAGATACCGTACCTTTGCTGCAGGACTGGATCAAAAGGAAGGAGGCTTCTGAACTTAGGGTATACTGGCTTTGGGGGCGATAAGGAGATGATGTTTGCAGAGGTAGTGGCTGCAGTAATAGCAGAAATAGAGAGCCGAGAAGGATAATGTTTCAGGGTGGAGATGCAGAAAGGAAAGGTCAGTGTTATTTTCTATCCCCATCTATCCACTCTTGATTTTGTGTTCAGATGAGTCTTTGGGATAGGGGATTGGGTCTTTGGGATTGAAAACCATTTTTCTGTCTAAAAAAAACAACAAATGAAATAAAAGTGGGATCATCTTCCTAACTCATGTTTTTTTGTCTAATGAACGCATATATATGATCCGCCTAGCAAAGCAACCTTCATCAGGATCTGCAAAGCAAGGTTTCAAAAATATTTTTACAGAATATTTAGCCTAAAATTCCACTATGTACGAGCTGTTTTGATTAATACAGTTTCTGTTGTCCCTGAAGATCTTCTTCTACCATACTCTTGGCTTCCTGCCTGCTCACTTCTTCTGATAATGAGTTCCTGGTATCATTCATGGGTTGCATGCATGGCCCAAACCATTATTCTCCCATGCAAGCATCTTGTTACTCATCCAGAAATAATACCCAGCTATAAAAATAACACAATCAAAATGAATAAATGCCGCATGTGGTTTTTCAGTTCTAATAACCGCTATTACCCATGAGCCTGCACTAGTTAACAGGCTAGGACTTTAGAAGCTTCCTGACCTTTGTTACATATCAGAATAGCTGCAACTGATAAGACCGTTTAAAAAAAAAAAAAGCTTACAGTTCAAATGTGCCCTTTAACAGTTTTAGTCAGGCAACGGATGCCAATTTAAAGCATGCCTCCCCAGAACAACAGTTACAGGGAGTTTAATAGTGCTCTCAGACCAACTTGCCCTTACTCTGAAGCAGTTGCCATGAGGTCATGCAGAGAGCCAAATGACATCAGTTGATAATATCCTCGATCTGCAAGAAACCACTCGACAACAATGTGTTTCACACAGCATGTACCAATTTGCTCTCGACTAGGGTTTATACCTCTTTCCCTTTGATGGAAAAATGATGGGTGACATACGCAAGCTGATAATGGGAGTATTAATTACCAGTGAGTTTGTTCCGCTGCTTTTCCCCTAGCAACACCATTAGGGTTTCAGAATCAGACTTAGTTAGATTGACCGCAGGAAGCACCCCAGGATTGATTTCATCCTTATGGAACTCCTCAGAAGCAGACAGCTAGATTCTATAACTTTTGCGCCTGTGTAAAACAGGGATTCTTGATAGGCCCGTATTGACATAAAGGGATGGGAAAGATAATATAGGACTGTGGTTCCCAACCTTTCTGGCTCCCTGGACTGGCAGCGGCAGCAGCAACGGTGGGGGGGGGTGGAGGATGGTTTCACAGGTGCAGCCTAATCCTGTGGATGCACAAATGTGCTTGCCTGTTGCTTGCACAAATTGATTTCCAACGGGCCTCAGACCAGTACCAGAACACAGATGGGGGGGGGGGGGAAACCCATGATATAGGAGATGACCAAGCTGAGCCTGAGGACAAGGTCAAGCACATCATCAGTTTGGAGTCTCTACACTCCCTTAAGAGATCTAAGCCCAGCTCCCTTTGAAATTCATTGATTCTTATCTGGCATCAATTTGCCTTAATAGTTAGCAGATCAAATTCTTGTGTATAAGTTTGTTGTTGTTAGTTGCGAAGTTGTGTCTGACCCATTGTGACCCCATGGACAACGTTCCTACAGCCTTCCTGTCCTCTACCATCCCCCGTTTAAGCTCACGCCGACTGCATCAGTGACTCCATGCAGCCACCTCATTCTCTGCCGTCCCATTCTTCTTTTGCCCTCAATCGTTCCCAGCATTAGGCTCTTCTCCAGTGAGTCCTTCCTTCTCATTTGGTGGCCAAGGTATTTGAGTTTCATCTTCAGGATCTGGCCTTCTAAAGAGCAGTCAGGGTTGATCTCCTCTAGGACTGACTTGTTTGTTCGCCTTTCAGTCCAAGGGATTTGCAGGAGTCTTCTCCAGCACCATAGTTCAAAGGCCTCAATTCTTTGGTGCTCAACCTTCCTTATGGTCCAACTTTCACAGCCATACATTGCAACTGGGGAAACCATAGCCTTGACTATACACACTTTTGTTGGCAGAATGATGTCTCTGCTTTTTAGTATGCTGTCTAGCTTTGCCATGGCTTTCCTCCCCAGGAGCAAGCATCTTTTAATTTCTTGGCTGCAGTCCCCATCTGCGGTGATCTTGGAGCCCAGCAAAATAAAATCTGTCACTACCTCCGTTTCTTCTCCATCTATTTGCCATGAATTGAGAGGGACCGGATGCCATGATCTTCATTTTCTTAATGTTGAGTTTCAAGCCAGCTTTTCCATTCTCCTTCACCCGCATCAAAAGGCTCTTTAGTTCCTCTTCACTTTCTGCCATTAGAGTGGTATCATCTGCATATTTGAGGCTGTTGATATTTCTCCCGGCAATCTTAATTCCAACTTTTAGTTCATCTAGCCCCGCCTTTCTCATGATGTGCTCTCCATATAAGTTAAATAGGCAGGGCGACAGTATACAGCCTTGCCGAACTCCTTTTCCAATTTTGAACCAATCAGTGGTTCCGTGTCCAGTTCTAACTGTTGCTTCTTGACCCGCATATAGGTTTCTCAAGAGACAAATAAGATGGTCTGGTACTCCCATCTCTTTAAGAACTTGCCACAATTTGTTGTGATCTATAAAATCAAAGGCTTTAGCATAATCAATGAAGCAGAAGTAGATGTTTTTCTGGAACTCCCTAGCTTTCTCCATGATCCAGCATATATTGTTTTACGGTTATAGAACTGTTATACTGTTATAAGTGCTTATATGACCAAAAAGTAGGGCAGAATATAAATGTAATGAAGAAACCAATGTATTTGCAGTAGATAAAGATCTCAGTCTTTTCTTTAACAATTTAATAGCAGTTCTGAGCAGGAGTTGAATTCTGTTGGGATCATGACACTAAATCTTTCCAGCCTTAACTGTTTTCCTAATGAATATAACCTTCCAGAAGCTGTTATTAGTCCCGTTGAGAAAAACATGTGGATACATATTTGTTTCTTCCCTAGAGCAAATAGCAGCAGGGCTTGGGGATTTTGATCATGAAACAGAAAATGGGAAAAGGTTAATTCCCCTTTCCTGTGCCAGAATCCTTACTGAATTCACCACCTCAAATAAAGTGGTTGCTCCCACCCACAATGGAACCTGGTGGCTGGTATTATATGGTTTTCAGGATTCAACAGGATCCAAACGTAATTTTCTCTGAAATCATGGCATTTAATACACCATCCGATATATAGTCTTAGAAAGCCTTACTCTGTTTCCATTAAATTGTATCACAAAGTTAACTTGGCATTGGAATGTCTGATAACTAGTTCCACTTTATTTGCTCCGTTGAGTTGGGGGAAAAAAATCCTGGATATATTCAGGAAAATAAACCTGCCCAGTGCTGGTTATACAGCTGCACTTAAAATGAATACAGAACCTAAATTTAATTTTCCATTCCAAGCCCTATCAAGTTATACCAATGTTTCCAAGTTGGAAGTGTAACTGAAATAGGTTTCTTTTTCTGGAATGTTTAAATAGCCTGAACTAAAATCTGGAGCAAATTGCTCTTCATTAGTTAAGTGATGTGTTAGAACCAGAATTTCTAAAAATTGCCATTTTGAAACATCTGTTGGTGCCAGGTTGGACATACCAAAGCTAGCTTTATATTATTGTACAGCATCAAATCTGGTCAGAAATATTGGACAGACCAGATCCTTTCCAATAAGAGGAAAATTGAGGTGATCATAGCTCCTATCTTATTTATTTATTTATTTATTTATTTATTAAAATTTCTATGCCGCCCAACTCCCGGGGGACTCTGGGCGGCTCACAGCAGATATAGAAACACATAAAAAACAATTTTTAAAAGGAGCCATATTAAAATACTATCCATTAAAAAACAAACTTTCATTCATACCCTGCCTGCCGGAAGAGCCAAGTTTTTATTGCTTTACGGAAGGCCAGTAGGGTGGGGATGGTCCTGATCTCTGGAGGGAGCTGGTTCCAAAGGGAGGGGGCTCCCACAGAGAAGGCCCTCCCCCTAGGTCCCGCTAGCCGACATTGTTTGGTCGACGGGACCTGGAGGAGGCCGACTCTGTGGGCTCTAACCGGTCGTAGGGAGGTATGCGGCAGGATGCGGTCCCGAAGATAACCTGGCCCTGAGCCATGTAGGGCTTTAAAGGTAACGACCAACACCTTAAATTGGATCCGGAGACTAATGGGCAACCAATGCAGCTGGCGGAGGATAGGTGTTACGTGGGTGCATCTAGGTACACCCACCACAGCTCGCGCAGCTGCATTTTGCACCAATTGCAGTCGCCGGACACTCTTCAAGGGTAGCCCCATGTAGAGCGCATTGCAGTAATCCAGCCGTGAGGTGATAAGGGCATGAGCGACTGTAAGAAGTGCCTCCTTCTCCAAGTAGGGTCGCAATTGGTGCACAAGACGTACTTGTGCAAAGGTCCCCCTAGCCACAGCTGAAAGATGTTGTTCCAATTTTAGCTGTGGGTCTAGGAGGACACCCAAATTGCGGACCCGTTCTGAGGGGGCTAATTTCTCCCCCCCAAGAATCAAGGAGGGACAGTTGGTCGAGTCCTTAGGAGGCAATATCCACAGCCACTCAGTCTTGTCAGGGTTAAGCTTTAGCCGGTTCTTCCCCATCCAGACCCTAACATCGGCCAGGCAGCGGTCCATTACGTCTACGGCTTCCCCAAATTGAGACGGGGTGGAGATGTACAACTGGGTATCATCAGCATATTGCTGATACCTCACCCCGTGTCGTCGGATGATCTCACCCAGCGGCTTCATGTAGATATTAAACAGGATGGGCGAGAGGACCGAGCCCTGTGGCACCCCACATAGTAGGGGCCTAGGGCTCGACCTCTGCCCCCCTGTCAACACCGACTGCGTCCTGTCAGAGAGGAAGGAGGAGAACCACTGCAAAACAGTGCCGCCCACCCCCACCTCTCCGAGACGACGCAGAAGGATACCATGGTCAATGGTATCGAAGGCCGCTGAGAGGTCAAGTAGCACCAGGATAGAGGAATAACCCCCATCCCGGGCTCGCCAGAGATCATCCATCAGGGTGACCAAAGCCGTTTCCGTACTGTAACCGCGCCTGAAGCCAGATTGAAAGGGATCCAGAAAATCAGTGTCATCCAACAGTCGTAGGAGCTGGAGTGCCACCACTTTCTCAACAACCTTCCCCGCGAAGGGAAGGTTGGAGACTGGACGGAAGTTCTTTAAATCCGCTGGGTCCAGGGAAGGCTTCTTGAGGAGGGGCCTCACCACCGCAGCTTTTAAGGGCTGCGGGACGGAACCCTCTCTCAAAGAAGCGTTGACCAACGCCTGGAGCCAGCCGCGTGAAACCTCCCTGGTGGCCGAAACCAACCAGGAAGGACACGGGTCCAATAAACAAGTGGCTGAGCTCATAGCTCCTATGGCCTTGTCCACATCCTCAGGAGTCACCGGTTCAAACCTATCCCATATAACCGGACTAAGACTCGCCCCAGTCATCTCGGCCTGTACTGCCCAATCGGAGTCCAGGTCTGTCCGAATCTGAATGACTTTATCCGCCAGAAACCGAGAAAATTCCTCAGCTCTACCCTGCAAGGGATCTCCGCCTTCCTCCTTAGCAAGAAGGGTGCGGGTCACCCTAAACAGGGCGGCTGGGCGGGAGTCAGCGGACGCAATAAGAGCGGAAAAATGCGAACATTTTGCCGCCCTTATCGCCACTAAGTAAGACTTAATGAAAGTTCTTAAAAGTGTCCGGTCAGACTCAGCTTTACTAGATCTCCATCGTCGCTCTAGGCGTCTCTTGTGGCGCTTCATCTCCCGGAGTTCCTCGGTAAACCAAGGAGCCCTCCTGGATCCACTTCCACGGAGAGGCCGCAAAGGCGCAATCCGATCCAGAGCCCCTGCTGCTGCCTGATTCCAGGCCGCAACCAGAGACTCGGACGAACTGTGTACCAGGGATTCAGGTATTTCCCCAAGTTCCCTCTGGAATCCGTCGGGTTCCATTAGGCGCCTGGGGCGGAACCACTTAATCGGTCCCGCCTCCTTGCGGTGGGGGAGTGGTGCCATGAAATCCAACCTCAGAAGGAAATGATCTGACCACGACAAGGGTACTGTGACTAAACCCCTCAGCCTCAGATCATCTCTCCACTGCCCCGAGAGAAACACAAGGTCAAGCGTGTGACCACCCTCATGAGTCGGACCCTGAACTACTTGGGTCAGGTCCATGGTTGTCATGGAAGCCATGAACTCCTGGACTGCCCCTGAGGCTTCGCCGGGCGATGGCAGATTAAAATCCCCCAGCACCATCAACCTGGGGAACTCAATCGCCAGCCCTGCAACCGCCTCGAGCAGAACAGGCAGGGCCTTTGCTACGCAGCTAGGAGGCAGGTACGTTAGCAAAAGGCCCACCTGAACCCCTAGGTCCAACTTCAGAAGGAGAGTCTCACACCCAACAATCTCCGGGGCAGGGCTCCTTCGAGGACACAGATTCTGGCGAGCTATAATAGCCACTCCTCCACCCCTTCCCTGGGGTCGCGGCTGATGCTGAACCGAGAACCCGTCCGGGCATATCTCCGAAAGGGGCACCCCCCCCTCCTGGCCCAGCCAGGTCTCGGTAATACATGCCAGGTCAGCCCCCTCTTCTAGGATTAAATCCCGGATAAGGGGGGCCTTGTTGGTAATCGACCTGGCGTTTACCAGCAGCAGCTTGAGCCCAGGGCCCTGACATCCCTGGTTACCAGGCACTCGGGTTGAGCTAGGTGGAACCAAACCAGAGGGGCCAGAACAAGGAATCGCTTGTAAACAGCGAGTTCTCGTTCTCCGAGAGCGGCCTACCCCTCTGCTCCCGGCAAGATAGATCTTGCCTCTATCTATCTATCTATCTATCTATCTATCTATCTATCTATCTATCTATCTATCTATCTATCTATCTATCTATCATCTATCTATCTATCTATCTATCTTCTATCTATCTATCCCCACCTTTAAGAGGGACGCAGTGGCTCAGTGACTAAGACACTGAGCTTGTTGATCACAAGGTCGGCAGTTCGGTGGTTCGAATCCCTAGCATCGTGTAATGGGGTGAGCTCCCGTTACTTGTCCCAGCTTCTGCCAACCTAGCAGTTCGAAAGCACGTAAAAAATGCAAGTAGAAAAATAGGGACACTTTGGTGGGAAGGTAACAGCGCTCCGTGTGCCTTCGTGGCATTGAGTCATGCCGGCCATATGACCATGGAGATGTCTTCGGACAGTGCTGGCTCTTCGGCTTAGAAACAGAAATGAGCACCACCCCTAGAGCCCGAAACAACTAGCATCCATGTGCGGGGGGACGTTTACCTTTACCTGTTCCCAACTTTATTATTTTTACAAATAACCCAAGGCAGCAAACATATCCAACAGACCTTCCTCCTTCTATTTTCCCCATAGCAACAACCTTGTGATGTGGGTTGGGCTGAAACAGAGTGATTAGCCCAAAGTCACCCAGCTGGCTTTCATGGCTAAGGCAGGACTAGAACTCACAAGTTCCTGCTTTCTAGCCTAGTGCCTTAACCACTAGACCAGTGATGGTGAACCTTTTTTTCCTCGGGTGCCGAAATAGTGCGCACGCACGCTATCGTACGTGCGTGCGTGCCCACACCCGTAATTCAAAGTTCCCCACTTGCCCCACCCCCCTGCGCATGCGTGCGCGACCTCCCCCCCTCCCCCGTTTTTCGACTTCCAGTGGGCCTGGTAGGCCTATTTTTTGCCCTCCCCAGGCTCCAGAGGCTTTCTTGGAGCTTGGGGAGGGCGAAAAAAGTTCTCCCTGCCACCCCGGAGGTCCTCCAGAGATCGAAATCGCCCTCCCAGAGCCTCCGCACGAGCCAAAAATTAGCTGGTGGGCACGCACATGCGCGCAGGAGCTGAGCTAGGGCAACGGCTCGCGTGCCAGCAGATATAGGTTCGCCATCACTGCACTAGACCAAATACTGTGGGTATATGGTGCTTTACCACAAAGCTAAAGCTACATTAAAAATGCAGAAAACGGGGAAAAGAAAGGAAATACTATACGCTTTAGCTGTTTATGCTACTTCTTAGACCTTTAACTTGGTTTAGGAAACCGCTGTAGTTATGCTCACACCATATTCTATGCTCAAATTAAGCAACTGCATTATGGCTTAATGTAAGAAACTGTTTACACAACCAGCTAAAACAATAGCTGAGTTCCCTTGATAAAATAAAACCATAAACTCCCTAATCCCATTTGACCCATCTAGGGCTTTGTATGAATCCAGACAGTGTTTCACCAGTGATTCCCCATGTTCTTCAAATCCCATTTTCCTTGTTTGTCAAAATATCCCTAGAATTTAGGGTTCAATGGTTCTAATCCAACCTTCCCAGTTAAGATAATTACTATAGCAGTGATCTGAGAGCCATCCAAAGGGTCCAGTAAGAAGAATGCTAACCCTTCGATCCTGTACACCTTCACCTGGAAGTAAGTCCCACTAAACTAATTAGAACTGGAACAGTATTGTAGCTGGAAGAATCATTTAGCTTTCTAAAACCCATTATATGAAAAAGAGGGGGAAGAACTACAGGTGTGGTGGAATAATGATACATGGAGTGGAGTACTGGACAAATTATTTCTTTTCTATCTATGCCAGAATTAGAAAACCATTAAAAAAATTATAAGCAGGTGATAAATGAATCTTTGGGGGTGGATCACTGTTCACATAATGGATTCTAACTAAAGTAGAAAGGATAATATAATGAAAGATGTATTTTCATATTTGGTGGGAGTGTTACATAGCCGTAGGATTTTGGAATAAAGGTGTAATACTACTGATTCTGCCAAGAGCTGAATTTCTCACATTGTGGTATATATGATGTCATCTCTTTTTATTAGAAAGGTTTCATTTTTTTTCTCTTTAATGATGACTAAAATATTATTAATTTTAAATACTAAACAAAGCCTCCTTTTGTCACTCTGATATAGCAACATGTGGGACTGTTTAATAGCAAAGAAAATAACACAGTGGCTCAAAATTTCCACGGCAAGGTGAAAAGTAAATATTTTCCTATCTGTCTCAATTTTCTCTTGCAGAATTTACCAAAGGAGCCACAAGAACAACTGCTTCAGCTGTAAAATATCACAAACCATTTTTGTGTGTGCATTCAAACGCATAGTTTTCTATACTCCAACCCAGAATTACATTTATATATTTTTATAGGATACATATTTTAGATTTTGTATCGTTTGCTTAACTCATTATCTCATTTGTATTTCTTTCTATAACTAACTTGGATGTTCTTGTTTATTTTCCCTTATATAAATGACTTGCTATGTTCTTGTTCCTTTTTATTTATTTTATTTTATTTATTTATTTTTGTCAAGTACGTGTTGGTAATATACATAGATATAACATTGTTTATATACATAAGATGAGTACTGATAAGAGGGAACATTAGGACAGGGACGGTCGGCACGCTGGTGCACTTATGCACGCCCCTTACTGACCTCTTAGGAATCGGGTGAGGTCAACAGTGGACAGTCTAAGGGTAAAGTTTTGGGGGTTTGGTGACGAAACCACAATGTCAGGTAGTGAGTTCCAGGCATTTACCACTCTGTTGCTAAAGTTGTATTTTCTACAGTCAAGTTTGGAGCGGTTCACTTTGAGTTTGTATCTGTTGTGTGCTCGTGTATTGTTGTGGTTGAAGCTGAAGTAGTCGTTGACAGGAAGGACATTGTAGCGGATAATTTGAAATGAAAAAGATTACTTTAGGATTTCAAAGTTTAGAGCAGTTTTCAAACAGATCCTGGACAGGCAACAAGTAGAAAAAAAACTAAACCAAGCCTGATGTATGTACCTACAAATGAAGCTGAATGACAAAAAGAGAAGGGGTTGAGTTTATGTTAACACAATCCAGTCTCAGAATGTGTTTCCATATACAGTGAGTAGTAGGTCAATAGCAGCACATCCTGGAGTGTTTGACATTTATCACCTACTACCAGCTAAACAGCAGCTACTAGCCATACTGTGCATACTGGTTTATAAACTGAATGTCAATGTCTTGCTTTTGCAGCACTGATGACAAAGTCCAGGAATATGTTAAGACTAATCTAGGGCTGTCAGTGGTATAAAATGGGCAGATGAATGGATGGATGGATGAGAGGTTAAAGACAACGAGCTCTTACATGTACATACTGTATATTCACCCACACATTTTTTTCCATGTGGCTCGACTACTACTTGCATGTATTGTGGACAGTCTGCCATCAGGGAATGCAGCCTCAGGTTGGAAAGTGTTCCTATCCCTCCTTTTAAACAAAATTGGGCAATTTTTCAAAGCAGGAGGATTGTGCTGGTTACCGAGCCCTCCATTTTGTGGAAGAACAGCTGGAAAGGAGTGTGAGTCTGATTGCTTCCCCTCCTTCTTCGATCCTCAGACAGATTGTTGGGATGGAGCAGAATGAAACTCCCCACCCTCCTGTGATGAAGCCAGAAATTACTTACCTTCATGGTCCTTGACAGGAAGAGGGAGGAGGAATCCAAGAGGATTCTCTCTTCTTTCCCAGAAGTCCATTGGCACAGACAGTGGGAAATCAGCTAACATAAATGGAAGATTTTGGAAAGGGCAGAAGCCTGGTACCTCCACCTTAGTGACTTTGCTTGCACATCACTTGTTGGCATTGTGAAAAAACTGGACATTTTATTCAAGGTGCTCAGGAGAGAGGAAAGTGACGAGGCTTCTTTTCTATTTGCAGCCTTGCTTCAGCCTGTTGGTTTCCTACTACTCTTAGAGCTTCTTGCAATTGCATGGAGCACATTTTTTGCAGCCAAAGACCATCATTCATCCATTCATTCTTTAGCACCACCTTGCCAAATGAAAGTGTCTGCGTTACTTTGTATGCTCAAAAGGTTTTCTCTCTCCTTGAGGATGGAGATGACTATCTGCCTTTATATATAATAACTTTCTGCGGAACGCTCCCGTGCTCCCAACTATCATGACAAGCCACCAGTTGTTCCTCCTCAGGGGACATTGGAAGATCTGCCCTGCTGTGCCTGGTGACTTATAATGTACTGTTGCTGCTAAACTCATTATCAGTGATGGTCAGCTCTCCTAAAAGCCCAGAAGCTCCCCAGACATTGCCTGCTGCTTTCCAAAACCTAGTGTGTTGCTCAGTTTTCTGAGGGAACTAATTCTGATTGCGTTTTCTTCTCACATCCTTTCTCTCTGCGTCTTTGCCATGAGGGGATTTAATACAAAGTAAATCACAATTATTCTGTACCCAGGAGTAAAAGCTTGTGTTTTTCAGTCCCCTTCTATTGAGGTACGTTCTCCTCAAAGTCACTCGGGCAACAGCAGGGAGGAAGTCTGGGTCTTCCAGGGCAGGGAGGCTCTGCAGGAGAAGGTTCAAAAGGTCTGAATCGGAGATGCAGAAAGAAAGACCAAGACATGAACCAGAAAAGACCCAAGGGCAATCTCCTTCTTTGAAGGTGTCTTTAAAGAAACAGGATAATATAAAAAGACAATATTCACAAAACCATAAAAGCTGTCCTGGGCAATGTTATGGGTACAAAACAGGTCAGGAAGGGCAATTAAATTTTCTACCCATGCCGTATTTCATCATTTGGCCATCTGGCCATACAGTGTGCATTCTTTTTTTCTTTACCTTCATTCATATTTCTCTAAAGAACAGGGACAATTCTTTTCAAATTGATCCTTATTTTTTGTATGAAATTTGTCATGGAAAGAGGCCCCCATTTTTAAAAAAAGTGCCATTGTTTTACTGAAGGTGACAGGTTCCACGGTTTCTGGACAGTGCCATATTTTCTGTCGGAAAGCTTATTCAAAATGTACAAAACATAGGGGACAAAGTATTATCTTCGGCCTGCAATTGCTTTTCCTTGTTGCATCCTTCGCTTTTATTAACTCCCACTCCCTCTCTCACTCATTACATATGCACATACAGACTCTGGGATAAGCTGAGTGCCAAAGGATGCATGGATGCTGTTTTTAAGGGGTGGAAAGGAAAGCAGCCAGGATTAGAACTGGTTACAAATTGGCTGTTGTCCAGAAATGAGAGCCTCTAGAAGGGGAAAGGAAGCACACTGTGCTAAACATCGCTGATTATTTCTGCCCATCTGGCAGGGTCAATATGCACCAGGTCCCATCACTTTAGCAATGGCATCTGGTAGGACTAGGAGACATGCCTTCTCTGTTGCCTTTCCCACCTTATACAACAGCATCCTCCTGAGATTTAGTTGGCCCCAAGTCCTGCCTGATTTTTGAAAGGCATTAGAGACCTGCTCACTCTCTAGCCGCTGGTTAGGGAGTGAACTTGTTGGCTGAATTTTCCCCAGCCCATCATATTCTTATATTTTTGTGTTTCATTTTTCAACATCTGCTCATTGTCTTACTTTTCCCATGGATTTAATTCTTGTTTACAGATGTGATATACCATCCTATATCATGTGCTGAATAGATTGCTACATAATTCAATAAAATAAATAAAATAAAATAAAAATACAAGACTGCCAAATATTTATTTTGTGAGTGTTTTTATTGTTTTAATGTTTTAAAATGTTTTGATTGTTTTTTTAATTATTATTTTAGAATTGTAGGCTGCCCAGAGTCATTTGGTTGAGTTGGGTGAGTATGGAAATCAATCAAACCAACCAACCAACCAACCAACAAAACAAATAAAAGCAGATTCACATGCGGAGGATACTCATCAGTGGTGAAATCCAATTTTTTTTACTACTGGTTCTGTGGGCGTGGCTTGGTGGGCGTGGTATGGCTTGGTGGGCGTGGCTTGGTGGGCGTGGCAGGGGAAGGATACTGCAAAATCCCCATTCCCTCCCCACTCTTGGGGGAAGGATATTGCAAAATCTCCATTCCTACCCCACTCTGGGGCCAGCTAGAGGTGGTATTTGCCGGTTCTCCAAACTACTCAAAATTTCCGCTACTGATTCTCCAGAACCTGTCAGAACCTGCTGGATTTCACCCCTGATACTCATGGCAAAAAATAGTTCTTTTAGGCAAAAGACAAGGCGAGCTTCCACCTTCACTGATGTTGTAGGGAGATAAGCAGTAATCACAATAACAAACTGGTTGCTGTTACATTTTGTGGAATTCTGAAAGCTGTTTGAGAGCAGATCTGAGCCACAATGGGGCTGATCACCTCCTGATCACCTGTTTGAGGGCTATCAAGGAAGCTGGCAGTTGCAATGGAGCCAGCAGAGCAGCTTGTTAAACTAGCACACCACTGGAAGTAAGGAGTGGCATTGGCATTTGTAGGAAGTAGTCCTATAGTTAAGGGAAATACAGACATTAAGAGTGGTGGGCATTAAGACCATGCCATCAACATGCATACTACAATAATATGTAAACCCAGCCTACTTGCGTTATAAACTACCAAGCAGTCATGTGCAGTAGCTCAGCAGAAACTTGATGAAATTCCAAGGCTTCAATGCAAGATATGAGTGATGATCTGTGTTGTCCATAATGGCTCAGCAACTTATAGGCTGGCCAGATCTCCTCTGCTCACAACAGAATACCTTATTCCACCAGACTTGAAATTTTGGGATTAGACAATTTAGAACTACGTCGCCTTCGATCTGATCTAAATGTAATTCATAAAATCATCTACCACAATGTCCTTCCTGTCAATGACTACTTCAGCTTCAACCGCAACAATACACAAGCACACACAATAGATACAAACGTAATGTAAACCGCTCCAAACTCGACTGCAGAAAATACGACTTCAGCAACAGAGTGGTCAATGCCTGGAATGCACTACCTGACTCTGTGGTTTCTTCCCCAAACCCCAAAAACTTTAACCTTAGACTGTCTACAGTAGACCTCTCCCCATTTCTAAGAGGTCTGTAAGGGGCGTGCATAAGCACACCACTGTGCCTACCGTCCCTGTCCTACCATCCTATTGTCCTCATTTATCTGAACTTACTTTGCTTATGTTATGTTTATACAAATACCTGCTATCTTGTACATGTTTGACAAACAAAATAAAAAGTAGGCTGTGGACAGAATGGGATAATTCACGATGGCAAACTCACCGCAGGACAACTCACCATGGGACAATTCAACAAATACAAAAGCTAAAATAATTTTGACAGAACCATGGCCAATAATAATAAAATAAAGAAACTTAATCCAGAAATACAAGAGTTACAATAATCTTGATGAAAACATGGCCATAATAATACAAGTAACTGACTGAAACAATTAATACAGTGTTGGCTTGTCCTGCAGCAAGTTGGTCGCAGTGAGTTGGTCATAGCACTTAGACTTATATAGCACTTAGACTTATATACCGCTTCATAGTGCTTTACAGCCCTCTCTAAGCGGTTTACAGAGTTCAGCATATTTCCCCCAACAATCTGGGTCCTCATTTTACCGACGTCAGGAGGATGGAAGGCTGAGTCAACTTTGAGCCGGTGAGATTTGAACAGCTGAACTGCTGAACTAGCAGTAGCCTGCAGTGCTGCATTTAACCACTGCGCCATCTCGGCTCTCTGGCAAGTCATGGCAAGTTGGCCATGGTGAGTTGTCCGAGACCCAGCTGTGGATGCCAATATTATTGTTCCATAACAAGGAGAAAGAATCCCTTTCTCTTCCCCTCTTCTCACATCTCACCTCATCCCTTTGCATGTCTGGATTTATGTCTGTCTCTCTCGGCATTTTATACCACTGTCTAGGTTTTCTCCTACAATTGCAATACTAAGAGTGTTCTAGGTAGCGGCTGCCAAGGAAAATTCAGCTCACAACTACACAAAATGGTTTTCCAAGTTCTAACTTCTACTTTTTTTTCTAAGATAAGCATCTACTGTGTGGAAATACCTGGCCTAGATTGTCTAGTTAAGCAGGAGTGCACCTGATTAGTACTTGGATAAGAAGTCAGGAAATTCCAGGGTAGTAAAGTTGGTTTGGGAGTAAATAAACAAAACAAAAATCCCAGCAAAAGCAATGGCAAAGAAATCCAAGGAAGGCAATTGCAAACCATTTCCTTCTCTTGCTGCATGGGTGTGCCAACAAAGTCACCAGAAGCTGAGGTCCCTTCAAAGGCGACTTAAGTTTCCTAAGATAAGCAGGTAAAGATAGTTGACTATCACCATGACATTCTGAAAGTCACAGGGAAAGTTGTTAGTCTGATCACCTTTTGTTGCAAGCTAAGAGCCCCTGTTTCCCCTAACCTAAGGAGGTTCTCAGACTCCCTCCTTCTGACCTTTTCTCTGGGACTGACAGCAACATTATTTCAAAGCAAGAATGGCTGTGCCTGATTGATGAAAAAAAAACTGCTCTTGTGTTTAATGGCAGCTACAAAGATGTTGCTGCCTGCCCACTAAGGAAAGCTTTCTGTAGCCTTTGATTGCTGTCTGCGATAAGGGGGATTTGGGAATGTAACCTGTTGCCTGAGGTAATTCATTTCGTCTGTATTGAACAGATGCCGTAATTTCAGGGTTATGGATTAAATAAAGAATAGATGAGAGCATCCTTGTTGACTTAAGATTAATTAATTTCATCAGGCGAAACAGGCACTCGCATTCTCTTCTTGGCAGAATTGCTTCGGCTGGACATTTTTAATCTACCTGCTCCACATTGCTGCTGACCCCACGAGGACAATTGACATCTTCATTTCCACACTTGCCAGGAAGGCGACGGGACTTTGCCTTGACTGATTAGAAGGAGGGGTGGGAGAGGCCATATTCCTTTCCCAGCAACAAGGCCGGGGCCTGGGAATAAAAGCAGAAAGGGTGGAGACGATTTAGGGACCTTTTTAAACACTCTTCCAAATTCCTGATCATTATTCTTAGTAGTTATTTCAGGTTGTGTGCAAGCAAGTTGTCCTTATCTCCCCAAAAAGCCTCCTTTGTCATATTTGATTTCTCTTCATTTATTTTTAATTGATATTTGCTTTCTTTCCCCCTAGCCAAAGAGTTGGGATTTGTGCCAATCCAGTATCTCAGCCAGTATGAGTGAACAGGGGAGGTCTAGCTCCAAAGTTTTGCCTGGCCATCACTGTCTCCATTAACAGCACATGCTTTTCTGGGTG
Organism: Diadophis punctatus similis; assembly: GCA_023053685.1. NCBI lineage: Eukaryota > Metazoa > Chordata > Lepidosauria > Squamata > Dipsadidae > Diadophis > Diadophis punctatus. The sequence goes on along the minus strand of JALIGW010000002.1, from coordinate 137,016,615 downwards.
GTGGTGAAGCCCAGTATATTATTTCTGGGTCAGGAATAGGACCACTGTAACCTCCAAGTGCTCTTGGCCAAGTGTTAGTCAAACAATGTCTTCTGCTCAGGTCATGTGGTGTGGTTTTGGAAACCCCTTAACTACTGCTGAGCTTTTTGTCTTGCACCACTCAGTCAGTCCTCCAGGGAAACGAGATGGAAGTGTAGAGTGGCTGAGAACACAAAGTCTGCCATAACAAAGTTCACTGATGAGACCTTGCAACCAGGGAACAAATCTCCGTTCCCTCAGGCTGCCAGCAGGCCTCCTTGAGCAAACGTTTATAATCAGCAATATCACAATCCCCTGAGCAGGGCAATCCCACGTGTGCCTTTTTTTTTCCTTCCCTGGTCCTACTCTGGCCAGAACTCCCTCAGTTTTTGTGATTCTTGAAGTGGAAGTTGCTTGGGAATGCAGGTTTCCACACAAGAGTGATTACATGTCTGCACTTGGATATCAGGTTTTACTGCCGCTTTCTGGGCAAGTTGGACTTCATACATTCAAATTCCTAGCTGCCACCGAGGCTGGGAATTCTAGAAATTGAAATTCAAGACACTTAGAAGATACTGGGTTAAGAGAAAGCACTAGTGAACAAGCCACCACTGGTTGTAGGAATGAATAATTGTGCATGAATAACTGCTGAACCTCTTTTGTTGCTGTTGCACAAGATTTATTTTGCATAACCAGATTTACTGAAGCCTTCTTTTGGCTATTTTCTCAGCCTCCTTATAGATGCTGAACACTTAATAATGTTTGTGAAGGCACACCGATTTTAGCATGGCACATTGTATCACCGTGGTTTACCTCACTTGCGGGGAAGAACACTTCTCATTGTGGATTTGACATAAGAAGCAATGTGTCCTATGTTCAAGATATTCACAAGATATTTTGTGACTCACGCCCTTGTCACCTCCCGATTGGACTACTGCAATGCGCTCTACATGGGGCTACCCTTGAAGAGTATTCTGAGACTTCAGTTGGTGCAAAATGCGGCTGCGCGTGCTGTGGTGGGTGTGTCAAGATACACCCACGTTACACCTATACTCCGCCAGCTGCATTGGCTGCCCATCGGTCTCCGGGTACAATTCAAGGTGTTGATCATCATCTTTAAAGCCCTTCATGGCTTAGGACCAGGTTACCTTCGGGACCGCATTCTGCCTCACACTTCCCTTCGACCAGTTAGGGCCCACAGAGTGGGTCTCCTCCAGGTCCCGTCAGCCAAACAATGCCGGCTGGTGGGCCCTAGGGGGAGGGCCTTCTCTGTGGGGGGGCCCGTGCTCTGGAACCAACTTCCCCCAGAGATCCGAACCATCCTCACCCTGCTGGCCTTCCAAAAAGCCGTCAAGACATGGCTCTTCCTGCAGGCAGGGGGTTGAGACTAGTTCCATCTGAGCTCTCCCCCGGTATGTTTGGTGGTGCACATTTTTTTAAACTTTTTAAATTATTTTAACATTCTTTTAATCATTGTTTATTGTTCAGTGTTCTTGCACAATGTTGTACACCGCCCTGAGTCCCTCGGGAGTAGGGCGGCATAGAAGAACCAAATAATAAATAAATAAATAAATAAATAAATAAATAAATTTTTTCTAGCCCCAAAAGGCAACGTGGTGTAGGCATGGGCTGTGTTTGAGTGTGGAGTGGGAGCTGGATAGTTTCCCTGAATTACAAATACCGAATGTTAGATAGAAGCACTTAAGCACTTAAGCTGCTCCTATTCCTAGGAAGATGTTTTAGGGTTATGGGGCCTTTTGATTTGGGAGGGGAGGGCCAGAGGGCTGGATGTACCATTAGAAAAGGGCATGATGTTGCAAATGGGGATATCAGCCTAGCGATGGCCATGGGGAAATATAGTGGGAGACAGAGGCTGAGCACTCTCTGGAAAGGTGGACTTGGCATTTAATACCAATGCTGCCTTTCATCCCTTGTGTTTGACCCCAAAACCTGACCTCTAGAGCTTTGATGGAAGTGGTGGGTTCGTACCGGTACGGTATGGTCCATTCTACCACACCGGTAGCGGCCGGCCGATGAGGTAATTTGCGCGTGACACCGGTCCATCGTCTTCACCAGTCTGTTGCGAGTGGCCATCTTTTTTTCAGAATTTTTTGGCTTCTTTTGCTTCCTGCGCATGCGCGGAAGCAAAATCTCACGAGGGGACACACGTGTGCGAAAGATTTCAGCGATTTTTTGCTTCTGCGCATGCCCGGAAGCAAAAGAATTGCCAAAATCTCGCATGCGTGTGTGCCCCCTCGTGAGATTTTGCTTCCGCGCATGCGCAGAAGCAAAATCGTGCGAGGGGCGCACGCGCATAGCGTGCGTGCACGCAAATGAAATGTGGAGATGCGCGCACAGCGCACTGGTAGCAACTTCGAGAAGAAACCGCCCCTGTTTGATGGCCTTGGTCTCTGTTGCTACTTAATGCAAGATCAGTATGCAGTAAATCTTACCTCATTAATTATATAATCTTGAATAAGAAGGCTGATCAGGTATGCATTATGTGCACACTTCCATACACTCTCCCCAATCCATACCCTTCCTGCATGCCTTCCCCACTCATGCAGCACCTCTTGGTCACCACCACACACACTTCCCTACCTGCACCACCCCACCTTGCATACCATCCCTGACCTATATAGCATCTCTTGCAAACTCCCAAACACCCTTAAGTACCCTTCCCAATCCAATACCTCCCCACATGCTGTCCCCATGGCAGCTTTCTCACACCAGTGTGACTAACATTCATTCTTCTTGTCCCCCGCTGACCTCCCATGCACCTTACATACATGTCTTATATACCCCCAGGGCCCAGGCCGCCCCCAGGCCCCTCTTGATATATACTACCAGATAGCGCAGTGGTTAAAAGCAGCATTGCGACCTTCAGCTGATTGTTAGTCTAGCAGTTCAGCTGTTCAAATCTCACTAGGCTCAAGGTTGACTCAGCCTTCCATCCTTCCGAGGTGGGTAAAATGAGGACCCAGATTGTTGGGGGCAATATGCTGAACTCTGTAAACCGCTTAGAGAGGGCTGTAAAGCACTATGAAGCGGTATATAAATAAAGTGCTATTGCTATTGCTATCTGTGCACTTTCACCTACCTCCCAGCACCTCCCAGGCACCCCAGGCACCCTTCCTGACCTATGCTGTCCATCCACGCACCCTCTCAATCCATGGGGCATCTCTGATTCACCCACACATACCCTTCCAAACCCCTATGGCACCTCTCGTGCACTCCCACATACCACTCCTGACCGGAACCCCTGCATGCCCCCTTGTTCTCTCCCACATCTAGCAGCAGCCTACTGGTCTTGAACCTGCAACTTCCTGCTGGCTTCTCAATTACTTTCTCCCAGTAAGCTTCTCCAAGCAAAATAAATGTGAAAGCTAATAGGAATTTGATGGAGGGAGGGAGGGAGGACGGGGTTGACTCAGTCCAACACTGGCTACATTTCACCCAGCATGAAGAGCTACTAAATTATCCTTAGTTGGGGGGAAAGGGGTTCAACATTTTATTTCTGTGCAAAAGCAAGTTGGTACACTGGGAACCCAAGTCCTAGTCAAGTGTGCCAGATGAAATTCAACAAGCTCTTTTTTTTACCATAAAAACACATATAAACACCAGAATGTTGTTTATTCATTTATTTTTATTTATTAAATTTCCTGATCTTCCATCTCTTATTCCTGAAGGCATGCATAGTTTATGCTAATATATCATAATAAGCATGGTGGGTGGGGGCTGTTTTGCACTTAATTAACTAAACTCTCCACCTCCGGATGTGTTTTTTAACATGCTAAGCCTTCCATCCTTCCGAGGTGGGTAAAATGAGGACCCAGATTGTTGGGGGCAATATGCTGACTCTGTAAACCACTTAGAGAGGGCTATAAGGCACTGTGAAGCGGTATATTGCTTCACAGTGCCTTATAGCCACTATAAGGCACTATGCTAAGTGCTATTGCTAATGACAAATTTTGTTTTACCTCTAGACCAGTGTTTCCCAACCTTGGCAAGTTGAAGATGTCTGGACTTCAACTCCCAGAATTCCCCAGCCAGCATTCGCTGGCTGGGGAATTCTGGGAGTTGAAGTCCAGACATCTTCAACTTGCCAAGGTTGGGAAACACTGCTCTAGACCTTTGTCTGGACATTCTTAACCACAGTTTAAGCTAAATATCACTATTACCTTTCCTTGTTCTGGTAATGGGCCTATTTGCAAAATTTTCAGCACAGTGACAAAGCCAGCTAGACTGACACTGCTCACCTATGAAGCCATGAAGCATTTGTGGTCAGCTTCTTTAGCTTCTTCTCCCAGGTTCCAAAGCAGGTGTCAGCTAACTGCTGATTCTAACAATGGCTGCATGAAGCAAAAGCACAGAGGAAGTAATTAAAGTAGAGTAGCTCTGGCTAAAGTAAAGTCATGGCTTGCAAAAGCTCCTAATAGTTTGTTAGCAGGCTAATAGGTCAGGTTTTTAGAATGAAGGGTGAAAAGGAGGGAAGGAGGGAGGAAGATTTTTGGTGCTACCTGCCAGCTTCATGCAAGGAAACTCAATGGGGAAGCCAGCAGGAAGTTGGAAGTCACTCCCACTCCCACTGGTTTTTTAGCCCACCCATGGTCATGCTGTTTCTCTCTTTAGGTAAGGAAATACCTGTGAAATGATGACCCAACAGGACATGAATTGTCTAGTTATAACCCAAATTCTTAGTCCATTTTTATCCTGCTCTCTTACTTCTTCTTCCATATCAAATCTTAGCAACAGTTTATACATTTTAGCAGTCACATGTGCACTATTTATACACCCAATTTGGTTTCAAATTCTGTTTTATGTTTTCAGCTCTAAGGATTATACTGACAAACTCCTTAGTTTTCAGCGGCACTCTGAGGGATGAAATGACAAGAGCCGTTAGAGGAAGACAAAGTGAATCCAACCAAGCACAGTTTAGAACCTTTATTAAGATTGTCTTATGGAGATAAAAGCAGTGAAATGGGCTTATTTCCTCATTGTAATGGCAACAATTAGTTAAGCAGTGGCTCTGTGTCAAGTGACTAGTCCCCCCCCCTTTTTTTTTTTGCTAAGGAGGGACCTAGGAAGTCTTTGCTGAGTGGCTGTGAGGATTATTGTAGCCATCCATTGGATTAAAGTTCCTCAGATCTGCTTGAAGTTAAAGTCTAGCTGGGCAAGTCCTATGGAAGCGACTGAGATATGGTCTTGCCAATTAGCTGGAAGAGTTTCAGATAGCTAGTCCCAGGGATGGGTTCCACTTACCTTCACCACTGGTTCGCATCGCGACGAGGCGAAATCGTCCCCTCGTGTGATTTCGCTTCCGTGCATGCTCAGAGGCAGGAATTAGCCCGAAACACAGCTGAGGAGCTCATCAGCTATGCTTCGGGGGAAGAAATAAAGGACAGCATTCATTCGGGCGGGCGGGAGGGCCCTTTTTCAAGCCGCGGAAGGGGAAAAATCCCCAAAAAAAGATGGCTGCACGCACGGAACGGCACCAACAGTGACGTCACCAGCGGGTCGCTACCGGTTTGGGCAATCCCGTCCGAACCGGGAGGAACCCATCCCTGGCTAGTCCTGAGGAAGCAGGCAGGGTGATGAATGCTGTTTTGCAGAACTGGGTGGTTGCCAATTGTTTGTGACTCTGCTCTTGCACAAGTAGCAGTAGCTCCCAGTATGCTTCCAGGTACAATTCAAGATGTTGGGACCTTTAAAGTTCTGCATTGCACAGGGCCAGATTTCTAGGGAATCTGGTTATCCCTCATGGTTTATGCCTGTACTGCCAGATCTAACAAGATAAGAACTCTCCAGTTCTCTTCTATGAAACATTGTCATCAAGGGGGGGTGGGACCCAGAATGTGCCTTCTCTATCATGGCACATTCTGATCAATGCAATAGCTTCCCCCTGAAATCCGAAGGGCCCCAGCCCTCTTGATCTTCTAGACAGCCCAGGAATACTTGGCTTCCCCCCCCCCCCAAGCATTAAGAACCAGATGCTAGATACAAACTTAATGTAAATCGCTCCAAACTCGACTGCAGAAAATAGGACTTCAGCAACAGAGTGATCAATGCCTGGAATGCACTACCTGACTCTGTGGTTTCTTCCCCAAACCCCCAAAACTTTAATCTTAGACTGTCTACAGTCGACCTCTCCCCGTTTCTAAGAGGTCTGTAAGGGGTGTGCATAAGCGCACCACTGTGCCTACCGTCCCTGTCCTTCTGTCCTATTGTCCTCATTTATCTGTACTTACTTTGCTTATGTTATGTTCATACAAATACCTGCTATCTTGTACAGGTTTGACAAACAAATAAATAAATAAAAATAAAATAAATAAAATTTTTGTGCAGTAGGTTAGTTGTGCAGTGCTTTGGTTATTAAAAACCATGATTATTTTTACTTGTATGTTTTATTTACAATTTGGAGTTTCTCCCCTTGGGCATTGGTTGTTAGCTGCCCAGAGATATTTATGTAAGGCCATATTTGTTTTCTGAATAAATAGCAATTAATTTTTAAAACTGCTTTGCTATAACTGTTAAAACTGTCTTATGAATTGGTTAGAATAGTATAAAGCCGGACCAAGAAGCCCCTCTTTATAGCCATAATGTAGTTCACTCCTTCCACAGTCTGGAATATCTATAGGACCACCAGCTCACCAGTTCATGTAGGGTTTTGCAAAACTTTCAGTAAAATATTCCCTACCAAGTTTTTTTTTAAATAGCTATCTTCATCAAATATTTATTTGTACTTCATTCTAGGGGAGGGGGGACACCTGACCAGTAAAGGATGTTTGTTGTTGTTGATGATGATTGTAATTTAAGTTGGCGGACTTTGTGTTGTATGGGTTCTGTTTATAGGAGAGGAAAAGTAGAAGCTTGGTCCTGATACTTTGCCCTTCAAATACACCTCACATAAACTTATGTAAAATTAAACAGCATTTTTGGATTCCCTTTGGAACTACGAGAGTATGCTACTGTCAGGCGTCCTGCCATTGGAACATGTAGGGAAATGCAATTTGGCAGCAAGAACAGAGCATGATGTACAATTTAAAAAGAGATGGCTCTAATGGTTGCTTTCCTTCACATTGAAAGCAATCGTGACAAGAGTTGCTCCTGCCCTTCTGCATTCCTGACACTAAGATGTGGGCAATGCAGAACAGAATGTGCTTGGCAAAGGTTTAAGCTCCAATGGCATGGAAGTATCACTCAGAGAAAAATGCTGATGCCCGTCTAGCAAGAAGCAAGAAAACAAACTAAGTGCAAGGCAGAAAAGCTCCTGGACAGCCATTTAGACAAAGTAAATCTGTCAGCCGTTCACTTGAAAAACAACTCTGGATCTAGAATGAGTGGCTGCTCAGGAGAAACAGCGAGAACCGTGGCTTGAGAAATGGAGTTCTATTGGTACAAAGGGTAAGATCTTGTAGGTCAAGCTCAACTTCTAGTGACTTGATGAATGTGTCTGTATAGTTTTCTTGGCAAAGCTATGGAAGTGATTTGCCATTATGTTCTTACAGGATATTTTCTTGACTTCCCTGTCTGGTCCATAACCCTGACCTTCCTTGGTGCTTTTCCATCTATTACATATTCTGTCCCTGGTTAGCTTTTTGAAATCAGACAAGATCATCTAGATATTGCCACCTACTTGGGACTAGTGTAAAAGAGAATAAAGCATATCTGAACATTTTCTCTGCAATCTGGGAGATGCAAGATAGGAGATAACTATTTTTAACAATAATTTCATACACTCACTTTTAGTATGCCCATTGATATTGATCTAGGCCAGGGGTGTCAAACTCACGTCGTGATGGCAGTGTCACATGACGTATCATGACTTTTCCCCCCCTTCGCTAAACTGGGCATGGGCATGGCCAGCGCGTGATGCATCCGGCCCAAGGGGCCAGGAGTTTGACAGCCCTGATCTAGGCCATTCCTGAACTTGGCCATCCTCAAGGAAATATTCTTCCATCCAGTGGTGGGTTCCTACAGGTGCGGTCCACTCTATAGCACCGGTAGTGGCCCGCTGGTGATGTCACAGTACCGGTGCGGTCGGTTGCCAATGTCTGGGCGCCGCCATTTTTTTTATTTTTTTAAAAAAAAAATTAATTTTTTTTCTTCTGTGCATGCCCAGAAGCCGAGCTTCCGGCACTGCACATGAGCTGCCTTTCTACCCCACAGTGAGTGCAAGCAGGGGAGGATGGTTGAGGGAGTGCGTGAGACGCTGAAAGAATGGGCGGCAGGAGCTATCTCCATTCCCCTCCCTTCAGCAGTCCAAGAAGCCAAGAACGCGCGGTGATGATCCTCAGCATTTTCGCACATTTGAGGCTTCTCGAGCTGCTGAGGAGAGGGGGAATGGGCGGCAGGACCTATCTCAGTTCCCCTCCCTTCAGCAGCCCGAGAAGCCACGCCCACCCAGTCACATGACTGGCAAGCCACACCCACAAAATAAGCCACGCCCACAGAGTGGTAGTAAAAAAAATAGGAACCCGCCCCTGCTTCCATCCTTCTAATTTTTCTTATATCTCCAATTCAAAAATATGTTTGCTATTTGGCTCCAAACATCAATTACACCAATACACCACAACACACACATTTTTGTAGAGGAAGATGGAGATGAAAGATCAATTGCAGCAAGTGGCACCACACAAGTTATTATTTTCTCTTTGTTCTCAATAACATCTCTTGGTGGGTCTTGGAACCCTGAAATCTAAAATGATTCTGTTCTCTCAGCAACACTGCATAATGAGATGGAATTTGGGCTTCAGCAAATTTGTTCAGTTTTATGGAGTATTACATCGAAATGCTGTGAAATTAAATTCCACTATCATGCCACAACCATCAAGCTGCTTTTCTCTGGGGTGCTGAGATGCGGAGACTGTGCTAACATGGTGAACAAAGAGGAGGAAGAGGAGGAGGAGGAAGAAGAGGAGGAGGAGGAGGAGGAGGAAGAAGAGGAGGAGGAGGAGGAGGAAGAAGAGGAGGAGGAAGAGGAAGAGGAGGAGGAGGAGGAAGAGGAGGAGGAGGAGGAGGAGGAAGAGGAGGAGGAGGAAGAGGAAGAGGAGGAGGAGGAAGAAGAAGAGGAGGAGGAGGAGGAAGAGGAGGAGGAGGAGGAGGAAGAAGAAGAGGAGGAGGAGGAGGAAGAGGAGGAGGAGGAGGAGGAAGAGGAGGAGGAGGAGGAGGAGGAGGAGGAGGAGGAGGAGGAAGAAGAGGAGGAGGAGGAGGAAGAGGAGGAGGAGGAGGAGGAAGAGGAGGAGGAGGAGGAACAGAGACCATAAATGAGGCATGAGAGAATAATGAAGGGGAAATAAAGAGAAGGGAGAGAGAAGAGAGAATGAAAGAGAGATGAAATGGCAGTGGAACTGGGACATGGATGGCTGTGAGCAGCAACAGCCAGCTGTCTCTGGAGAATCATGGCTCAACCCTGTCCTTCACTTTGAATTAAAGCAAAGGACAATTGTCAAGTGCTGACAATTACAGAAAATGCAAATAATCTGGAAAAGCAAGTGAAAGTTACAAGCGTTCAGGGGGGGAAATTCAATATATCTTTAGAAAGCAATCATTGGTAGGGTTTTTTTTTTAAAAAAAAAAATCCAAACTCTACAGTTGGATGATGCCTTTATTACGTCTAGCCAAAAAGATACCAAAGCAAGCTTTCCAGTTCTCCAGAATTCCCCATCAAACAAGAGGTGGACGTACCAGAAAGGGAACTCCTAACCCATGATTTTGCTTATCCCACCGTATCCATCAAAAATCCAGACTTTAATTTTTTTTCTCTTGCACTTGCAGACACCCCCTTCCTGCCCCCCTGCCCCCCCTCCCAGAGTCTCACAGAATGCCTAGTCCAAATAATTCATTCTCAGGCCAAACACTGTTTCCTTCTTGCATATAGTAATTTTCGAGGGAATTCTGCTTTTCCCTCCTCTCCATCTCCCCACCCCCACCCCCCAGTGCTTCCTGCCACGTCTTCTCCTTCCTTCCATCTGTCTTCCCTTAAAAAGTTCTTCATCTACGTTGGCAATTTCATGACCCATTTCTTACATTGAGGAATTATGCAACAAAATGCTCTCCATTCAGTTCTCAGCTGTGTAAACATTTAACCAAGCAACAAGCCAAAACCTATGAACAAAGGCCACGAGAAAGCTAAGTGTTTGATGAAAGAAGACCACAGTTCTACGTTTTTATGGTCTCCCTTCTCGGGAGGGCAACAAGAATCCAGCTAGCCCCGCTGGAGTGCCTAGCTGTAGGAAAATGAAAAGGGATCTCTTCCTCCAGCCCACAGAAACCAGAATGCTACACTGTCCCACCATCCCTGGAGCTCTTGATCAGCAGGGAGTCCTCGGAACACTTGGTGCTCTGAATGTCCTGAGCTTTATAGTCTCTTCCTCACTCAGGTGTGTTTTAAGTTCCAATCATGCAAACCCCAGCAGTTTACAAGAAAGTAAAACAGACCTCGATGGGATGGGGTACTTTTAAGAAGTGGGGGGGAAACCCTTCCTTTCTCTCCCACTTGAATGTGGAGGTGAAGTGGGGTGGTCCTAACAAGGTAAAGCCTTCATGGGAATAAAAATATAAAGGTTTCCCTGTCAATCATGTCCGGCTCTTGGGCTTGGTGCTCATTTCCATTTCTCGGACGAGGGAGTCAGTGTTGTCCGAAGACACTTCCATGGGCACATGGCCAGCATGACTCTATGCCAAAGGTGCACAGGATGTAGTTACCTTTCCACTGAAGTGGTACCTATTAGTCTAGTTGCATTTGCATGCTTTCAAACTGCTAGATGGGCAGGAGCTGGGACAAGGAACGGGCGCATCTCACCCTGTTGCGCAGAAATCGGGTGTCGAATCCAGGCTGTCGGCTCTCCAGTTGACCAGCTCAACATCTTTAACCGCTGAGCCATCGCACACCCTTTTCAAGGGGATAGCATGGATTAATCACACTTTTGAGCTTGTTATGAAATATGAGTTTTTCCTCCCGTTTAAAGATACCTGACACATTCAGTTGTGGCCCCTCTGTCCCCAGGACCTGCAAAAGCTGCCCCTTAAGCTTCCCCTTCCTCTAATGAAAGTGGTGCCTGCATTAGCCTGCCAGGGGCTTTCTGATCTAGCAAAAGCTGGGAGTTTAAGGAGGCTGCCACAGAGGAAATTCAAACAGGCATACTTTTCTAATTTCCATGACAACTGTAATAGGGTATTTGCTGGACTCAGGAGTGTGTGGGGGGGATCTTTTCACACCGAGTGAGCTTGTCCTCATTTGCAAACTGAAGCTGGAGCTTCTGGAGAGCTATATTGGGAAAGAAATGGTATGTTTATTTGTAGATATTTTGGACTGGAGCATCAACTCATGCTAATAGGATGCCCTACATTGTTTAAAGATGCAGTTTGCATGTGATCTGCTTCTCTTTAGAATGGCATTGCTCTGCTCTCTATGCCTACACATATACACTTATGACTATACTATTGTTTACTGTATGGTAGACTGGAGAAATGGCACTGTAGAGGATTCATTGCTGCAAGCATTCCTTTGGCTTCCAACTCATCTACCTGGAGCATAGTAAGCAATGTATAATATGAATAGCAATGAATTCTGAGATCATCATAATGAAATTTAAGTATGTGGATCAAACTGATCACAAAACAGACAATAACTATGAACACAAAGGAGGAAGTTTCACATGGTTTATAAAATAAAACCGATTCAGATCCAAAGACAGCATATGGGGAATCCAGCTGCCTATTTATTGCTCTTTGCTTTAGGGGGCACTTAAGCCCAAGTAAATGATAGTGCCTGCTATATTACTGGACTCACTGATGCTGTGGTAGAAACAAGGAAGGAAAGGAACTAACCCCCTGATGTATTCCATCACAATGTATGCTGACTGCGCTGGGTTTGCAAGTAATGATCTAGGAACTAAGAAGTAATAACTAGCTTCAACATTATTATACTAATATTCTGGCCAAGTCAGATTCATCCATTCAGGTGGTCTCTGGAATGCATAATCCAGGCTATGATGGACTATCATCAAACACTTAGAGATGGCTCAGATAACTGAGTCATGGCTCAAACTGTGGAATTGAAAGGTGGAAAGTCGTCAGTGATCCCAAACAAGCTAATTCAAAGGATAAATTACTCTAACCATCCCTGTGCATATAAAATATCTATGCATGTAGAGTCAGTTTGATGTCATAGTTAAGGCACCAGGCTAGAAACTGGGAGATCATGAGTTCTAGTTCTGCACAAAGCCAGCTGGGTGACTTTGGGCCTGTCACCCTCTTCCAGTCATAGGAAGGAACTGCAGGGATTACTTCAGGCAGTTTCCAGGAGTCAACATTGACTCAAAGGCACCCCCATTAAAAAAAACTTTTGTATACTGATCCCTCAGTAATGTATTTATTTATTTATTTATTTATTTATTTATTTATTTATTTATTTATTTATTTATTTATTTATTTATTTATTTATTTATTTATTTATTTATTTATTTATTTATTTATTTATTTATTTATTTATTTATTTATATTTGTATGCTGCCCAATTTCCAGAGGACTGGGAATTGTAGGCAGCTTAGCATCTATGTTGCTTTGAGACTTATTCTTTTGTGTCTTTGCTTATTGGTTTTATTGTTTTTTTTTTTTTTTTTTTCCAAAAAGTTTTATTAGTACAAAATTACATAGATAATAGCTAAACGTTAAATAGAAAGTACAAACATTTTTTTTAATTTTTCTCCCCCCTAACCCACCCCTTTCCCTCCCCCCCTCCCCCCCCGGACTTCCCAGAGAGAGTACAGGGCATAATATCAATAAAATAAATTTAAATTAAATTAAAAAATTTTGACTTCCACCTTATTTTTTTAAAACTTCAACTCCAAATTGTACACTAATAAAAATTCCTTCCTCCTCCTTTCAATCATCTACCCTTCACAACATTTCTTCACTATTAACTAAGAATTAAATGATTATTACATAAATGATGACTAAGTATTAAATACAAAAACCTTAAACTTCATCATAAAATCAATCAGTATATAAATAACATACTATTACTATATATCAGATTATAAGCACTAATTCCAAACTTTAAATAACCTTCCTCCCAGAAAAAAAAAATGTTAAATCTAGTTGTAATATTTTATAACTGGATAGATAACAATTCCAAATCTTTCTCACAATTAAATAAAACTTAAATTGATATTACACAAAAAATAACTAAATAATAATACAAAAACCTTAAACTTCATCATAAATTCTACCACTCTATTAGTAACATAATGTTACTATGTATTAAATTATTAGGTTCAAAAAAGTTCTAAATCTTTAAAAAGAATTAATAATACTTTGAATAAGCCCCCCCAAAAAAAAACAAAAGAAAAAAAAAGAATGCAAGAAGTAAAGAAAAGAAAAGAAAATTAAGGAAAGAAGGGAAAAAGAAAAGTACAGTCATAATGGCAACCATCTGTCCAATAAACTTCAACACTGCATCTTGTTGTATCTTGATGATGGTTGCATCTTTTTGTAACTTGATAATTTTGTAGTTGTCAGCTCGCCTCCCATCTGACCCCGATCTTCCATCTCCTTTTCCACACTGTAGACATCTGTCTGGCTCTGCCAATCATTTAAATTTTGTAAATCTGTTTCGATTTGAAGAGGAAGGGATGGCTTTCCCTCCTCCTCCTCTTTTGTTTTCATACATCTTTCCTCTGGAATCTTGGATATATCAGCCTTTAAGACGTTGACATAAAATTCAGTAGCTTTCTTTGTTGTATTAAGCCGATATCTTTTTCCCAGAAATTTCACTGCAACTCCTGTTGGTGCTTCCCATTTGTAATGTAAATTTAACCTTTTAAATTCATCAATCAGAAAGGTATAATCTTTTCTGGCTTTGAGCATTTTAGAGGGAATTTCTTTCCATATCAACAGTTCCTGGCCATTCACCTGCAGGTTGTTCTTAAACGTCGCCTGAATAATCCTATTCCGTAAGGCTCTTGTAGTAAAGTATATTACAATATCCCTTGGTAGGTGTTTTTGTTTTGCATACCAAGAGTTGATTCTATATATTTTATCAATTTGCCTGGCTAGTTCTTCTTTAGACAGTCCAGACACCTGCTCCAAAGCTTCCACCATCCTTCCTTTCAAATCTTCATATAATCCTTCTTTCAACCCCCTGACCCTTATAGCAAATTCCATGGATCTGAATTGCGTCATTAACACCTCTGTTTCAAAATTTGCAATGTCATTTTGTATTTTATCTATGTATTCTACTGAAGTTGTCAAAACTTGTTTGTTTTCTTCAATGCGGTTTGCCAAAACTTCAATATTTGTTGCTAAACCTTTACATACCTCCAACACATCATTTCTAATTTGTTGGTCAATATTCTTTAAAGCAGCCTGCATTTTATTATCTATTTCACTAATTTTTTGGTTAAATTCAACAATAAGTTGATCTTTCATAATCTTTAAGGTACTTATTAAATTTTCAGGTGTTAAAGACTTTGGGGGTGTTAACTCAGTGGTAAGTTGCATTTTAGAAATATAGCCAGATGAATAATCCATTCTTTTATTCAAAACAATCTTTCCAGATTTTGAAGCCATTTTAGTATTTCCAGTGGTGAACAAAAGAAAAAGCCAGCCTCTAGTTAAAGTTCTTTTAAATTTCTTTTAAAATTCTTTCAAATTCCAAAGCCAGATAGAATTTTATTTTTAAAAAATTGTCAGTTATTATTTAATCCAGAATCGGGAGACAGAGAGAGTAAAGCCAACTTTCAAAATCAAAAATTTCCATAAGAAAAAAAGCTGCTAGGGAAACGAAAGTTACTTTCACTTCTCCTCCCACTTTCTCCGATCGCCATGTTGTAGCCTAATAACTGTTACTTAGTTTCTTCCGAAGTGAAAATCAGCAGTGGAGTTGAAAGAAAAAAAAAATCTGTACTTGCCCTTTAAAATCCTGTCTCTCTCTGTCTGCTTGTTTAAACAATTAAGTAGTTGTAATCCCATTCACGAAGCAGCGGGTGGTCACGGCATCTTGCTCCGCAAAAGCGGAGGTTTCCAAGTCCCCGGAGCAAGAGACAGGCTGGCTGGGGAGCCCTCACCTTTCGCGCCCCTGGCTGACACTTGGGGCACTAGGGGGGGCTCTACCCCACCTGTCCGGCTCTCATCTCTCCCCTTTGCCCGGGGCAGAGACTTTCAAGCCGCCAGACAGCTGTTCTGGCGGCTTTAACAGGGAAAAGGAAAGGCGCTCAACGAGGAGCGTCCGCGATGCAGCGATCCGGAACCGGAAGTCCTGGTTTTATTGTTGATACTGCAATTGATTGGTCTGTAAGCAGATCTGAGTGCAGTTTTTCTCTTCTATTTATAGAAAAGCAGGACAAAAAGCAGAGATTACTGATATACACCTAAAAAAAGGAATAATACTTTGCAGGTGCTTAACAGTTGACACCAGTTATTAATTTCCAATTAAAAGTCTGTTTTTGACATTTAACACTGAGAGACATTTAGTTCTGGACCTCTCTTATGTAGGGTGCCTCCGGGCTTGGTTGTCTCACACTCCTATTTAACATAAAGCAACTGAGTGAAGTCATTTGTGACATGAGGTAAGATATCATCAGTAAGCTGATGACACCCAATTGTACATCTCCACCTCAGGCCAGGCAAGTGAGGCTGTTCAGGTGCTTACCCAAGCAAATATCTGGATGGCGAAGAACCAGCTTCAACTCAACCCTAGGAAAATGAAATGGCTCTGGGTTTTAGAGCCAGGTGGCAGCTATGGCTAGGGAAGTTTTTTAAATTTCTATATGGTACACTGGTTGTGCCCATTCCTGGACTGGTCAGTCACTTCCTGATTGAACTTCATCAGTGCACTATACATTGAAGACTAGCTGAAGGCTTCAGTTGGTCCAGAATGCAGCAGACTGTTCAATTCTGGATGAGAAGATTTTGCCTATGTTACACTGTTGCTCTGTGAGTTGAAGACTCCCAGTTTCCTTCCTGATGCAATTCAAGGTGTTAGTTATCATCCTTAAAGCCGTAAATGACAAGGGGGCAGGATATTTTCATCTCTCTCTCTCTCTCTCTCTCTCTCTCTCTCTCTCTCTCTCTCTCTCTCTCTCTCTCTCTCTCTCTCTCTCTCTCTCTCTCTCTCTCTCTCTCTCTCCCTCCCTCCCTCCCTCCCTCCCTCCCTCCCTCCCTCCCTCCCTCCCTCTCCTTCTCCCTCCCTCCCTCTCCTTCTCCCTCCCTCCCATCCTCCCTCTCTCTCTCTCATTTATGTGCCCATTCCACTACATCACATAGGGCAGTGCTTCTCAAATAGTGGGGCAGCCCCCCCGGGGAGGCGTGGAGCAATGCCAGGGGGGCGCATGACCCTGGGGAACGTGCTTTTTTTTTGCCGCAGGGAGTAGGTGTTTTTTGCACCGAAAAATAGCACAACAGCACAGAGCAGGAGATATGAAGTGCAGATAACAAACCCTTAAGAGACACCATGGAAATATATTTAAAAGGGATGAAAAAAAAAGGAGGAGAGAGACGGAGATAATGAGACAAACTTAAGTCTCCTGAAAGCTAAGACGAGGAAATAGGACGAAGCGTATGTAGCGCTTGGCTTCACTGTGACTACGGTGGGAGACGAGGAAAGACCGGTATGTTTACTGTGTCTAAAAATGTTGGCAGTGGACAGCATGAAGCCAAATAAATTAAGGTGTCACTTAAACACATTACACCCCAATTACGCTGAAAAGCCGCTTGAGTTTTTTCAGCGAAAACGTGCCGAATATTGCAAACAATCATCCCGGCGGAGAGTTGGGGGGGGGCGCGAAATGTTTACTTCTTCCTGGTGGGGGGGTAACAGAAAATAATTGAGAAGCACTGACACTGTCATAGGGTAAGCATGCTCTAGGTCCCCACTATTAAGCAATGCCATCTGGTGGACGTAGAATGTGTGCCTTCTTTGGAGGAATGCCTGCCCTATGGAATACTCTCCCCTGAGATTTGGAGGTTCCTTATTCTTTTAGCCTCCTGGAAGGCTATGAAGACCTGGCTGTACCCCCAGGTTGTCACTGGCCAATATGGGGGTTGTGCACAACACTTGTGTAGTTGATATGTGATACCTTTGGCACCTTATTTGGAGTATTTGGTGTGGTTTTTAACTTCAGGGAAAACTGGATTTTATTTTTCACATATTTTTCACAATTTGAATGTTGTTATCCACCTGAAGTTATATTCTTTTACTTGAGTAGCCATATAAATCTCAGAAATGAATAAAATGTTTAATGCACTTTTTCCCATTGGGTTGGATTACAACTCCCGTGTAGTTCATGCTATTGTGGATTATGAGATTAATATAATTTATTTGAAGAATGCCAGTTTGGGATAAAATATCATAGACAATTTACAACTGCAATACAAAAAAATAGTTTTTGTTCTACTGTATATTAGCCTGCCTGAGTATTAAACACTTGCAGGGAATGATATCTTTGGTGCTTCTCTAATCATTTATTTATTTATTTATTTATAAGCGCTCTTATAGGCCGCCCAATCCCGCAGGACTCAGGGCGGCGTACAACATAGATAAGAACGTATAATAAAAACAATAAGAAACAATTTAAAATTAAAAGCATTATTCAAATATTGTTTAAAAAAAAGACACCATTCATGGGGGAATCTGATCTTTTTATTCACCCCGCCTGCCGGAAGAGCCATGTTTTAACGGCTTTACGGAAGGCCAGCAGGGTGGGGATAGTCCGGATCTCTAGTGGAAGTTGGTTCCAGAGGGACGGAGCTCCCACAGAGAAGGCCCTCCCCCGCGGCCCCGCCAACCGACATTGTTTGGCCGATGGGACCCGGAGGAGGCCCTCTCTGTGGGATCTAACTGGTCGTAGGGAGGTATGTGGTAGGATGCGGTCCCGAAGGTAACCTGGCCCTGAGCCATGTAGGGCTTTAAAGGTCAAAACCAACACCTTAAATTGCGACCGGAGATTAATAGGCAACCAATGCAGCTGGCATTCTCATGTATATGAGTCAGGGGTTGGGCTGCTGGGGGTTTGCAGGAGTTCGGGAGAACCTCTAGGTAAGATTCTGTGCAGTTCAGAGAACCCCCAAATCCCACTCCTGACTGGCCCGGCTGCGCCCACCCCACCTCTCCCAGGAGTCCCCACACGGCCCGTTTCAGATGCAGGTAAGTGCAGGGCGCATGCGGAGGCTCGGGGAGGGTGAAAAATGGGCCTAACAGAAGTTTGGGAAGGCCAGAAATGGGCCCGTTTCCAGCCTCCAGAGGGCCTCCGGAGCCTGGGGAGGCAGTTTTTGCCCTCCTGGAGGCTCGAGAGAAGTCTCCGGGGCCCGGGGAGGGCAAACTCCCCCCCCGCCGAGGTGCAGGAGGTCGACTAGGCCACGCCCACTATGGCCACGCCCACCCAGGAACCAGGCAGAGAACCCCTTGCTAAAAATTTTGAAGCCCACCCCTGATATGAGTGCAAAACAAAATACAGAGCTTTTTTTAGCTCTCAGGTTATAGAATTTCTGCCAAGAACATATTAATCCAATGCAATACTATCAATTTTTAAAAAATCATCATCATTACCATAATCATCAATCATCTTATTTTTTTTCCAGTGAGTTGGGTGCTTGTGATACATTATGGGTTTTGTTTTGCTATTGTTCTTATGTTGTCCCATTTTGTTTGAAGTGATATATAATTATAAGTCATTCCATTTTCAAAAAAAAAATATTCTAGCCACCTCCACCACCACCCCACACACCCCACCACAACTAGTCTTTAAGGTAGGGAAGACCGGGTGATTTTTTTGGATCCTTTATCAGGCATAAGCACAACCCTTCCTTAGATTCATGAGCTGTGAAATAGGAAAACTGTTCTTTATTGTGTTCAAGTCCAACTACTCTTCTGTGTAGCCCAGCACTGAGTAACTTGATTGAGGTTTTCTAAGGTAAAAGAGACTTCTTAGACCTGCTGGAAAGAGATTTTTTTAATGTAATCTCCTACAGTACTTTTTACAATATCCTACTTTGTAACTAAATCTGTATGCATGTATAATTGAAATAATTGCATATTCATTCAGTATTAGCCTTTCCCTCCATTAGCCTTTAACTGAAAGAGTAGGTAATCCTTTTGCAGTTCTCAGAGCATTCCCAGAATACCTAGAGCAGTGATGGCGAACCTATGGCACGCATGCTACAGGTGCCACGCGGAGCCATATCTGCTGCCACGTGAGCTGTTGCCCTAGCTCAGCTTCAGCGTGCATGTGCGCACCGCCAGCTGATTTTTGGCTCACACGGAGGCTCTGGGAGGGAATTTTAGGCTTCCGGAGGGCCTCCGGGAGGCATTTTTGCCCTCCCCAGGCTCCAAGGAAGCCTCTGGAGCCTGGGGAGGGCAAAAAACGGGCCTACTGGGCCCACCGGAAGTCAGGAAACAGGCCATTTCTGGCCTCCAGGCACTGAATTATGGGTGTGGGCACTCGCATGCGCGTGATAGCGTGCGCGCACACACTTTCGGCACCCAAGGGGAAAAAGGTTCACTATCACTGACCTAGAGTGTACGTGGAGTGGTGACACTGAAAAGTCCAGCCTTTTCAAATAATTTTTATTAGGTTGGGGCAGGGTTGTGGTATTTGAATTGGATTCCTGAAAATTCGAATGTCAAACCTTGACATTTGTGCAAAAACATATGAGATATATCCTGGGAATTTTATATTGGACACATAGAATCTACAGTCTAAACAGGGGTTGTTCTGTATTTTACAGCTGTGTGATGTCTGAAGATCAGCATTGTCTAAATACTTCATCCATATATGGACAGAATCAAAATCATGCTCTTGATCTAGATTATATAGGTTTTGGGCAAAAGAATATCTCATACACATCTATTCTGTAAAATAACACACGTGTACCTTTCAGGACACACATTTAAAGCCTGCAACACTGAAGATGACATTTCAATGTGTAGACAATGTGTAGAGATTCTTCAGCAACATGAACCATTAACAGACACATGTAACTGGTCCAGACACAAGAAGCCATGTCAAAAGAGCCATGGAACTGATCCATGTACTTCTCTTCTGTCTTGGTTTGTAGAAAGTGGGCCTGCTTTTTGCAGTAATACAAAAGCTTTGGCATGTATTATCACGTTTTCAGACTTTTTACCTTTGATGTACCAGACATATAAAATCTTCAGAGTTAGTGCAACTGTCTGGCACATGGCTCTTGCCAGAAAAATGGCAGAAAAAAAGAAAAAAAACAAGGATATGTCAAAGAAGAAACATACCATGAGATGATAAAACTTCAATTCACTCCATAGCAGTAATCCTTGAATCACCTACACTAATACAACAGTGAGCTTTTATTACAAGATAATTAACATAGTGGGATAGTCATCCCATCAACCTTCAACCAAATGCTGCTCTTATTGGTGTGTGAACTATTCTAGGAATTTGTATGGCTTTAATGGCAAGAAGCAGAATGCTTTATTATATCCTTCTTCCCCAGAAAAAAATAAGTCAACTTATTTTTATTTTATTAATAGGAACTGGAACTGGAAGAGGATATGGATATGTGAGTGTAACAGTGGGCTGGGGGGTTTAATTCCATGGAGAGAAACGACCATGACATTATTTTTTTTAATCTATAAAAATCTCAAATTAAAAAAAAATCAAACCACTTCATCCATTGGACTATATTAGATCTATATGAACTGGCGTCTGCCAAGAATAAAAAGAACAATAAACAAGCATTAATTCATTTTACCTATCTTTAAGACATAAATTACTGAGAAAAAGTGATGCATAGAAAGGAACTAGAATTTACGAGGAAGCTAAACCTCAGCCCACTGCCTTTAGAATACCTTGTCATTAAGAAAAATGATATTTGCAAGAGAGAGATCTGTTGGGGATGCTTGGCTGGCAATTAACCAGGACCCATTAGCCAATGAATTTATATCAATAATTTCAGGATCTACCAATCAGAATCATTATTTTTTTAAAAAAAAAACTTTCTAAAGCATCTGCAATGCTGGACCATTTTTCCTCTTTCTAAACTATTTTTATTTATTTATTTATTTATTTTGTTATTCTTATATGCCGCCCAACTCCCGAAGGACTCAGGGCGGCTTACAAGGAGAAATAAAAGAATAAACAAAAATTACATGGAATTTAAAAACAACTACAAAAATTTAAAACAATTATTTAGAACAACATCCATTCAACACATACATACTTGGGGGGTAGGCTCAGGTGGAATTAAGCTGTCCCCCCCACCTGCAGGAAAAGCCATGTCTTAATGGCTTTTCAGAAAGCCAGCAGAGTGGGGATAGTCCGGGTCTCTGGGTGTAGTCGGTTCCAGAGCACGGGGCCAGCCACAGAGAAGGCTCTCCCCCTAGGGCCCGCCAGCCAACATTGCTTGGCCGACGGGACCTGGAGGAGGCCAACTCTGTGGGCCCTAACCGGTCGGAGGGAAGTATGAGGCAGAATGCGGTCCTGAAGATATCCTGGTCCTAAGCCATGAAGGGCTTTAAAGATGGTGATCAACACCTTGAATTGGACCCGGAGACCGATGGGCAACCAATGCAGCTGGCGGAGTATCGGTGTCACGTGGGTGTACCTTGGCACACCCACCACAGCACGCGCAGCCGCATTTTGCACCAGCTGAAGTCTCCGGATACTCTTCAAGGGTAGCCCCATGTAGAGCGCATTGCAGTAGTCCAAACGCGAGGTGACAAGGGCATGAGTGACCGTGAGTAGAGCCTCCTTCTCCAGGTATGGCCGCAACTGGTGCACCAGGCGAACCTGTGCAAAGGCCCCCCTAGCCACAGCAGAAAGATGGTGGTCCAATTTTAGCTGTGGATCTAGGAGGACCCCCAAGTTGCGGACCTGGTCTGAGGGGGTCAGTTTCGCACCCTCAAAGACCAAGGAGGGGTAGTTGTCATGGACCTTAGGAGGCAATATCCAAAGCCACTCAGTCTTATCGGGATTTAGTCTGAGTCTGTTCCTCCCCATCCAGACCTTAACGTCGTCCAGGCATCGGCACACTACATCCACTGCCTCCCTGAAGTCAGACGGAGTGGTGATGTACAGCTGGGTGTCGTCAGCGTACTGATGGAAACACACCCCATGTCTGCGGATGATCTCACCCAACGGTTTCATGTAGATGTTAAACAGGATGGCCGAGAGAACCGACCCCTGGGGCACCCCACATAATAGGGGCCTAGGGGACGATCTCTGCCCTCCTGCCAACACCGACTGCATCCGATCGTCGAGATAAGAGGAGAACCACCGTAAAATGGTGCCTCCCACTC
This sequence comes from Diadophis punctatus similis, assembly GCA_023053685.1. Taxonomy (NCBI): domain Eukaryota; kingdom Metazoa; phylum Chordata; class Lepidosauria; order Squamata; family Dipsadidae; genus Diadophis; species Diadophis punctatus. Next base: position 136,994,324 of record JALIGW010000002.1, on the reverse strand, counting down.
CCAACTCGCCGAGCCGATGCAGAAGGATACCATGGTCGATGGTATCGAAAGCCGCTGAGAGGTCAAGTAGCACCAGGATGGAGGAGTTCCCCCCATCCCGGGCCCACCAGAGATCATCCATCAGGGCGACCAAGGCAGTTTCTGTACTGTAGCCGCGCCTGAAACCCGACTGATAAGGATCTAGATGATCTGTTTCATCCAGGAGCTGCAGAAGCTGAGTCACCACCACCTTCTCCACAACTTTCCCTAAAAAAGGTAAGTTGGAGACTGGACGATAGTTCTTCAAATCAGCTGGATCCAGGGAAGGCTTCTTCAGGAGGGGTCGCACCACCGCAGTTTTTAACGACTGCGGTACGGATCCCTCCCTCAAAGAAGCGGTGATCACCGCCCGGATCCAGCCACATGCCACCGCCCTGCTGGCCGAGACCAGCCAGGAGGGGCACGGGTCCAATAAACAGGTGGAGGTACCCATCGCTCCCATAGCCCTGTCCACATCCTCGGGAGAAACAGGCCCAAACTCCTCCCACAAAGATGGACTAGGACTGGCCCCTGTCAACTCTATGGACTCTGCCCTGCCAGAGTCCAAGTCCAACCGAATCTGAGCGACTTTATCCGACAGAAACTCAGCAAATTCCTCAGCTCTGCCTTGCAAGTATTCCTCGCTCCCCCCTTTTCCAAGGAGGGAGCGAGTCACCCTAAACAAGGCGGCTGGACGAGAATCTGCGGACGCAATAAGAGTGGAAAGATAGGATCGTCTTGCCGCCCTTATCGCCACTAAATAAGATCTGATGTAAATTCTTAATAGTGTTCGGTCAGACTCGGCTTTCCTGGTCCTCCAGCGGCGCTCCAGACGTCTCTTCTGGCGTTTCATCTCCCGGAGCTCCTCGGTAAACCAGGGAGCTTTCCGGGATCCACTGCCACGGAGAGGTCGCTTAGGCGCAATTCGGTCTAGAGCCCCTGATGCTGCGGTGTTCCAAGCAGCCACCAGGGAGTCAGCCGAATTGTGTACCAGGGTTTCAGGTATTTCCCCAAGTTCCCTCTGGAATCCTTCCGGCTCCATTAGGCGCCTGGGGCGGAACCACCTAGTCGGTCCCGCCTCCCTGCGGGGGAGGAATGGGGTCGTGAAATCCAGCCTCAGTAGGAAATGATCTGACCATGACAGAGGGGTGATGACTATGTCCCTTATCTTCAGATCATCTCTCCACTGCCCCGAGAGAAATACTAGGTCAAGCGTGTGACCACCTTCATGAGTCGGACCCTGGATTACTTGGGTCAGGTCCATGGTTGTCATGGAATCCATGAACTCCTGAGCTATCCCAGAGGTTTTGCCAGCAGATGGCAAGTTGAAGTCCCCCAACACCATAAGCCTGGGGAACTCAACCGCCAAGCCGGCTACTGCCTCGAGCAGCTCAGGCAGGGCCTTACTTACGCAGCTGGGAGGCAGGTACGTTAAGAAAAGGCCCAGCTGAACCCCTAAGTCCAACTTCAGAAGGAGCGCCTCACACCCAACAATCTCCGGGGCAGGGATCCTACGAGGATGCAGATTTCCACGCGTTATAATTGCCACTCCTCCCCCCCTTCCCTGGGGTCGAGAATGGTGCTGCACCGAGAAACCGGCTGGGCATATCTCGGAGAGGGCTACTCCCCCCTCCTGCCCTAGCCAGGTCTCGGTAACACATACCAGGTCTGCCCCCTCCTCTGTGATTAAATCACGTATCAGGGGGGCTTTGTTGATAATTGACCTGGCGTTAAGCAGTAACATCCTAGTAGATATCTGCTAGATATCTGCCCAATTACTAACAGCTGAAATTGTAAGTTTAGGAGACAAAAATCAGCTAGCTTTTGGAAGAGACTAATTCAATAAGCCACGCATCTTTTACGAATGACTAGTATGGCACAGAAGAAGCGTACAAACTTTTCAGTTTATGTCATTGTAGTTGATCTTAATTAAAATATTGCCCAATTGTGGTTTCTTACTATGTTTCTGATGAATTAACATTTGTGCTATTATTTTTTATTTCCATAGAAGAAATGAGCTTCTTTTCAACATCTAGATTTTTTTTAGTCCCTGAAGTGACGTTCTCTTACTTGCAGAGCTTGGAAAAGAAGCTGCGGTCTGCATGCATCCACCAGTCCTTTTTGGTCTGTTTGTTTGGGGGTGGGTTTGTGGCCCCCATGGGCACAGCACAATAGTATAATACCATTATACTATTTATGCTGTGCTCCTGGGGGGGGTCACAAAACCCCCACAACATTATAGTACACCATAATAACCAGGGGCGGGTTGCTCACTTACCCATGCCGGTGCACTGCGCGTGCATCTCCATGTTTCGGGTGCACACTCACTACGCACATGCACCCCCTTGCACGATTTTGCTTCTGCGCATGCGCGGAAGCAAAATCTCACCAAAATCTTGTGAGGGGACACGTGCGCATGCGAGATTTTAGCACAATTTTGCTTCCGTGCATGCGCAAAAGCAAAATTGCACCAAAATCTCATGCGCACATGCGTCCCCTCACGGAATTTTGGTGCGATTTTGCTTCCGCACATGCGCAGAAGCAAAATCGCCCAAAAATTCTCAGAAAAAGATGGCGATGCGCGCAACAGATTGGCGAAAACGGCTCCGGAGCAGTCGCGCGCAAATTGCACAATCGGCCGCTCCCTACCAGAGCTACGTACCGGACAGCTACGGCAGGAACCCACCACTGATAATAACAGGATCAGAGATGAATAGAAAGATACCTCACCACAGGATGCTTGGAACTGTGGGCTTATAAAATCTGAGCACCTGGAACTCCATCAGGGGTGAAATCCAGCAGGTTCTAACAGGTTCTGGAGAACCGGTAGCAGAAATTTTGAGTAGTTCAGAGAACCGGCAAATACCACCTCTGACTGGCCCCAGAGTGGGGAGGGAATGGAGATTTTGCATTATCCTTTCCCCAGGAGTGGGGAGGGAATGGGGATTTTGCAGTATCCTTCCCCTGCCACACCCACCAAGCCACACCACACCCACCAAGCCACACCACACCCACCAAGCCACGCCCACAGAACCGGTAGTAAAAATATTTGGATTTCACCACTGATTCAGCCCCAATGTTTAACCACTAAATAATTCAGACAGAGTTATTATTTGTGAATGGGCCCAGCTTTGAATAAATAACAGAATTCTTATCAGGATGAAAACTGTGAGAGAGAAAATGTGGCAAAAGGTAATATTGCCGTGACCTCCTTGGTTAAGAATATGATAACTGAATAATGATTAGAGAGCTGATCTACCAGTGAAAGTGAAGATATTGTGCAGGGAAAAATCATACGGGATAACTATCCTGAGGAAACAGACTCAAGATAAAAATTTCCCACACAGAAAGAACTCCGACAGTATAGGCCTAAGGTACTCATAAAGCTGCTTGTGAACAAAACAGTCATGCAGACATTTTTGACAAGAGTCCTTAAATTTCCCCCTTTATTTATCATGTTTTCTTGTCAAGGTTTAAAGATGTCCTCACATCCAGGACAAGCTACCTCCCAATTCAAAGCTCTCCTTGCCTGTTAAAAAATATTCAACAGATGGCAGGTTCTTGGCCTATTGCCCCTGTTGTCCCATAAGAGGGGCTGTGGATATAGGAATACTGTATTCATATCAATTGGGAACATTCAATCAATGGGAATGGTACTACATGCCTTTTAGTCTTTTCTGAAATATGAAAAAGTACAAACATCAGATCAGATCAGATTAACAGAGTTGGAAGGACCTTGCAGGTCATCTAGTCCAACCCCCTGCCCAAGCAGGAGACCCTTACATCTGCCTCTACCTACATGTGATGGAGGGACACTGTGCAAGAGCTACTAATGGGGACAGGAAAGGTGATCGCCATCTCTGTCTCCAGAAGCTCGCCTTGGTGGGGAGGGTAGCTTTAAATAAGATAAATTATGCAGTTATTCCATATCAATGTGATCCCTTCAGCCACATCTAGAAGGCTTTAGACCAGTGTTTCCCAACCTTGGCAACTTGAAGATGTCTGGACTTCAACTCCCAGAATTCCCCAGCCAGCATTCGCTGGCTGGGAAATTCTGAGAGTTGAAGTCCAGACATCTTCAAATTGCCAAGGTTGGGAAACACTGCTTTAGACTGCGGAGCCCAGACCAGCCCTGGACGTTTCAGCACCATGGACAGAGGCAATGGTCTCTGTCATTAAGATTGTGAAATTCATTGAGCAAAGCAGCGCGAAGGGCATTTCCGAGGAGGGAAAGTAGGCTAGCAAGTTGCACAGAGGGCACCCAAAGGTTAAAATTTAAAAGGTTAAAAAAAATACTGTTTGGAATTGCATTTCCTGCCTGGTGAGAGCACCATGAGCAGCGGTAGGTCTGCAAAGTTGGGGGTGGCGGAATCATCTAACCCAAAAGACTGCAGATAGTTTCACCACTCACAAATACATTTCCCAGGTCTATAGGGAAATGCCACACTTGTTCCTAATCTAAATCCCTGCCTCCTCTTTGTCCCCAAAGTTGCTTTCATGACTGCTTTATACAACATGCAGCTTGGCCTATTTTAGTTTGTGTCGGCATTATCCCATATAATATCTTACATTATCCTATACAATACAGGAATTCTGGAAGTTTTCATTCCAATATATATTAAGAAAATGAGACTAGAGGAAATTAGTATAATCTGAGCTTTTAAAAGGGAAGAAGGCCGGTTCAAATGAGGACAATAATTGACAATAAGCAACATGGCACCCTTCAGATGATTTGAACTACAGTTTCAACAATCTTGCATCATTGGCCATGTGGCTGGAGCTGAGAGTAGCTGAAATGCAAAAATTGTTATAATAATTGAGGTGGCTACCTGCCTATTAATAGGGTTTTTTTTCTTTTTCTGGAATTATCTAAAATTGGGATTTCCCATAATCCATGCAGCAATTCAAGTCCACTAAGATTCCAATCCAGTAATCATATGGTAAAAATATGCCTTTGTTGGAAGAAATGTCCATCTGGGTTCAGTTCCAAGTGGGAAGAAAGACACTGGAAACATGGAGGCTGCTTGGAAGGATGGTTTAATGGTGGAACAGAACCACCAAACACATGTGATTCTTGGTAGAAGACCACATAGAGTGGAGAGTGAGATATACCCTCTCTTGGGCCTTGCAAGAAATGTATCCTATTGGTTACAATCAGACTCCCATGGGGCTATGCAGTCATAGCTGAGGTTGTCTGTGTCCTAGTCTTGGTTGAATCTTGCTGGGTGATGATGTAATGAAGAGGGTTGTGTTCTGAAAGGGTGTTGGGCAATTCCTATTATGGCTTAATGGCTTTGTCCTGGTTTGGATCTTGAGTGTGGGCTAATGCTATCACCCTGGAGCTGGAGGCCTTTTGTCTTGTAGATAGGATGGCCCAGTCTTTCTGGGGCTATTAACAAAGGTGGGGGCTACTTTCCAAGAGCATGTTTCTCCTTTTCTCATCCAGGGAGTAATGAGTAATATTCTGCCTTTTTAATAATTCCTAGAATATTTCATTCTTCTAGGAGAGGAACGGGTGCTAATTTCCTACACCTTCTCCCTGTGTTGGTACTGCCAGAAATTTACCATCCAAAAGAGCTGTCACCATTGTAGAAGAAACAGCCAGAGAAGATTGTGAGAGGAATGGGCAGAGAATAGACAAATAAGAGGTTAAGTTTCAGTGCTACAATCTAAATAGGGCAAGTATCTTCAAAATAGTTTGTTGATATTTTGCAATCTTTGCTACCTGTGAAAACACCAAGATATCTTGTGGCCCCTTAGGAACTATAATGCAAGTTTTCATTAATCTACAATTCCCTTTCTCTGTTGCCATAATAAACTTATTTTCTGGTGCTAATAAAAGTCTTTACTGGAATTGTGTGTGTTATGCATGGGTTTTTGAATCTTATGCTATCCCCATAGAAATATTCTGGTTGAAAATAAGAAGAAATTAAATTGTACAGGTAGTTAACTCATTCATTTCATTGACATCCTTCAGTCTCGAAAGACTGTGGTATCGTGCTCTGGAAAGAGTTCCTAAAACGCTGTATGCAAAGCTGCAGTATCCTCTCCAGAAAGAGGCCTGGGTAGGTTAGTATGGAGGATAGACTGTTACCCAAGCAGCAAATCCCCCCTTTCCACGTCTCTGAAATAATCCAATGGAATGGCAAAGCCAATACGACTGGTTCCAGCTACATCGCAGGAGTTATCAGATCGTGGCTGTACACAATCACGAACTGCTTCCGGGACTCCGCTTCCGGATTTTGCCTCAAGGTTTACTCCTGAAGCCTTTTCCAATGATGGATATAGCCACAAGGCAGTGGAGGTTTGGAGTCAGAGTTTCCCTTCTCCTAGAAGATGGTTTTGCTGCTTTATCTGCCGTTGGGGCGTAGAGCCCTCTTCCGCCTTCAAAACCGTTGACCATCTTCTCCTGTAACTCTGGAAAGGGGCCCTTACAAGGTGCTACCAGCCGGGCCAGCTGGACCAATGTTTTTTAATGAGGTATTACTCCTCCAACACGATGGTATAACAGGTTAAAATCAGTTAGTAGTTAACTACCAAATTATAAACACGACAGCACTGCTAGGTTTTGAACTAACTCAGGGCTGCATTTTCCCCCTTCTATTATGGAGCCTGGGCTAATGCTGGGCTAGAAGATCAGAAATCTGAATTCAACTTTGCCTGCCATCAGCTGGATGCTGGCTGATACAAGCTGCCTTGCAGGCCCATTATGAGCTGAATAATGTTTGCCTGATCTCCTTCAAGAAAGGGCAGAATACAAAAATCATAAACAGTATAAATAGCACAGAAGTGATCAAAAATATCCTTTTGAGCTGCAGGGCAACTGGCAGGGAGCTAAAGCAGAACAGCTGCTGAGTCAGGGCCTTCCTATTTGCTATGGCATAACCTTGAGTGAGAGATACCCCTCAACCAGCTAATCACAGAGCCAATATTTGAGCTGAGATTCAGTATCTGGATGTACAATCACATATGAAATAAAAATCTGAGAATTAGATCTATGAATAAGGCAATAAGCCGCCCTGAGTCCCATGGGATTGGGCGGCTTATAAGAGCGTTTAAATAAATAAATAAATAAGTGTTTTGTGTTAATATATAGGTAAATTTCAAGGCCAGTTGTCCTATTCACTGTAGTACATTGGTTGAGATAATGGTTCAAGAAATGCAAATACTGAACCAACTATTCATGGCTAGTAGTTCTACAGATAAAATCCATTGCATCACAAGGATCTTCCCTTCTAACAGCTTCCAGACATCAACCACCTCTCCAGGAAGGGTAGAAATGTATAGCTGAGTGTTACTCAAATATTGATGGCATCTTATCCCAAATTGATAAATGACCTCTCCCAGCAACTTCATACAGATATTAAGTTGTATGAACCAAGACCTACAGTGTCCGATATTGGAAAACTCAGTGCTGTTTCCCTATAGCTACTGATTAGAACCATGTGTCAGAGTTCCAAATAGCATCCAAAACTAAATCAGAGTCCGAGGCTAACTATTCCTCAAAGTTCCAATTTCTTAACAGAGCCATGTTGGCACATCTGGGAGAAACCCAAATCTGAAGTCCCGGGGTTTCTCTATCCAGTTGAAAGTTCAAGCCCTTGCCCCCACACCCCCAAGTCCATCACGTTGACCAATCTCCAACTGCCAACTTGGCAGAAACACCCATCTCCTTCCTTGCAGGTGCAGGAGTGCGAAGACAAAGGGTGACCTTGACTATCAAGAAAGAATTTGTTATGGCTAAATGCAGACAACCCTCATGCAATCCCCCCTCCCAAATTCCCCCAGAAAGAATACATTTTAAAATAGCATAAAGTGTAGCAGGCCAAAGACCCCAACTAAAATGGCTTCGGCCTGACACCATCATTCAGGTGATGAGCTAAACCAATGTGACATAGTGATTCCTCTTCCCAATCCTTGCAAGCTGGTCAGAAAGAAATAATATTCAATGGTATTAAATGTCACAAAGAGGTCCAAAAGGATTAGGAAGGATGAATTTCTCCAAATCCAAGTCTTAGTGAAGGTCATTTCTAGAGTAAAGTTCTAGACAGTGTTGTTTCTGTCCCATAATTCTGATAATATTTTTAGAAGGAGATAGATTCATGTTAAGTTAGGACCAATGATTGGACAAGGCTTGGGGAGTACAAACAAGGTAAGCAGGCATGTGAAGGCAAATAGAAATGGGAAATCAAAGATCCATGGACAAAGAGCAAGACATGTTCAGATATAGCATCCATTCATGAGGCCAGTTTGGTTCTCACAACATTCAATCTGAAGGCTCTTGAACCAGTATGGAGATAGTTATAGTTATCTATTCTACTCAGGGATAGGTAATATATGATGGATTGTGATCTAACAAAATGAAATTCAGTGTAGATAAAAATAAGGTTCTACATTTAGGTACTAAAGACCAACTTGTACAGGTATAGACTATGTAAAATTTGGCTTAATGCCAGTAACTGTGAGAAGGATCTTGAAGGCCTAGTGGACAATCACATAAACATGAGCCAACAGTGTGCGGCAGCAGCCAAAAAAGCCAACACAGTCCTGGGCTGCATTAATAGAGGGATAGAATCAAATTCACGTGAAGTTTTAGTACTGCTTTACAAAGCCTTAGTAAGACCACACTTGGAATACTGCAACCAGTTCTCATCACCACAATACAAAAAAGATGTTGAGACTCTCGGAAGAGTGCAGAGAAGAGCAACAAAAATGATTAGGGGGCTGGAGGCTAAAACAGACAAAAAATGGTTACAGGAACTGTGTATGTCTAGTTTAATGAAAAGAAGGACCGGGGGGGATGTGATAGCACTGTTGCAATATTTGAGGGGCTCCTACAAAGATGGGGGGGGCTGAAACTATTTTCCAAAGCACCAAAAGGCAAGACGAAGCAATGGGTGGAAACTAACCAAGGAGAGACGCAACCTAGAACTAAGGAGAAATTTCCTAACGGTGAGAGCAATTAATCAATGGAATAGCTTGCCTTCAGAAGCAGTGGGTGCTCCATCACTGGAGGCCTTCAAAAACCTGGACTGGACAACCATATGTCTGAAATGATATAGGGTCTCCTGCTTGAGCAGAGGGTTGGACTAGAAGACCTCCAAAGTCCCTTCCAACTCTATTATTCTATGTTCTATAAAAACATGAACGTGCCAGCCAAGTGAGTCTGTCAGGATTCACTTTGCAAATCAATAGATTCTGAGTCCTGAACTGGACTCAACAACAGTGTAGTGTAAAGTTCTCTCTTGGTTCCCTTTTGCCCTAGTCTGCTTGTAAGTCCTGTCCTATTGACAGTTCTTCTAGGGTGCCAGAATCACAGTGATATCTTTCAGTTAAGACAATGTAAATTCTATCTTCACCCAGAACACCTTTTCAAATAGCTCCATTTAATATTGAGCCACTTCTGCAGCCTCCTGTAGTCTACCTAAAACGTTTTTTAAAAGCTATCTCATCGATGTTGATAATTTAAAGATTGCTAAGCTCTGCTAAAAATTATGTGGCCCCTCCATAAAACTGGACACAAGATGTGTTCTATGAATGACTTCCGGTTTTGGAGCGCTTCATCGCAGACATCCCTCGTTGGATGCCTTTCCGATCTTTGTTAAAAGCCGCCAGAACAGCTGTCTGGCGGCTTTAAAATCTCTTCCCCGGGCAAAGGGGAGAGATGAGAGCCTGACAGGAGGGGTAGAGCCCCCCCAGCGCCTTAGGAGCCATCTGGCAGGGCGCGAAGGGAGAGCTCCCCATGCAGCCTGTCTCCAGCTCCGAAGATCCGGAAACCTCTGCCTTTGCAGAGCTAGATGGAGTGACCAGCCGCTGCTTCAAAAATGGGATTTATAACTACATTTAAACTATAGAAGCAGACAGAGAGAAACAGGCGTGAGATGGGCAAGTACTGAAACCTCTTTTTTTCCTTTTTTTTTCAACTCCTGGGTAAGCTTTCACTTCGGCAAGGGAACAAAGGAAACAGAGTAACAATATGGCGATTGAGAAGTGAAAGTGACTTTCGTTTCCCCAGAGGCTTTTTTTTTTCCTTTCTCTCTCTCTTATGGAAACTTTTAACTTGGAAAAATGGTTTTTTCTTTCTCTGTCTCCTAACTCTGGATTAAAGTTATAATAGAAATATTTTCAATAATAAAAGACTATCTGATTTTTAAACTGGAAAGAACTTTAATCAGGCAACTGGCTTTCTTTCTTTTTTGTACTCTTTTGAAACACCAATGGCTTCAAAGTTTGGAAAGACTGTTTTGACTAAAAGAAATGACTATTCATCTGGATATATTTCTAAAATGCAACTTAACACTGAGCTAACACCTCCACAGCTTTTGACACCTGAAAATTTATTAAATAATTTAAAGATTATGAAACATGAACTTACTTTGGAATTTAACCAGAAAATAAGTGAGATAGACCATAAGATGCAGGCTGCTTTGAAGAATATGAATCAACAACTAAGATTTGATGTGTTAGAGGTTTGCAAAGGCTTAGCAACAAATATTGAAGTTTTGGCAGAACATATTGAAACAAATAAACAAGCTTTGGCAACTTCGGTGAATTACATAGATAAAATCCAAAATGACATTGCAAATTTTGAAAAAGAGGTCTTAATGACTCAGTTCAGATCTATGGAAGTTGCTATAAGGATTAGAGGTTTGAAAGAAGGATTATATGAAAATTTAAAAGGCAGGATGGTTGACATATTGGATCAGGTGTCTGGAATTTCTAAAGCGGAATTGGCTACACAAATCGACAAAACATACAGAATCAACTCGTGGTACGCCAAACAAAAGCATCTACCAAGGGATATTGTCATATATTTTACCACAAGAGCTCTACGGAACAGAATTATACAAGCAACGTTTAACAATAATCTTATGGTGAATGGTCAGGAACTAAAGATTTGGAAAGAAATCCCCTCTAAAATGCTTAAAGCCAGGAAAAGCTATACTTTTTTGATTGATGAATTTAAGAGATTAAATTTACAATATAAATGGGAAGCACCAGTTGGAGTAGCAGTGAAATTTTCTGGAAAAAGATACCGGCTCAACACGATAAAAAAAGCTACTGAATTTTATGTCAATGTTCTAAAGGCTGATATATCCAAGATTCCAGAAGAAGGGTGTATGAAAATAAAAGAGGAGGAGGAGGGGAAGCCACCTTCGATGGATCAAAAAGAAATAGATTTAAAAATCCAAAAGGAGTGCCTGAATCAGATAGCTGGGGAAAAGGAGATGGAGGTTTGGGAGCAGACGGGAGACGACTTGACAAATTTGAATTTATTGAACTATTAAAAGATGAACTATCAAGATACAAAACGATGTGATGTTGAAATATATTGGATGGATAGAGACTAATATGATTGTATTTTATCTTTTCCCTATCTAATGATTACTTATGCAATATTTAGTTAAGTTTTATATAATTTTGAGGTTATTTTTAATGTTGATAATATTAGATATATATAGTTTGTTGAAGATTTGTTTATTGTTTATTCTTCTTTTATTTTCTTTTTTTGTTTATTGAAGTTAGCGAATTAATTTAGAATAAATTATCTTATTAATATCATGATGAAATTTAATATTTGATGATTACTTATGTAACATTTAGTTAAGTTTTATCTTAGAGGTTATTTCTAATGTCAATAATATTAGTTTAAGATTTGTGTATTTTATATTTAGTTATTACTTATGTAACATTTACCTTGTATAAGATAGAGGACTGAAGGGAGGAGGTAGGAGGTTTGTTTGTTTGTAGTGTTAAAGAGTTTTCTCTTTCTTTCTTTCTTTTTTTTTATTCTCTTTCTTTTTTTTCTCTCTCTTTTTTGTATCTTTACTATTGTATACAAATGCGATATATTAGTACTGTATAGTTTGGAGTTGAAGTTTTTTTAAAAATAGTGTTCTTTTTTTCCTTTTTCCTTTTTCCTTTTTCTTTTTATTAACAATTTAAACTTATTATTATGCCCTGTATTATCTCTGGGAAGTCCGGGGGGGGGGGAGGTGGGGAGGGAAGGGGGTGGGTCTGGGGGGGGGGAAACAAAAATGTTTGTACTTTGGATTTAATATTTTGTTACCACTTATGTAAGTTTGTACTAATAAAACTTTTTTGAGAAAAAAAAAAGATGTGTTCTATGAACAGGCCTTTCCATTCATCAGAGGTATTGCTGCAGTTGTTATGTCCTTCAGCAATGGCTTTAGTTTCAGTACAACAATAATATAGAGTGTATGACCAGAGAGACACAAAAGCTAAAGGTGATTGCTTCTCCAATATAAAGTTACCCACTGCCACCTGATGGTTAGATTTTAGTATAGCACTATAATCACGCATAGAACAAACCTTGAACTTCGGAAGATAATTCTTTTTTTGCTATTATTGTCACAAGGTAGGAATGACTATTAAAGATCTCATCCAGAGGAAATATTTTCTGCCTCTACTTACTCATGAGTCAGGCTACATCAGTGCACAGTTCAAACCTATTCTTTGGCCAGGCCGGTTATTCTGATTAAAAAGTCATTGTATCTATAATATAATATTTGCAGGCTACGGACCAGGATTTCAATGCCATTTGCCAGGTTTGCATCTCTTAAAACAGGTGATACAAAGAACCAGGGACAAGTGGATTCACGGCATAATTGGTGACCACATGCACCTGTCTCTTAGCACAGCTGAAGGCACCGGGTGGCAATTCTCTAAGCAACTAATGGCTCCCGATCATCTGGCCACCTTTACATTCTAACTTTAAATAGGAATAGGCACGCAGATTCCACTTAGAAGCGGCTTTCTCTACTTGCTTTGAATGAAGGGGGGGGGGAAGTCTGGAGAATATCATATCCTATTCTAGGATAGGCATGGTATACAGGTAGTCCTCAACTTACAACCACAATTGAGCCCAAAATTTATGTTGCTAAGGGAGAAATTTGTTAAGTGAGTTTTGCCCCCTTTTCCGACCTTTTCTTGCTACATTTGTTAAGGGAATCACTACAGTTGTTGAATTAGTAACCCGGTTGTTAAGTGAATCTGGCTTCCCCATTGACTTTCCTTGTCAGAAAGTCGCAAAAGGGGATCACATGACCCCGGGACACTGCAGCTGTCATAAATGTGAGTCAGCTGTCAAGCATCTGAATGTAAATCACATGATTATGGGGATGCTGCAAAGTTTTCTTTTTTTTTTTTATAAAAATAGTTTTATTGAGTAAATTTAAAAATACATAAAACATCAAAAAACAGACAAAACATATATAAACATAACTACATATATACAAAAATGTATGTAAATTTTATGATCGATAAATTGTACAAAACTAACAAAACCCACAGAAAAAACAAACCAAAGAATTGACAACTCACGTACAACAATATAATTATTAATTATGCTTTAAGCAGTTTAGCATATCTTTTACCTTTCTAGATATCTTTCTATATATATACACACAAATATATATGTATATTTATATCTCTACATATATCTCTTCTATTTTACAACAATCCTTAAAAGAGTAAAAGAACGAAGAGAAAGGTCACAAAGTAGAACAAGTATAATATAGTCCATCCTCGCAATCCAAGAACCTGCTATTTTGTTGTATTTTTACGATTCAACCAAATGTAAAAGGTTTCCCAGATTTTATAAAATTCTGTTTCTTCTTTATCCTTTATTCGCATGGTTAGTCTGCTCATTTCGGCACATTCAAATATCTTATTTATGACCATTAAATTGGTTGGGACTACTTCTTTTCTCCACATTTGAGCATAGGTAATCCTTGCCGCTGTTAAAATATGTATCATCAAGTATTGATTGTTTTTATTTATTTTGTCATCTATAATACCTAGGAGGAATGTTTCTGGTTTTAGTTCTATTTTCTCTGCTATCATTTCAGTCAGCCATTTCCGAATTCTTTTCCAGTAGATCCTGGCCTCTGGGCACGTCCACCACATGTGGTAGTACGTGCCCAGTTCTTTTTTACATTTCCAGCACTTTGCTGATGATTTGGAGGAAATTTTTGCCAATCTTGTCGGAGATAGATGCCACCGATAAAACATTTTATATATGTTCTCTTTGTATGCTGCAGACATCGTTAGCTTAAAATTCCAATCCCAAATTTTCTCCCATCTGTCCAAGTCAATTGAATATCCAAAATTTTGTGCCCATTTTATCATCACCTCTTTAACTTTTTCTTCCTCCATTTTCGATTCCAATAAACAGTTGTATACTTTTGTGATAGTTTTTTCCTCTGGTCCCAATAGAATTTTGTTCAAATCTTGATATTTGTTTTGAAAGCCAAATTGTGTTGAGTCTTTTTTATATTTCGTTTGAATTTGCAAGTAGGTCCACCATTCTAGATTTATACCCATCAAAGCCAAATCTTCTCTAGATTTTAAGTTGTTTTGATCATCTAGTAGCTGGTTGTATGTTATCTTTTTGTCCAGATTGAATAAGTTAGGGTACGCTGTGGCCTCCATCGGAGATATCCATTTTGGAGTTTGAGAATAATATTTCCTAATTTCTCTCCACTCACTTATTAATGACCCTCGAATATGGTGCTTCTGGAAGTAGGTATGCTTTTTATTGCCTTCGTTCCACAAATAGTTATGCCACCCCAGTTGTAAGTCGTAGCCCTCAATAGTTAATATTCTTTTATTCGTCAAGTTTATCCAATCTTTAATCCAAGCTGCAGCTGCCGCTTGATGATAAATTTTCCAGTCAGGGAGTCCAAATCCTCCCTGTTTCCTTTTGTCTTGTAATAGCTTGTATTTTATTCTTGGTTTCTTGCCGTTCCAAATAAAGTTCCGAATTGATTTGTCTAGTTCTGTATAGAAAGTATTTGGAATTTTTTATTGGGGCTACTTGAAAGAGGTAAAGAATTTTGGGTAGAATATTCATTTTAACAGCTGATATTCTACCGATAAGTGATATTTGTAGTTTGGACCAGTTTGTCAAATCTTTTTTTATTTTTTGTAGTAGTTTTATATAATTATCCTCCCTTATTGAAGCACATTTGGCTGTCAACCAAATCCCCAGATATTTAATTTTTTTGCTATCTTTAGTCCCATTATTTTCTCTAAATCTTCTTTCTGTTTTGTAGAGAGGTTTTTTGTTATCATTTTTGTTTTATCCCTATTAATTTTTAAACCGGCTACTTTTCCAAATTCTTCTATATCTATTAATAGTTTTGGGCCTGAACTGTGGGGATCCTCAATTATAAACACCATATCGTCCGCGAAGGCTTGAGTTTTGTATTGTTCTTTTTTAATGGTCAAACCCTTAATTTCTTGATTTACTCTTATCTGATTTAAAAGTATTTCTAGAGACAAAATAAATAATAGAGGGGAGAGCGGACATCCTTGCCTGACACCTTTACTAATATTTATTTTCTCTGTCATATCTCCGTTGACCAGAATGTTTGCTGTCTGTTGTGTGTATATTGATTTTATTGTTCCAATAAATTTCTCGCCGAATTGCATCATTTTTAATTGTGTAATTAAGAATTTCCAATCAAGATTATCAAATGCTTTTTGTGCGTCTATAAATATTAATGCTAATTGTTTATCAGATCGTGTTTCATAGTATTCTAAGACATCCATAATTATTCTAGTATTGTTGCGAATTTGTCTTTTGGGTAGAAAGCCGTTTTGGTTCGAATGTATATTTTTATTTAATATTATTTTTAGTCTTTCTGCCAAAATTGTTACAAAAATTTTATAGTCTGCGTTCAAAAGAGATATGGGTCTATAGTTTTTAATTTGACAATTTTCCGAATCTTCTTTAGGTATCAGGGTGATGTACGCCTCCCCCCAGGATTTGGGCATTTTTGCATTGTCAAGCGCATCGTTATATAATTCTAATATTTTTTCTTCGAGAATGTTTTGCAGTATCTTATATATTTCCGATGGAAGCCCGTCTGGTCCCGGAGTTTTATTATTTTTCTGTTTTTGAATGGCCTTTTTTAATTCTGTTGATGTAATTTCCCTGTTTAGCATCGTTTGATCCTCCTCCGACAAGATTGGCAATTTCCAGTTAGTTAAATATAGTTTTATATCTTCCTCTTCGATTCCATCCGATTTGTATAGTTTCTTGTAGAAGTCTTGGACAATCCTTTTATTTTCTTCTATTCCGTGCCTTAGAATCCCTCCTTCATCCAAGAGTTGTTGTATTGTTCTTTTCTTATTCTCTTTTCTTAATTTGTGTGCCAACCATCTCCCAGTTTTATTTGCCTGTTCAAAGTAATTTTGTTTCATTTTTTAATATTCTGGGCTACTTCTTCCTGAGCTATCAAATTTATTTTATGTTTTATTAAATCCAACTTTTCTCTCTGTTTATCGTTTGATGGGTCACTTTGCAATAGAGTTTCTTGATCTTTTAATTCCTTATTTAATGTGTTTATTTTTTCTTTTTGGATCTTATTCTTCTTTGCTATATATGCAATTGACAACCCTCTCACATACGCCTTCATCGTATCCCAAACATTTTGCTTTGATGTTTGTTCCTTAACATTTTCCATAAAGAAGTAGCCCAGTTCTTTCTCTAATTTTTGTAGATATTCCTTTTCCTGTAGTATATTTTGATTCAATGTCCATCTAGTTCTCTTCCATGCTTTCCCTTTCCATTTTATTAAGACTGGGTGATGGTCGGCCCATCTATTAGGTACAATCTCTATACTTGAGGTATCCATACTTAATGTTAAATTTGTCCAAACCATGTCGATGCGTGACCAGGATCTATGGGAATGCGAGTAAAACGTGTATTGTTGTTTCTGGATATTGCAAAGTTTTCATAAGTGTGAAAAATGATCATTTTCCAGTGACGTTGTAACTTCGAACTATCACTAAGTGAACTGTTGTAAATCAAGGACTGCCTGTATACAGCGGCAAAAAATAAGATTGACCATTAGATGGCAGCAAATTTATATCAAAAACTAAGTCCTTACTACCCTCTAGTGCACAGGTGTCAAACTCTCCATGTCACGTGACGTTTCGCGATGTTTTTTCCCTTTGCAGAGCTGGGGTGGGAGTGGCCTGCGTATGACGCATTTGGCCCACAGGGCGCCAGTTTGACACCCCTGCTCTAATGTTTCCCCTAGGTTTTTATAGTCCCAATATAGTATCCCTACTTTAGAAGAAGGTTCTGGGTTTAATTTTTAAGATTACTCAAGGCTAACATAGCATATAACATGTAGTTCTGGTGAAATTTCTGGGCTCATCTTCACTAACCACATGCTTGTGAGTCTAACCATCTCCATATCACAAACAGTGGCACATCTATAATAATTACTGCAATGCGCTCTACATGGGGCTACCCTTGAAGAGTGTCCGGCGACTGCAATTGGTGCAAAATGCAGCTGCGCGAGCTGTGGTAGATGCACCTAGATGCACCCACGTAACACCGATCCTCCGCCAGCTGCATTGGCTGCCCATTAGTCTCCGGATCCAATTTAAGGTGTTGGTCGTTACCTTTAAAGCCCTATATGGCTCAGGGCCAGGTTACCTTCGGGACCGCATCCTGCCGTATACCTCCCTATGACCGGTTAGGGCCCACAGAGTCGGCCTCCTCCAGATCCCGTCGACCAAACAATGTCGGCTGGCGGGGCCGAGGGGGAGGGCCTTCTCTGTGGGAGCTCCCTCCCTGTGGAACCAGCTTCCCCCGGAGGTCAGGACCATCCCCACCCTACTGGCCTTCCGGAAAGCAATAAAAACTTGGCTCTTCCGGCAGGCGGGGTGAAAGTGAGACCAACTAGATTAAATAAGGGTCTCCCCCCATGATGGTAATGAGATACTCTTTTTAACTTTTGTATTTTCTGTATTTTTTAATTATTGTATTTGATATTGTTATATATTTTAATTATTGCATTTTACTCTGTAATGGAATCTAACATGTAGTGAGTCACCCAGAGTCCCCAGGGAGTGGGCGGCATAGAAATCCATTAAATTAAATTAAATTAAATTAAATTAAATTAAATTAAAAATTGGCTGCTTGGTTTTTTTCATGCATTTTCAGAATGCAAATGGGGAAATGTATAATGCTAGACATAGTTGCATAGAGGCCTAAACTGAAGTAAAGTCCTAAACAAAAGGAAAGTTTTCGGTCAATCTTCCAGCTACACCTACATCCAGCCCTTTAAACTTTCTTGGTTCTATTCTGTAGTCCAATCTCTATGCATGGGCCTTTGAACTTTTGTTTGTGTAAGATAGGCTAAAGGTTAGATCCCTTGATGCTTTATTGCTAATAAGCACAAAAAAATTATCAGTTGTTGTTTTTATCAAGCAAGATCAACATTCTCCTGCTAAAGGATACGATTATCATACATTAACAGGATTTCATTCCTTCAGTATAAAACAGAATTAAAACACAAAAACTCCTTTGGGTTGAGAGATTATAGGTGACTATAGAAAAAAGATGGCTGATGATAATTGCTGCATATCATGCCAGATTGAAATTTCACTGGTTTATCATCCCTTGTTATAATGACTAAGAGATTAACAGGATTAGGGCTACTCGATCTGGATGGCCATCGGATGGCAGTAAAGAGCTATGGCATGTATCTCGGGGAAATCCAATTTTTTACTACCGGTTCTATGGGTGTGGCTTGGTGAGCGTGGCGTGGCTTAGTGGGCGTGTCAGGGGAAGGATACTGCAAAATCTCCATTCCCACCCCACTCCAGGGGAAGGATACTGCAAAATCCACATTCCTTCCCCCACTCCTGTTGGAAGGATATTGCAAAATCCACATTCCCACCCCACTCTGGGGCCACCCAGAGGTGGTATTTGCTGGTTCTCCAAACTACTCAAAATTTTCACTACCGGATCTCCAGAACCTGTCAGAACTGGCTGGATTTCACCACTGATCTCGTTGCTTCCATCTCCTGGTTATCTGGTTACCTGCAACTCAATTTTCTGAACTTATTTTCATGGCTCTTCTATGTTCCCCCAACTTTTTCCATGTTTACCAGAAATTACATCTAATTCTTCTGCTCAGTAATGCAACCTTGATTCCACCCCCTTGAAAGATTGCCTTTGTTGTTATGTGCAAAAGTTATTTAATTGTCTTTCGACTTTGTAGCAGATGGTTGAGCTCATAGAGTGAAGGCTGGTCTCAAATCTCTCCCAGGATTCCTCTGGGTCTTCATACAATAACCCCGCCTCCTATTTTGGTAGTTCCTGCTGTTACCACCTATTTTCAGGGGACACCTCACCTGATGTGTCTCTCCTAGTCTAAATGTATGAGATAGGATAATCTCACGGTTTATGCTACTTTTGCAAGGATTTTAAAAAAGTAAAAATGCAAAACTTGAAACAATTTCACATCATAGCCAAACAGCATAGGAGCACATAACTAGACATCTCAGCTCTTGTTTGAGAATGTACAGTGATCCCTCATTTTTCGTGGGGGTTACGTTCCAAAAAGAACCCGTGATAGGCGAAATCCGTGAAGTAGCACTACGGTGAGAAATTAGCCGGTCTCTCTCGTTACACCCGCCACGCGCAGCCGCACTTCACGTTCCCTGGCCTAAGGCACTCGGGGCTCATGGCAGCGTATTGGTAAGCAGCGCTACGGCAAGAAACTAGCCTAATTCGCACTACACCCGCTTGAGGGGGGTTTTCTGTGGCTTGCCTGACTGCCGCCATTCGATCAGCTGGCAGTCGGCATTCATATCCCTCCCTATTCCCCGCCACTCGATCAGCTGGCAGTCGGCATTCGGGGAGGCATAGGCGTGCGCACGCGTTGGCCTCATATCACTCCCGATTCTCGGGCGGCTTGCGGGAAACAGAGAGGCTACAAGGCCAGCTGCTGAGTCGCGCAGCGCATGAAGCAGGACTCGCTAACGCGCCTCCCCTCCCCGGCAATCCGGGAGACGACAGACAGCATTTGCTGAGCAGCGGTTAACCTCGCTAGCAGCAGGCGCTCCAACTCGTCACGGTGGGTGTTCCCATTGCCCCAGGCGCTTTGCACGGCTCCAGGCAGTCAGGTATCGGAGTTAAGCTCCATGACGGCTTGCGCTGGAGCAAGAGGGAAGTTTTCACGTGTATTTCACTGCTCTTGGCAAGCTGTTTTACCAATCAGCCAATCAGAATGCAGAACACAATGCACGATGCAAATCCGTGAAGCAGCGAGACCATGAAAGGTGAACCGCGATATAGCGAGGGATCACTGTAAACCAATATTTCAAGAAATGAATAAAAGCCAAAGTTATTTTTTTAAAAGGGAAAACAGAAAATCCTGTGTTGTTTAAATTTAAAATGCATCCTTTAGTTTTCTACCACACACCAACTCATGAAAGCTTAAATTCAAACTAGTTCAAGGCAAATTGCTGACTAAATGCTTTACCTATTTCTACAGAAATAGCCATTTTTTCAAGCACAAATTCCCGTTTCAATTTCCTGAACACTCCAACTTCTTGCCGGTTGCAAACTTCAATTAGGGACATTTAGATGGATAGTAATCCCAACTTAATCCAGTAACTTCTGCCCTACTTTTAAAAGGATTAAACTTTTTTTTATTACCAGCTCAGGTATGGCTGGGGGAGGTATCTGACTGTCTGTTTATGTGACAAAGAACATTTCTCCTTCGTATGGATGTAGACTGTAAATGTTTGCAGCCATGATGAGAGAATGGCTGACAAGGAGGCTACCTCTCTCCAAAATGCGCTGACAAAAAATTGATTTTCCTGTTTCTGAGACAATGAGATAGAACCATTCACATATCTTTCATAGTTAGCCAGTATCTGTTCTGTGGCTCAATTCAGCTCTGGCTTTTATCTATCCACATTCACTTCCTAGAATGTCTCTGCCTATGAAACTCTTTTTGCCCCTTTTTCTATTACCCTTAGCAGCCCAAGGGCCTCCCCTACTCCACTAGCCACTTTCCCTCCCTGCACTCTGTGCCTGGAAACATGTACTTTATCTCTCTCTTCAAAATGCACCATTTCCACAAGGACTTTGGTTTTATCAGCCCTAATTATCAGCTGCTTTTGGATCTGTGCCGAAAAATGGCAAGTTGAAATCTTCCAAGACTTTAAGTTGGGGGGGACTCCATTGCCAATCCAGTCACAGACTTTAGCAGGCGAGGTTACTGTGCAGCAAGGAGGTTGATATTCAAGCAACAGGTCTTTTTCTGATCCCTAAAGTCTAGCTTCACAAACAAGGCCTCATACCCAGGCATCTCTGCAGCAGTGCCCTAAGCTACTTAGCCTACTAAGGTTTCCCAGATGACAACTGTCGCACCTCCACCCTGATCCTGAGTTTGTGGCTGATGTCACTCATTGAATATACTCATTCATGTGCAACATCAGCGGTGGGTTGCTGCTAGTTCGGACCGGTTCGCTCAAACCGGAAATTTGCCCCCGCTCGCTGAACCGGCAGCGATGGCCAGCTGTCCATGCCCACGAACCGGTTCTCCAGTCGCCACTTCTGGAAAGCGGCTGGCAAAAAACCCTCTGCGCATGCGCATTTCCCTGATGTGACGTAGCTGCGTGCGCGAGCGAAGCGATTGCACACTTCCGTCGCGATGCGAACCGGTAGAGAAGGTAAGTGGAACCCACCCCTAGTTGCACATATTGAAACAATGCCTGCCATGCACATTAGGTTCTCCCTATGTCTCTGGTCACCCTATTGATCTTGAGCAGAATCACTGGGAGAAAAGTAATGAGATTTTCCTCCTTCCCTAAATTTGAAGCAGGTTGACTGAGAGGCATGTTCCCTTCTCTTTCTGCCATCCAAAGCATGGTCATAGGGAGGCACGAAGACAAAGTGCAGTCTTATTTTGCCCCTTCCCCAGATATCCTGACTCGTAACTGGTTACCTGTTGCGAAAGCAATCTTTAGCAGGAATAGTGAGACAATGTATGGAGATGGGAGAAAGGGAGTTTCCGCCTTCTGTCAGTGACCATCTACAACCAGTGGCATGAACAGTTGGCGGTCAGTGGTCCTCTGCCAACCAAAACATCGCCTCCGAGCTGATCTAAATGTAGTTCATAAAATCATATACCAAAATGTCCTTCCTGTTAATGACTACTTCAGCTTCAACCGCAACAATACACGAGCATGTAATAGATTCAAACTAAATGTAAACCGCTCCAAACTCGACTGCAGAAAATACGACTTCAGCAACAGAGGGGTCAATGCCTGGAATGCACTACCTGACTCTGTGGTTTCTTCCCCAAACCCCAAAAACTTTAACCTTAGACTGTCTACAGTCGACCTCTCCCCGTTCCTAAGAGGTCTGTAAGGGGCGTGCATAAGCGCACCACTGTGACTACCGTCCCTGTCCTTCTGTCCTATTGTCCTCTTTTATTGTTACTTTTTACTTATGTTTATACAAACTACTACTATCCTATACATGTTTGACAAATAAATAAATAAAAATAAATAAATAAATAATCAAATACCTGAGAGGGGCCAAATCTCTGTTCTTCCACTGTTTTCCCCGAAAACTAGCCATCCATTTCTTGAAAAGTAGCTAGGGGGATGAACTGTTGGGTTGATTCGGAAAAGTGGAGGAGGATACCAAGCCATTACAGAAAAAAATATTTGAGTCCCAGGAAAGTAGAAAGCATGAAAAAGAAATGCAAAGCAACTTTCTCTTGATAGTGTTAGGTATAACCAGAAGTAGGGTGCGGTTGAGACAAGCTTTCAAGATTCTGTTACAATATTAGTAGTCCTCGATTTACAACAGTTCATTTAGTTAGTGATTGAAGCTACAACAGCATTGAAAAAAGTGATTTAGGAACATTTATGAACATTCCCCAAACCCTCAAAACTTTACCCTTAGACTGTCTACTGTCGACCTCACTCCATTCCTAAGAGGTCTTTCAGGGGCATGCATAAGCGCACCAGCGTGCCTGCCGTCCCTGTCCTAATATTCCCCTTTATTCATATCCATTTCATGTATTCGTAATTATGTTTATACTTATATATGTTATCTAATACATGTCTAATGAAATAAATAAATATTTAAAAAAAATTTTTTTTAATTATACTTATAGTATGACCACTGCAGCATCCCCAAGGTCATGTGATCAAAATTCAGATGCTTAGCAACTGATTCATATTTATGACGGTTGCAGTGTCCCAGGGTCATGGGGTCACCTTTTGTAACTCTTCTGAAAAGCAAGTCAATGGGAAAGTCAGACTAACAACTGTGTTACTAACTTCACAATTGCAGTGATTCTTTAACAATTGTGACACAGAAAAATTGTAACATGGGGCTCAACTCACTTAACAAATATCTCACTTAGCAACAAAAAAAATTGGGCTCAATTATGGTCGTAAGTTGAGGTCTACCTATACGTTAAATGCACTTAAAATATATTCCACAACCCCTAGCAATTCTTGTTCCTTGGTCTTGCCTACTTCAAAGGACTGATATCCCCCAAGCACATTCCCCTTAGTCGTTAGATAGTGAGATGGGCAGCATATAAATTTAATAAATAAGTAAATCTGATCATATCAATCAGCTGCTCAGTAGAAAAAGTAAGCAGAACTCCCCTCAGCCCTGGAGACTGGATCTTTTTGCAGCTGAAAATTATATGTACACAGAAGGGTCATCAAAGCCTTGTAGGTGGATAAGGCAGCCATTTTATAGAAGTAACACCTTTAGCTCTAAATGAGAGGCAACATAAGGTAGCAGCTGTTTAACTGGTTGATTTAGGTCACTTTAAAGAAATGTGAATGAGAAATAAATAAATCAAGTCAGTAGACCATAAGAAATATGAAAGTAAAGACTCATCAGTTGTATTGGCATGACCATTTATGTATTAATACATAAATGTATTATTCGTTCCATTTCCTAGCCCTGTACAACAGGCTGAACTACAAACCAACCCCACTGGCTAGGCAATGATATACTAGCTAAAATGAGATTATCTGGTTTATGTGGTATCATGTGAATAAAGCTATTGAAATGAATTGCAAAGAACTAGGCAAAAATATAGTTCCTATTCATTTTAGTGGGCACATGCAGGAGACATTTCTGATACTTCATTACAGGTAGTACCCAGAATGTCCGACTTATGGGCAACTACTACTTACAAACAGGTTGCCGATTACTAAAATGGGAGCTAGCATTTTCCTTCTTCGGGCTGACAAACAATGAAGCCACACAATGTTTTCAGGAACCTCTGGAGCTACAACTTTTTAATACACTCTTTTCAGCAGTTTTCAGCAGTTCAGGAAAACATTTGTAGCTTCGGTGATTAGTCAGCTCAAGAAAGGAGAATGTCATCCACCATTTTTAGTACCAGGCAGCCTGTTCATAAACACATCAACTTACATACAAATTTGATTCAAGATATACTAAGGTACAGAATGCATCCTTAATCCGGGGAATGCTATAACAAAGAGAATGCATTTTCTACTGCAGTTGCTAAAATAGCCATTTTAGCTTCAAACTTTTATGATTAAAAACTTTATCCTTGAAGAAATACTCATATTTCTTGGTTTGCTTTTACTGTCATCTGGAAATCAAAAGACAGAAACATCCCAAAAGATGTAACAGAAGAGTTTGTGAAGCAAAAACACACTAACTTTGGGTAGTTTGATATTCTTCTGTTCTATAAGTTAACCTGGTGGGTTGTTGTTGTTTTTCATTTTTATGACTATAAATGCTGATGCCAATTTATCTGTCCTAGATGTTAATGTTTAAGGGGTTCAATAGATCTTTGTTGTTATTAATCCAGGTTCTATTTTATGCTGATTAGGATTGACCTAAGAGACAGGAGTGTACTGCTGAATTATTTTATTACCTTTTCATGTGTACCCAGATGAATACTTGTTTTGTTATAGACTCTGGTCTAACCAATCTGGTCTGGTACAGAGGCCACTAGGAATAAGGTTGATGCTAAATAGAGAGAACAATTCTGAATAAATTCAACTACTACCCTGTTTCCCCCAAAATAAGACATCCCCTGATAATAAGCCCAATCGGGGCTTTTGAGTGCATGGCAATAAGGCCAAGCACTTATTTCAGGGTTCAAAAAAATATAAGACAGGGTCTTATTTTCGGGAAAACACAATATATTCCCTCATATAATTCGACATTTTTCTCAAGATGAGTATACAGAGATCAGTCGGCTGGTTGGAGTTTAATTAGATTGCCATTTTTATGGTTGAACTTTGTAGCCAAGTGTCCATTAGCTCAAGAAACCTAGGATCTTTCAGAGATGGCTGAATATGGTTCCTATAGGACCATAGGGTACATCACACAGCAATACCTGGAAAGCCAAATATTTATCACCTCTGCTTTAGGTTGTACACCAAATCACCCAGAGACTCCCTCCTCAAGGAGAAATTAAAGTTTATAAGAAATACGAAAGTACTACCCTTTGGGCATTCTTTCTCTTTCTCTCTTCTTGGAATGTGTTAATATGTGAGATGAACATCTTCCTGGATTGTGCTTCTCTGTTACCCTGCCTCATATTCTTACTGATGGAATTTGGAACTGTTGGTCCCATGCTCTTTGTGATGATGTTTTCCTTCAGGAACGAGTGCCTGTTCTCCAACAGAGAGTTGCATTTGGCTTTTGAATATGGGTGGTGGTATATAAGGTTGATTTATTTTACATGTAAATCTAAATAACATCCCATTAAGTCAAGATGGAGGGAGGGAGGGAGGGAGGGAGGGAGGGAGAGAGAGGGGGGGAGAGAGAGGGAGAGAGAGAGGGAGAGAGAGAGAGAGAGAGAGAGAGAGAGAGAGAGAGAGAGAGAGAGAGAGAGAGAGAGAGAGAGAGAGAGATAATCAATTCTCTGTCACAGACAACCGTTTTGGAGGAGTGTTGCATGCAGCAGACTTTTGAAGATCACATGTAGTTCAAGTCATGCAGATGGAGTTAGGAAGTATAGAGAAAGGATTTGAACACTGACAACTCTGAGTCTTGTAATTCCTGATGCTGTCCTCAGACTGGTTGTGAACTTACTTAGGTTAGCCTTCACCAAACAACGATTTCCCAGATGTATTGGACTACAATTTTCCATCACTCCAGTTCAGCATATCCCACGCACCAAAGAGACAAGGGAAGGCTGACATCAAGTTGATCCTGGCGATTAGCAGGGGATTGGACTAGGAATGGGGAGATCCAGAGGTCAACAGAATAACAGTTACTGGGATAGCTTTGATAAAAAATATGTAGGTTGGCAGAAAAATGTGCGAATGAGAACTGGCAGTTCCAAATACTTACTATTTAGTCTGAAGATGAGATGCTACCTTAACTGATTTCCACATAGACATTGGCCTGGCACTCTTGCTTCTGTACTGGCCACGCAACATCTTCCACTGCACATAAGGAGAACAGGTTGTCTGGCACACACATTTCCATTCCTTAATCTTTTTAAAATTCTCTTAAATCACAGAACCGTATGGCACAGGACTTATGTGCAATTAGAGCTGTTGCTCTAGTGCTAAACAAATTCATTGGAAACAAACACTGCTTTGTTGTAGAAAAGTGTAATATATATATATATAATATTTAATGTCTTATCTAGTGCAGTGAGCATACATTATCATGAACCAGTCTAATCCCCTTGCTTCAGACTGAAACCATTTAAACAATTAAAATAATGTTGTTTTAAAAAGATGTCATATTATCTTCAGAGGAACCTGGCATATCCAGATCCTGGTTCTGGGCCTGTTTGCCATTATCCCACCATCAGTCATTAATTGGGTAATCATTTGTTCTCTGAACCCTGTGATAGCCAGAACTTTGAATTCATTCATTCTTGGCTGTGCTACTGGACCTGTGAACTGCCTGGGCAAAGATGGCCCTCCAGATATCAGGATCATAAAATGTCATGGGGGAAAAAGTATAGAAAATTGGAAAGTATGTAAAGGGAAGGAAAGAGGAACCATGCATGCTTCTCCAGTTGGGCATTAGCAGCCATGCTGCCTGGGAAAGAGAATGGGTTTACATCAAGCATCTGAAAAGCTCCAAGTTTGGATGGCTGAAATAATGGATCAAGGATTAAGAGATGGATACCTTTGGAAGTAAAGACTCAGGGATGCCATTCAATACAGATTTACCTCTGCACTAAATTTCATCTGGGAGAAAGAGACTCACATTCCTGTTCTCTTCTTGTGTAGAATATTCAAACCTATATGGACTCTACTGCAAGAGGGAGATACAGTGCAATACTATCAGCAAAGAATAGTCTATCTTATTGTGTCGCCATAAGTTGGCAAAGTAGGTAGATAGCTATTTTAGATAGCTAACCAGAAATGTGATAGTTAGGTATCATTGAGTTCAGGGGTGGGTTCTACTTACCTTCCCCACTGGTTCACATCGCGACATTTTGCGCGTGCGGGCTCGCTCCGCTCGCGTGCATACATGCATCCCTTCGTGCACATTTTCCTCCCGCGCATGCTCAGAAGCTAGAATCAGCCAGAAACACAGCTGAGGAGCTGATCAGCTGTGCTTCGGGCGAAGGAATAAAGGTAAGTTTAAACCCGGGGGGGCGGGTGGGAGGGCCTTTTTTCAAGCAGCAGAAGAGGAAACAACGTCCAAACAGTAAAGAATTCAGGAAAAAATTCTAAAACAAAGATGGCGGCGCCCATGGACCAGCACCGACCGAACCGTATCCGTGATGTTGTTGTGATGTCACCAGCGGGTTGCTACCGGTTCAGGCGATCCGGTCCAAACCAGGAGGAACCCACCTCTGATTGAGTTGGGCCAGAGTGCTGGGGGCTGTGCAAACAAATGCCTTCCATCATGACTTGTCTCCAGTGCCAATTTGCAGCTTTTCAGGGATATTTCAGTGAAATCCACTTTATTCATTGTCTTCCCCTCCTTCTACTTCTCTCATTCCTGCCAAACATAGTCATTTTAACAGTAACTACAATAAAGAATGACTGGATCCTGGAGAGATGGGGGAAAACAAGCTGCTTGGTGACTTTATTGAAAGGCAACCTGCTGAATGCTGAGAAGAGCATTAAAAGAGGGAAGGATATCAGATGTCTAATTTGATAAAACACTCAATAATCTCCTTGTGTGATCAGGAACAATCAAAGTATGTTGGCAGCAACAGCATATGTTCTGTGACATAGCAGAGCATCATCCAGATGAACTGTAAAAGGCAAAAAGTGTTCATGGGGATAAAAAACACGATCTATGGGAGATTGAGTTAGGAACTTAATCATCTGTGGAAAGAAGGGAAAAAAAGATTTAAATATTGACAGTATGGCCTGGCCCTTCTAAAAGCTTCCCAGGGAAAATGCATACAAAATATCCAATTAAGCTGATATCATTTGCTTTCCTTCTCACAACAGCATAAACAAGGAAAGCAGGCAAGTCTCCTTGCAGCTTAATAAACTTCACACACAAGTGTATGCACACACACACACACACAGCCAGACACAGACACACACAGAGAGAGAAACAAGCAAAGAGCAAGGGGCAGAAGGAAAGCACCAAGGTCGATAGCATGGAGTCTCTGGGGAGCAACATGACATAAGTCCTTTAAAATATTAATTCCGATTTTCATTGGAAGATGAGTCAGCAGCAGTGATAAAACCCCAGAGAAGTCATAAAAAGCCAGAGCAATTGATAAAGCGGAGAGTCGACATAATAAAATCCCGCCACATTGAAGGTCAGGTCATGCCTGTCTCAGGCAGGGCTATAAGCCAACAGATGGATGAGTTGCCTGCTCCACAGGCCTCCAGGCCAGGGAAATGACACATCTGAGAATGTTGCGCATCTCAACAAAACCGCAGTGATGGGAATTTTCACCCTCCAAGATGCCACCAATATTTGCTTGCTTGCCCCACAAATATGGCCATGTTCCTCAATTTTCTGAGAATTAAACTCCTCCAGTGGTAGCTGTGTTCATCGATGCAGATCGAGAGAAACTCATCTGAGTAAATTGCACTTCTTCTATAGTAGAATAAAAATTGCATCTTTCCGGCTTGATAACATACATGTAAATCACTTGGTTCTATGCTTGATCGTTCCTTACAAGAATGTATAATCTGGTTTCATTGAAAAATACTGAGTTTAAAACCATGTGCAAGGATGTGACATATCTAAATATAGCATGGGATCTATAAAGCTGCAGCCCCCAACCTTTTGGGCACCAGGGATTGGTTCCATCGAGAGAGGTTCTTCCGTGGACTGGAGTGGGCATGGTTTCACATGCTGCCTGCATTCTGCAAATGGGGCTTCGCTTGTTTGTGCGCCCCAGTCAACGGTGGGATTTAGCCGGTTCGGACTGGTTCAGGCGACCGGTAGTTACAGCCAGCGGCTGGGCCCACCCACCTGCCCCAGTGCTATGCCATCTTATACAATCGCCATGTTTTTGACGCAGCACACTCACATTTTCAATTCTGGGCGAACCGGTTGTTAAATTATGTGAAGCCCACCTCTGGCCCCCAGTTGCTGGTATGCCACAGACCAGGGGCAGGTTGCCTGTTCTTTGCACTACCGGTGTGCTGCGCACACATCGCCATGTTTCAGCGCTCGCGCACTCGCTACACGCGTGCGCCGCCTCGCACGGTTTTGTTTCCTGCGCATGCACGGAAGCAAAATCTCACGAGGGGACGCACATGCGCATGCAATTTTGGTGCTTTTTTTGCTTCCGCGCATGCGTGGAAGCAAAAAAAAACGCTGAAATCTCGCACACACATGTGTCCCCTTGTGAGATTTTGCTTCCGCGCATGCACAGGAAGCAAAATCAGCCCAAAAATTCCCCAAAAAAAGATGGTGTCGCGCGACAGACCGGGGAAGACGGCACCGGAGCTGTCGCACGCAAATAGTGCCATCTGCTGGCCGCTATCAGAATGACAGAGTGGACTGCACCGGTAGGAAACCACCACTGCCGCAGACCTGTGCCAGTCCACAGATCAGGGGTTGGGGACCCCTGCTGTAAAATATCATTCACATATATAACCATTTCTTTGGTCCCAGGTCTAGAGTTGATGTTTATTGTTTGATCAATGGCCTAGTTTTCTTTTGTTGATTTTGCTGTCTTTTACATTGTTTTAGTCTTGGTTTCTATTTGATTTTTAAAAATTAGCTGTTTTTATGTTTTCTCTAGTTTTGTATATTACCCAGAGTCCGCTGGTGTTGGGTGGCCAATAAATCTAAATAAATAAATAAACCATAACCTGAGTTTGTAACTATTGATCTATCTAAATCTAAATCTCTATTGAGTCAACCGGGGGTGCTGCTGTTAGAGAATCCTGATGTTCTGTCCTCTTGGTGATTACTAGTATTGATTTGGAGACTCTGTGTGTAATTGTGTTTGTTACAGGATCTTGCATGCAGCGCTATTATGTTGAACAGAGGGAAATTGTCGTATATTAAAAAGCCATGGATTCCTCTGACCCAATATTGTTAACTCTAACCAGAGATTCAGATGGGAGCTTTCTAGGCCTAACCACAGGTGTCAAGATTCCAAAAGTTTTTTATTATTATTTCCACACAGACAATACAGACCCAGCTGCTGTGGCCCAGAGGTGGAGCTCTTGCCTCACAATCAGAAGGTTGTGAGTTTGATCCTAGGTAGAGGCAGATGTAGGGTCCCCTGCTTGGGCAGGGGGTTGGACTAGATGACCTGCAAGGTCCCTTCCAACTCTGTAAATCTGTAAACATATTGATAGATTCATTCTCATTTCATTTTTCTATGCATTCCATTCTTATTTTATATATACATTTCTTATATCTTTCTTAATACTTTATTTGATTCATGGTTGTTTCTTCCCCGCCTCGATCTTTTACAGCCCCTCCCTTTCCACCTTCCTTCTTCACCTCCTCTATCACTTCCTTATTCTCTCTCCTCTCCTCTACTACCCCTTCTACCCTCTCTCCTACTTCTCTACCCCTCTCTTCCCTTCTCCTCTTCCTTATCCAGAGGTGTCAAGATTGAATCTAAAATTTCCTATGTGCCAAACCTGTGCTCCCTCACTGCACTGACTCAGGAGCCATGATGGTGCAGTGGTTAGAATGATATATTGCAGGCTAACTCTGCCTTCCACTGCCAGCAGTTAGATCCTGACTGGCTCAAGGTTGACTCAGCCTTCCATCCCTCCGAGGTCAATAAAATGAGGACCCAGATTGTTGGAGGCAATATGCTGACTCTGTAAACCGCTTAGAGAGGCTGTAAAGCACTATGAAGCCGTATATAAGTCAAAGTGCTATTGCTATTAAAACCTTCATAAAAAGGGAAGAGTGGATGTGAGGACAAGGCCATGTGCCCTGTACATAATTTAATTCTTATATACAGACACACAGATGCATACATAAAAGTGTATGAATTAATGTATGAATGAATGTAGGCATGTCCAGTAAGATGAGAAGAGAATAAAAGGAGGACATAACAGTAGAGGGAATTGTTGAATGGGAGAATATGACAGCCTACAGTCTGGACTGAATACTATGCAAGTTGCTGCTAAAGAGTCTCGGTTCAAACAAGTGGGGTTTTTTTTCAATGTCTTGAATTTAAACTACCATGAGCACAGGACAGGCGGAATTTAAAAGTGCAATATGGGTGTGTCTTTAGAAATCCTCACGTTACCAAACTGGAAACCAAAATATATAATGGATTGCTTTTTGTGTGTGTGTGTGTGTGTGTGTGTGTTTAGTTTTAGCATGTATGGTTTGTTCGCATTGTTCAAATCAATGTTATGTGTGTATTGCTTTAAATGGCTTGTAGGCTGATTACTATATAAGGCAGCAAGAGAGCATGCTCAGAATGCCTCTGTGTCTCTGATGGTGTTTGATGATTGATGACAGTGTGTTCCGGATTGCTGACTCTCTGCTGATTAACTCTACTGCTTTACTGATGAGTAATTGCTTTGTGACTGTGTGAAAAGTGCTGTGAAGAGCTGCTGTGAAAAGAGTAACTATCTGTGGTAGTGTAGAATTTGACTGTTAGCTGTAATCTTTGTTAGTTAGAACAAAGATAGGCAAGAAGAAGATTCTTCATATGAACTGACTTATTGTGTATGACTTGGACTTCCTATTTGAACTTTGCTACTATTTTAAGTAAACGATTTGTAAATACGAAACGTATTCTGTTTATTGACTGAATAGCATTCATATCAAACTGCAACACCACAACCACAATCACTATTTCACTGTGTATATATGCTCAACAGCACAATAACTCCTTAACAGAAAGTATTATGGATAGCTGGTCTTGCTAGCATTTTAGATTTTTCTCATTTTAATGCATTTCAACATTTCCCTTTTAACCAGAATAGGACTCCTCCATTACCTACATTTCTGATGACTTCTCCAGCAACTCAATCTTGACATCTCCCATCCGTGACCTCTCAGCCACACTTTCTGAAACAATTGACTGCTGATTATATGTACAATATAATCTGTATTAAAATATTGACCCTAAAAGACTTGGGTTTATTTCTGTGTGCCAAGCTTCTTTTTAGGGGACCAAACTCTACCCTCTTAAAATTTGTAACACTACCTTTAGTAAATTCTCTAGAATAGTGTAAATGCAATTATAAGTGCATTATATTTATAGTTCAAAGTTTTTCTATGGAGTCCACAAGTTTGTTATATTCATTTTTCACATGTTTTTGAGACCCTGCTTGACAGCTAAACTCCCGCCCACTTCAGCTACTAAATTATGTAGCACAGACCTTACTATTGTTTTAATATAAAACATAAGAAACGCATTATTAATATTTTAAAATATTTCCTCCCTATATAAAAAGCTTCTTGCACTTGATAAACTAGCATAGGAAGTGGGGTTTAGCACAGTTCTCTTACTGATATCCTAGCTTACTGTGTGAAGGGGTGTTTTATTGGGGGAGAACTAAAGAATATGAACTCAGAGGAACAGTCCAAATGTTGTCACTTCACTGACTGCATATAGTGTGAAACGTAAACTTTGTTTACTCTCATGTGCTGTTCTCCTTGTCTCTTATTTATTGAATTAACGCACTAAGAAATAATTCAAATCTATTCTTCTCCTATTCATCTTGGATTCTTCTATTCATTGTGGATTTAGTGATACAGTAAGAAAAATATATACCGTTATAGCTAAGAATTTTTTTTTTTAATGCCTGGCTCTCTCCTATCATACAGTACCTGATTCCACTCCATTTTCTATTTTTTTGCCCAAGCCTACAACCAGCAACTCCTTCAGTGCTCAGCACAAATCTGTTGTACTTGATCACAGAGGTTACGTTAGTACCATAGGTGAGTAAATGGAATTAGATAACAATGAGCTTGAAGGAGGGAAATAATTTAGTGCCAAGTCCCAGTCTCTCACGCACAGAGAAATAAAATGTATAGGATGAACCCTTTAAACCCCAGCAGGAAGTTGTCCTAAAGCCAAGAGCAGGGAGTGGATCAGATAGGACTTTGAACTTGAGACCCTGTCATGTACTTATTATGCAAGTTTCTGATATGTTTGTTTCTTTCCCCCTCTTGCTTGCTCGGAAAGATGTTTGTGTTCCTGGCTTTCCTGAGTACCTTGCTTTCCTTTACAGTCTGTGCCCCACTACAAGGGATACCACAAGGGAGAAGAAGCCACAACAAGCTTCTACTTGTTTCTTTTGATGGCTTTCGGTGGAATTATGATCAGGATGTGGATACCCCCAATCTAGACGCCATGGCCAGAGATGGGGTGAAGGCACGCTACATCACTCCCCCCTTTGTCACCCAGACAAGCCCCATCCACTTCACTTTGCTCACAGGTGAGTGTTCAACTCTGGAAGGGAAGGGATGGGATGGAAAGGTAGGAGAGAGAAAAAAATGGGAATCTGAAATGGATGTGTCACGGGGGAGGAATAACACTGTTGGTTTATGATACCTTTTTAGTTTATGGTGTTAACGGTGGGAATGGGAGCATTTGTCATTCTCATCCTTAACCCCAAGCCTCCAAAACAACGTTGCTCACATTTCATCAGTAAGAAAATAGAAGCACCTTTCATCATGTGAATCTTCATCATGTTTGCATTGACGCCTTGGCAATGCAACTCTTGGAGGGTATAATTTTGATAACAGTTTGATCTCTCAGCACATCTCCATTCCCCCAAACTCACCCACAGTCCTGAAGATCACAGCTAGTTGACGGAAATTTTATTGTCAGCTCTGGCCATTCATAAAAGCACTGGGAAAAAAATTGAATTATCTGGACCTTCAAATATTGATAATAATGTAGTAGCTTTGGAAAATACAAGTTATTAGTCCTTGCTATAGGAATTGTTTTGCCCATTATTTTCACACTGAGGAAACGTGCCATGATCATAATAATAATAAAAATACAATGACTCTGCTGTAAATTAATACTTTAAGGCACTGCATAAATTGCTCTTAAGCGCAGTGGTACTTAGTGTAGCACTTCATTTGTTTCCTTTAGAGTGCTTCCAAACTTTAACCTTTCTAGATCTACCTATGGGTCCGTTTTTGAGGAGCTACACTTTTTGTGGGAAATGTCATATAATTATTAAACATTCTGGCAATTGTCTGTAGATTCTCAATCATCCAAGTCATGGTTGTACCAAAGGTGCTTTTTCTGGAGGCAACTGCACTTCTTATTTTTTCTTTTGAAGACATTTCGCTTCTCATCCAAGAAACTTCTTCAGCTCTGACAGGATAGTGGGGAATGGAAGGATTTATATTCCTTGCAGATGGCTGGTCATCCGCATCCTTTTAGAGGGTCTTTGAAGCACTTGGAGGTTTACCTGTGTCCTCAGGGTCACCTGAGCAGTGCTCCTGGTTCCTGTAGTCTGCAATTTTTTCTCTGGAAATCCATTCCTACTCCCACACCATTCAAAGGGTGTTAATCCCAAATTGTATAGCTAAAAGTCTGTAGAGATTCTCAGTCATCCAGGTCATGGTTGTCCCAAAGGTGCTTTTTCAGGAGGCAACTGGACTTTCTTGTTTTTTCTTTTGAAGACGTTTCGCTTCTCATCCAAGAAGCTTCCACTATCCTGTCAGAGCTGAAGAAGCTTCTTGGATGAGAAACGAAACATCTTCAAAAGAAAAAACAACAAAGTCCAGTTACCTTCTGAAAAAAGCACCTTTGGGATTCTGGCAATTGTAGCTGATGGGCAAAACAGATCCTTCCTCTAAATGTTTTCCACCGGAACAAAGGCATGATTAGAATTCTTAAAGTAATGGTGGTATGCAACTAGCTGAGCTTGGTTAACCAGAGATAGGCAGAGTTGAACCAAGTTGAACCAGAGGAGGATTTTGGAGTGGCTGTCTAGACTGGGAAGTCATAGATTTTCTTAGAAGAAGGCAATGGTAAACCATTTCTGAATAGCTGCCAAGGAAAGTACATGAATAGGTATTATTCAGAGGGAAGGAAGGAAGTACATGCCATCTTGAGCTTATAGAGGAAAGGCAGTATATTAAACAAATCAATAAATCAAGTCACTTGAAATCAAACTCGACTTAAGGGAGTCTTTACTTTTTATAATTAAAAGAGACTATTTTAGATCAGTGCCTATATTTGGAGAAAGCTGAAGCATCAATGACATTATAACCAAGACACAATTTCCCTGGCTCGCTTGCCCTATTATCTAGCAATAGTTTCATGGTCCATCACCTGAATTCTTTATCTTACTAAAGAATTACAGGAGTGGAGTTCTCAGGGATCAGTAGACAAAAACTGGGAAGGTTAAGTGAATGGATGTAAGAAGGAAGAAGTGGAAACCATGTGATGCATGTTTCCAGAGAACCAGAAAGGAGGCTGGAGGCATTTTTCTGGATTTGTAAAAGACTATTTGACTACCCAAGACATTTCTGTGTGGGAGTCCAAGGGTGACAACATCTCTACAGATTGTCTGACATCTATCTCTAAACAGAGGTCATTGCCATAGCTCAGCGGTTTCTCAACTTCAACATATTGAATATACCTGGACTTCAACTCCCAAAATTCCCTAGCCAGCTTTGCTTTGAATTCTGGGAGTTGAAGTCCAGGCACCTTAAAAGTTGCTGAGATTGAGAAATATTGCTGTACACTTGTTGGTTATCAAGTCTAAATACAGAAGTAGACTTGTTGTGGAAGATGATATTCCTTGTGCTCTTGCAAAGACTGGCCCGAGAATTTCTGATCTGGCATAATTACATATTGTTTTTGTGATTAATCGCTATGCTTTAATTATGTTCAATTTGTAACACTGAAAATACATCCTGCATATTAGATATTTACATTACGATTCATAACAGTAGCAAAATTACAGTTATGAAGTAGCAACGAAAATAATTTTATGGTTGGGGGTCACCACAACATGAGGAACTATATTAAGGGGTCGCGGCATTAGAAAGGTTGGGAACCACTGCCATAGCTGAAGAGGTATAGGAGAGAGAGATGCCAGGCACTAACAGAAATCAAAGAAAACCTTCAGTAGAAGAACCAGAGAGAGAGAGAGCAAGGGCTGAAATGAAGAGGGCTAGTAGTTGCACTAGGTCCACATTATCAGGTACAGGTCTAGGATCCCACTGTGTAAAAGGCCACTTTTCCCCCCTTTTTTTGTCTGTCTTTTTGTTTTGTCTATTTGCCCTGCTCTTTCTTCATTCCCCCCAAAGCCCTTTTAAGGGGTGAAAAGAGGGAGCAATAAAATAAAATGTTTC